>CM021105.1:503021331-503067334 GCA_007115665.2 Sequoiadendron giganteum
GTACATTCTCTTTTTTTTGCATTTTATTTTACACTGAATAAAATAATTATCTACTGCGACATAGTTCTATGAATAATATTGTGATAAATTTTTGAACAATATGTATTGATATGCACGAAGAAGAGAATATTAGAGTTTCCAGGAATTTATTGGAAGATCCAAATAATGGAGTAGTTAACATTTTTCTCTAATTGTCTTGTCTTGTGTTGCAGATAGGTGAAGAATGAATTCAATGTAGTCTCAGCGGATTTGTTTTGAAGATGGTAAAGCATGAATCTTAATATAACAAATTAATAAAACAGTTTTCCTTGAAGGAAGAAAGAGGGATCTGTATTTTTTATTTTAGCTTATTACGATTCCTTGTATGTTCTCAACTTTTATTTGATTGTATTTTGGGTGCCCATCAATAATATTGCTTTACTTTCTTGATCTCAGTTTTGTTGTGAAGTTAAGAAACACTGAAATCCAATTTTAATTTAGTTATTTGTTTCTGTTTTAAATATCTTTAAATGTATATTGAAAATATTCAGACATTTTTTAAATTATAAAAATAATTCAAACCTCTTTAAAGAGATGGTTTATGAGGTATTATTAATTTAAAATTTTGAAAAATTATTTCTATCGTTATAAAATTGATTGGAGTTCGTTGTGAAATATTTCAATCAATTTATTATACAAAGTTAAATAATGAATTTATGAGAAGTATTTAAATAATTAATATGGATATAAGTGTTCTTTAGATGGCATATATTTATGTCTAAAATTTTAGTGGTAGATATTTTTTTATTAATATGATAAGCTCGGGTTCTGAAAAAGTTCAAACTCTTTTACACAAGAGTAGAGTATATAAACAGCCTCAATATCATGAGGTTTATACCAAAAATGCTACAAATTTTGAAAAAATGAAATTGAGAGAATTTTGAAAGCAAACTACAAACATAGAGCCCACCAACACCATTGCTTAAGCACAAATAGAGACACTTGATCTCAAAAAAGGAAGGATATGGAAATTTTTGTTTGTTTCCCATTCTTCCTCCAAGAATAATGATCCTTTAATTTTTAATCTCAATAACCTTCCTTTTAGTCTGAGTTTTGGTGCACTTGCTTGGACCTAAGATTGACCACTCCATTTTTTTAAAGAATGTGAATGCTTGCAATGCATTTTTTTTTTCATGGTTTACTTAAATGATTTTTTTTTTCAAATCCATTTTTTTAAAGAATGTGAATGCTTGCAATGCATTTTTTTTTTCATGGTTTACTTAAATGATTTTTTTTTTCAAATCCTTTTTATATTGTCGAGTCTATTTTGGACTCTAATATTATTCTCAAAGTTAAATCAAGTAATAATAAAACATTCTAAATTTACTATTTTATATAAAGGTAATTTTGTAAGTTAATGGACTTAAAGTTAAAAAAAATTATTCAAGATCTTTTGAAAACAAGGATATTTCTTGAAGCTTTTTATATAAATTTATTTAAATAATATTTTTTCAATCAAAATAATAAATATATTTATAAAAATAATGTTAAATTACTATACATAAAAAATCTTTCTAAATTTTAGAAAATTAGGAATGAAAGAAATTTCCTAAATTTACTATTGCATATAAAAGTAAGTTTCTAAATTAATATATTTAAAATTGTAAAATAGTGAAAATCTTTAAAAATGAAAATAATTTTTTGATATCATTGTAAAATGATTTTTTAAATAATAAAATAGAAATAAAATCAAATGAGGAATGAAAAATAATAATTATTTTTTAGATTCTAAATTAATATATTTAAAATTAAAAAATTAGAAAATTAAATTAAAAAAGTATATCCTAAATTTACACTTACACATAAAAATATGTTTCAAAATTAATTTATTAAAAACATAAAAATTATTGAATATTTTGAAATTGAGAACATTTCAAAAAAGAAAAATCAATCATAAAATCCTAATAATCTTCAACTATAATAATGATTGCTCAAAATACACATGAATTAACACCATATGAAAATTTTAAGGCTTTACTAAAGGTTTTATTGTACAAACTATATTAACTTAAATAGATAAGTTTTTTATAATAAAATCAATTTAAAACTATAAAATTAAATACAAAGAAAATATAATAAATTTATTATTACACATAAAAATAAATTTTAAAGTAATATAGTTAAAACTAGCATATCTATCTTTAAAAATTAATGTAATTAAGAATTACATTTACACTTAACTTTATCATATCAAAACTTTATATAACATTATTAGTATTATTAGTATTATATTTATTATTGTTTACAATTGGGTTATGATTATGATTAGGAGTTAGTTAGGATTGGGGTTCAATGGGAATTCTAAGATAAAGCTTGGAGTAAGGGTTAACATGACTGGGGTTAGATGAAGGTTACAATTAGGGTTAGGGTTCAATTAAGATTACAATTCAATTAGGGTTAGGGTTCAAAAGGGTTTAGTTAGAGTTCAATTAAGATTAAGGTTAGGGTAGGATTAGGATTAAGTTTGGGGTTATAAAATAAAGCTTTGGGTAAAGGTTAGGATTAGGGTTGAGGTTAGGGTTAGGACTCAACTAGGGTTAGACACAATTAGGGTTAGGGCTAGGGTTAGGGTTAGGTTTAGGGTTCAATTAGTATTACAATTAAAATTAGGGCCATCATTAGAATTAAGGTTAGTATTAAAATTATCATTATTAATAGATTTGGAATTATGGAACTAGGGTTAGAATTAGAATTAGGGTTAGATTTAAGGTTAATATTAAAATTCAATTAGTGTTAGGATTCAATTAGAGTTAGGTTTCAATTAGGGTTCTAAGATAAATATTGGGGTCAATATTAGGGTGAAGGTTGGTGTTAGGGTTAAATTAGGGTTAGAGTTTTAAAATAAATCTTGGGGTAAGTATTAGGGTTAGGGTTCAATTAGGGTTTGAGTTAAGGTTTGTGATTAATTAAGGTTACAATTCAATTGTGGTTAGGGTTAGGATAGAGTTCAATCAGGGTTAGGATTATAGGATAAAGGTTGGGGTAAAATTTAGGTTGGGTTGGGGTTGGGGTTAGGGTTAGAGTTAGGGTTAGGGTTAGGACTCAAGTAGGGTTAAAGGGTTACAGTTTAATTAGGGTTCAATACAATTAGGGTTAGGGATAATGTTAGGTTAGGGTAATGGTTCAACTAAAGTTAGATTTTAATTAGGGTTAGGGTTCAATTAACATTATAACTTTAGAAAGGGTTTCCATTAGAATTAGGGTTATTGCTAAAATTGTTATTATAAATAGAGTTAGAAGTATGATTAGGGTTAGAAGTAGAATTATAGTTAGGGTGAAGGTTGGTGTTAGGGTTAAATTAGGGTTAGAGTTTTAAAATAAATCTTGGGGTAAGTATTAGGGTTAGGGTTCAATTAGGGTTTGAGTTATGGTTTGTGATTAATTAGGGTTACAATTCAATTGTGGCTAGGGTTAGGATAGAGTTCAATTAGGGTTAGGGTTATAGGATAAAGATTGGGATACAATTTAGGTTGGGTTGGGGTTAGGATTAGGGTTAGGGTTAGGACTCAAGTAGGGTTAAAGGGTTATAGTTTAATTAGGATTCAATACAATTAGGGTTAGGGCTAATCTTAGGTTAGGGTAATGGTTCAACTAAAGTTAGATTTTAATTAGGGTTAGGGTTAAATTAGCATTATAGTTAGAAAGGGTTTCCATTAGAATTAGGGTTATTGCTAAAATTGTTATTATAAATAGAGTTAGAAGTATGATTAGGGTTAGAAGTAGAATTATAGTTAGGGTTAAGTTTAAGATTAGGATTAAAATTTAATTAGGGTTAGGGTTCAATTAGGGTTCTAAGATAAATCTTGGTGTTAGCATTAGGGTGAAGGTTGGGGTTAGGGTTAAATTAGGGCTAGGGTTTTAAAATAAATCTTAAGGTCGAAATTAGAGTTAGGATTACAATTAGGGTTCAATTAGGGTTTAATTAGGGTTAAAATTTAATTATAGTTAGGGTTATGATTGGGTTCAATTAGGGTTAGGGGTAAGGTTAGGGTTACAGGATATGAATAGGGGTAACGTTAGGATTAGAGTTATTAGAGGTAGGGTTAGGGTCAATCAAGATTCAATTAGGATTAATAATTAATTAAGGTTAAGGTTAGGGTTCAATTAGCATTCAACAAGGATTATGGATTAATCAGACTTAGGGTTAGGATAAGAGTTAAATTAGATTTACAATTAGGTTTTGAATTAGAGTTTGGTTAGGTTTGGGTTGGGGTTTAATTACAATTATGTTTCAATTAGGGTTATTATTATGGTTAAGGATTCAATTTATCTAGGGTTAAAATTCAAATAAAATTAGGCTTGAATTAGGGTTAGGGTTAGGGTTAAAGTTAGGATTAAGTTTTAATAATGGTTAGGGTTAAGTTTTAATTATGATTAGGGTTTAGTTAAGGTTGTGCTTAGAGTTCAATTAAGGTTACTATTCACTTAGGGTTATGGTTCAGTTAGTATTCAATTTGGGTTAGGGATCAATTACGGTTACGATTCAAGAAGAGTTTTGTAGGGTTAGGGTTAAATTAGGGTAAGGGCTATTGTTAGTTTTAGGTTTAGGGCCAACTTAGAGTTATGATTCAATAAGATTTTTGCAGGGTTATGGTTACGATTGGAGTTAGGGTTAAACTAAGGTAAGGGTTATAGTTAGTTTTAGACTTAGGATTAAATTAGAGTTATCTAGGGTTATGATATAATTAGGGCTAGGGTTCAAATAACATTAAGATTTAATTAGGGTTGGGGCTAAATTAGGGTTAAGTAAGGATTAAATTAGGGGTGGGCTTAAATTAGGGTTAGAATTAAATTAGGGTTCAATTAAGGTTAAAATTTCATTAGGGTTAAGGTTCAAGGAGCAATCAATTAGGGTTATGGTCTAATTAGATCTAGGGTTAGGATTAGAGTTAAATTAAATTTACAATTAGGTTTTGAATTAGAGTTTGGTTAGGTTTGGGTTGGGGTTTAATTACAATTACGTTTCAATTAGGGTTATAATTATGGTTAGAGATTCAATTTATCTAGGGTTACATTCAAATAAAATTAGGCTTGAATTAGGGTTAGGGTTAAAGTTAGGATTAAGTTTTAATTATGGTTAGGGTTTAATTAAGGTTATGCTTAGAGTTCAATTAAGGTTACTCTTCACTTAGGGTTATGGTTCAATTAGTATTCAATTTGGGTTAGGGATCAATTACGGTTATGATTCAAGAAGAGTTTTGTAGGGTTAGGGTTGGAGTTAGGGTAAATCACCTAGGGTAAGGGCTATTATTAGTTTTAGGCTTAGGGTCAACTTAGAGTTATCTAGGCTTATGATATAATTAGGGTTAGGGTTCAAATAATGTTAAGATTTAATTAGGGTTAGGGTTAAATAAGGATTATATTAAGGGTAGGCTTAAATTAGGGTTAGGATTGGGGTTAATCTTTAATTAGGGCTAGGGTTAAATTAGGGTTAGGGTTCAATACATATTAAAATTTTATTAGGGTTAGGGTTCAAGTAGCAATCAATTAAGATTAGAGTTTAATTAAAGATAGGGTTAGGATTGGAGTTTAATTAGTGTTAGAGTTATAATTAGAATAAGAGTTTACTTAAGTTAGGATTAAGTTCCACATGACAAATGATCAACCAAAAATCATCAACATTAAGGTTAGGTTTAGGGTTAAAGTTAGCATTAAGTTTTATTTATGGTTAGGGTTCAGTTTTAATTATGCTTAGGGTTTAATTAGGGTTATTCTTAGAGTTCAATTAAGGTTATTATTCACTTAGGGTTACGGTTTAGTTTGTATTCAATTTGGGTTAGGGATCAATTAGGGTTATGATTCATAAGATTTTTGTAGGGTTATTGTTAAATTATGGTTAGGGTTGGAGTTGGGGTTAAATTAGGGCAAGGGTTATAGTTAGTTTTAGTCTTAGGGTTAAATTAGAGTTATCTAGGGTTATGATATAATTAGGGTTAGGGTTCAAATAACATTAAGATTTAATTAGGGTCAGGGTTAAATTAGGGTTAAGTAAGGATTAAATTAGGGGAAGGCTTAAATTAGGGTTAAGATTAAATTAGGGTTAGGGTTAAATTAGGATTCAATTAAGGTTAAAATTATAATTAGGGTTAAGGTTCAAGTAGAGATAAATTAGGGTTGAGGTTTAATTAGATCTAAGGTTAGGATTAGAGTTCAATAAGTGTTAGGGCTAAGGTTAGAATTAGGGTTCAATTAAGCTTATAGGTAGAATTAGGGTTACCATTAGAATTAGGGTTAGTGTTATAAATATGATCTTATGATTAGAGTTATGGCTCAATTATGGATCAAATAGGGTAAGGGTTCTATAATAAAACTTGGGGTCATGGTTAGGGTTAATATTCATTTAGGGTCTCATTAGGGTTCAATCAGGGTGATAGTTAAAATTACAGTTATGATTCAATTAGGGTTATAGTTTAATTATGGTAAGGGTTAAATTTAGGGTTAAGGTTCACTTAAGATTAGGTTTAGGATTAGTGTTAGGGTTTTACAATAAGACATGAGATTAGTGTTAGGGTTAATGTTCACTTAAGATTAGGTTTAGGATTAGGGCTACAGTTTTACAATAAAACTTGGGATTACTATTAAGTTTGCAATACAAATATGATTTTGAATAGGGTTTTATTAGAGTTAGGGTTATAATTTAATTAGGTTAGGGTTACAATTTAATATGAATTATAGCTATTATAACACTAACACTATTTCTAACCCCAACCATAACTCTAAATTTATCTTTAATCCCAACCCTAATTAGAAAGTTAACACTAATTCTAATTATATATTAAAACCTAACCCTAAATATTGTTACCATAACCCTAACCATAACTCTAAAGTAAAACTAACTCTAACATTAATTATAACTCTAACCCTAACCCTAATCTTATCCTCAACCCTAAAACTAACACAAATTTTAATTGTAACTCTATCCTTAACTCTAATCATAATCGTCATGCTAATCCTAACTCTAGCATACATATATTAAATATTAATATGTATAAAATACGTGGAGAGTTATCCTTCTCCAAGACACCTCAATAATGATAACTCTCGACGTATTTTATATATATTAATATTTAATTTATGTATACTAGTTATAATTCTTCTAACATCCATTTTGAATGACCCAAATGCTCTTTATTTTTAGGTGGCTTTTACCGTTTAATCATTTAAAAATGAATAAAATGAATTTACCCTAATGTTGGGCACTAAAACTTCGCAAACCCTATTTCTTGTTATTTGCATTATTTTATTTCAGGGATGCAGGAAGAGAATGTCGGCGGTGGAGTTTTCCTAACCCTTGAATAAAGGTGATAGAGAGTCATCTACATCACACAATTTGCAATGCACTCTGGAATGCAATCGCATGGCTGTGCCTTTAAGTTTCAAACCCGCATAGGCATCTAGATTTAGCAAAGACTTCCAGATTAAATGGATGTGAGAATATGTCTTGTAAATCTTTCGCTTATATATATGTATACATGGAATAATATCATCATTTACATTTATTGGCATTGGTTTATTCTCCTTATGTTATAGATTCAACAATGAAATGCGTATTTTAAAAGTACATAAGTATATAGACTCCATATTTAATCTACAGCCGTGATACCCATAATCTCTATCTTTTTATTTAAACACAGATTTCGTCCCTTTTCTATATGTTTTAATAAATCTATCCTATGATGCAAGGTTGCCCAAAAAAAAAAAAAACCAAAAAAAGTGGTGTTTTGCAAGTCACAAACCCCATAGTGCATTGATTCTATAAAACCCTACATTTTTATTTACTTAATATTTTTCTTTGTTGTTGTGTAGGATTAATGTCTATATTGGTTCTTCTATTCTTATGTAGATTTACGGCTTGCACAATGTTCTCTATTCACAAATGATTTTTTTCTTCCTTTAGAGCCCCATATTTATTTATTTAAAAAAAAATCCACAAATCTTTGTTTAAATTTCTCCTTACTATTTTAAACAAAATGGTGATCTTCAGATTTATAAATCTATATAAAAAAATTGTGGAAACACCTATGTGTTTTTATTTATTTATTTGTTGGCAAAGTATGGACATACGGTGGCCCTCCTCGGTAGCATAAGCTGCACCCATTGGGGTTTGCGGCCCGATATGGGAACCGTAGCCCCCAAAGATTGGCCCCGTGGCTAGGGCACAACCAAAAATAAATAAAAATGATTTTTGTATTTTTTTTTTCTTTCAATAAATAATTAAATATTATTAGTTTTTGCACATAGGCAAGTTTATTATTGCAATCGATGCATTTGCTTTTGAATTAGGCATTTGGTCAATGAGATTGTTTTGTTTAAAATATTTTTGGCTTTTCTCTATAGTCATGATTTAAGTGCATATTTTTTGTGTTGGAAAATTATGGTTTATCTCTTTTTATATTGGTTTGAGTAGGTCGATTTTTCATTTTGCTTTAAGTAAAATAGGAAAATAGGGGAACTTTATATATGATGGTGAACATTATATATTGTGGAAAATATATAATTAGGGATGCATGTAGTGCAAGTTTTGGCGGCGAGCTTGTTGGTATTGAAGCAGTAAATACATGTTTAATGCATTTAATGTAAACTTTGTGATATGTCAACTGGTGCGAAGATAAGCAAAGAATGTTTGGTTAATTTGCATGTTGTTTGTTTACTATTTGTTGAGAAGCTTGCGTGTTTGTGGTTGTGGATTGTCGGGTTCAATGTTTGTCATTTTGTGCAGTGGTAACGGTCTGTAATAGGTGAGTGGCGTGTCTGTTTGTTTTTGATACTTAATAGCTAGAAGCGTTACAGGGAAAATTGAACACTTTTGACAATGTTTTGTGGAATGTAGGTGCACATGCAATGAATACATATCTAATTCATGAAATGTTAGTCGAGTTATGGGTTTTGCTTGTGTTTGTTCTTGTTTGACTATTGTTTGTTGAAAAATTTGTTGGTATTTTAGTTATTCGTTTCATTTTTGCATGTGGGTACACGTGCAACAAATGCATATATAATATAATGAATTGTTAGGTGAGTGTTGGGTTTTTGTTTGTGCTTATTATCGTTTGTGTGTCATTTGTTGAAAAGCTTGTGGGTTTTTTAGCTATGTTCATTATTTTATAAAAGTGCACTACTAGAGAATGGCTAGGATGTGTATTTGTGATACTTGATAAGTATGTGGGTGCAGATGCATTGAACAGATAACTAGTTCATGAAATCTTGGGTGAGCACTGGATTTTGTTTCTATTTATTCTCGTTTTATTATTGTTTGTTGGAAAGATTATGGGTTTTGTGGCTCTTCGTTGCATTTTTGCATGTGGGTATATGTGCAATGAATGCATGATTAATTCATGAAATCTTCGATGAATCTTGGGTTTTCTTTATGTTTATTCTTGTTTGTTTATGGTTTGTTGAAAAGCTTGTGGTTTTTTAGCTATTGGGTGTGCTTTTGCATGTTCATTATTCTGTAAAAGTGCATTGGTGGTGAATGACTTGGTTGTGTGTTTTTTATATTGTTGACTAGAAGTATTGTTTGTTGTTACAAGGTGTAATAGTGCAAATGGGTATAGTGGATTGCATATGCATGACATGGGATGTCTAGCAAGTGAATGCATTAATTATGTGTTTATTGCTTGTGTGGGTAGCAGGGTATTAGCAAGGCTTGGAAAACAAAGTGTGCGAGATGTGGTGAAGGCCTGGTGAGTACAAAAGCAGTGAGTGCATAGTTAATTCAAGAAATCTGACATGAGTAATGAGTTTTTTTTGTGTTTATTGTTGTTTGTTTAGAAGCTTGTGTGTTTCTAGCTTTTGGTTCTGGTTTTGCATGTTTGTTATTTTGTGGTAGTGCACCATTGATGAGTACCTTGTTCTTGCGTTTATTATACTTGGTTGTTGTTATAATGGGTAACGGGGAATGCTCACAAAAAATTATCATCTTGGTCTATTCTTTTGCAAATTTTGTTGATGTTTCTGTGGTTCATGTTTATGAATAGTGTATTATATGTTATGGACTGTGTTCATTTGTCTAATTTGTCCCTATAATAGGAACCGTTATTTTCAATTGGAGTTGGAAGCAGACATCTATGTGAGCACAAATATACTTGGTTGTTGAAGAAGGAGCTAGAAGGTTAGATTCTTGTAGCGTTCTTCCCCTTTTTTTCCAATGAATTTTAAGTCTTCCAATGTGCATAAAATTTATGCTTTGGAAGAGTTGTGGAATATAAAGGAGAAGCTTGGTTTAGGAATTTGACTTAGTGAATAGACAAATGTGCATAGTGAATGGCATGACATGTAATTCATAAGCATGAAACTTTTTTTTTTTGAAAGGCAAGTCACTATTGGAATTGTTAATTTCTATTGGTAGGCGATTTTACAATTGCATTTGTTGAATTTTCTCTTGAAATAATTGCTTGTTGTTCTTAAAATTTTCATGGTGAATCAAATTATATTGTTTCAAGCATTTTTTGTGTTTTTTTCACAGATGATTGGAGTGGGTCTATTATTGGCTCTCGTCATTAGACAAGTTTACTATTGCATCCATTTTATTTTTTTTGTAATTAGTCATTTGGCCAATGACATTGTGTTGTTTAAAATATTTTTGCCTGTCTCCTATAGTTGGGATTTAAGTAGATATTTTTTGTGCTTGAAAATTATGATTTTTCATTTTTGTTTAACTAAATTGGAAAAATAAGGGAACATTAATTATTGTGGGAAACATTAATTATTGTGGGAAATATTTTATCATGGAGCAGTCAATACATGTTTATTCCATTGGATGCAAATTGTGTGAGATGTGTTGGAGAGAGCTGGTGGGTACTAATTAATGGAAACTTAAGCGAGTGCTGAGTTTTATTTATGCTAAGTTTTCTTTGTAACAATGAGCAATACATCTAGTTATCAAGTATGGAAAACAGACAAATTAGATGGTCATCAATAGTACATTTTTCCATACATAGAATTATGTGTTTCATATTTAATAGGGAAAAGTAATATGCTTACATGAAGAAATAGAGAGACAAAATAAATATTTATTATCACTCAATTGAAAATGAGACTATTGTAATTGTACCCTGCTTGTTGGCTTCATGTGTTTTATGTCCTTTGTTATCTACTATACCTATTTGTACAATTTGGTCTTATAACAATGAATAATATATCTAGTTGTAGTGGCACAAAAGTAGTTGTCAGCTTATTAGCTAAGTTTGTAGGATTTCTATTTAGTGTGTAAATGTTTGGGAAAAGTTATGCTGCAAAATTTGCATTTAATATACTATTGTTTGTGATCCAATAGTTATATCATTTACTGCATTCAACGTGCATTGACCACTTCTATAGCCACTACCTTGTGGCTAAGGGTGGCATAAGTTGCGTGCAATGTTTGACTATTTGTAAAAAATATAATGGGTTCCTAATTTGCTGATATACTTTTAGAAAAATGAATGATACAGTACTCTTGGTAGTGTATCGAATTGTATAGTGTAAACATTTATGCTTTTATTGGTTCTTGTTGAATTACAGGTTTACTATTGCATTGATTGCACTTTCTCTTCAAATAGTCGCTTCACCAGTGAAATTGTATTGTTTAAAATATTTTGGACTTTTCCCTATAGTCGGGATTTAATGAGAACAAGCAATATAACAAGGAATACTTGTAGTTGTCAACTATCATAGAGACACACATCGAAGCCATTGACCTACAATCAACCTTTATAGAATAACAAAGATGCAAAAGGCTAAAGTATTGATAAGCTTTCCAACAAACTATAAATAAACAAGAATAAGAAAAAACAAAACCCAGTCCTAAGATTTCATATGTTAAACAACAATAAGTAGAAACCAAACTCAACACTCACGTAACATTTCATGAATTAACTATATGTTCACTGCATGTTGGAGTAGGTCAACTTTGCAATTGTATCGTATGTGTTGGATGACATGCTTGTCTATCAATGTATATCTATTGCATTGAATGCTACTATGTCTACTATTCAATCTTGTTTAAGTAAATCGAGAAAATACAAGATTATATATTTTTGGAAATTACATGGGTTCACATGCAATAAATGCATAACTAGTTCATGAATTCTTCAGGGAGTGCTAGATTTTGTTTGTGCTTATTCTCGTTTTATTATTGTTTGTTTGAAAGATTGTGGGTTTTGTAGCTCTTGGTTGCATTTTCCCATGTGGGTATATGTGCAGTTAATGCATAGTTAATTTATGAAATCTTAGGCGACTGTTGGGTTTTATTTGTGTCTATTTTTGTTTGTTTATAATTTGTTGAAAAGCTTGTGGGTTTTTTAGGTATTGGTCACGCTTTTGCATATTCGTTGTACTACAAAGGTGAATTGGCGGTGAATGGATTGGCTGTGTGTTTTTGATGCCTGATAACTACAAGTATCAGTTCTTTGATGTTTTTTATTTTGTCGCAATGTGCTATTGGTGAGTGGCTTGATTTTTTGTTTATGATGCTTGGTTATTATTACAAGGGCTAATGCAGGTTTACTATTGCAATCAATGCATTTTATTTTGAATTACGCACTTGGCCAATGAGATTGTGTTGTTTAAAATATTTTTGGCTTTCCCCTATAGTCATGATTTAAGCACATATTGTTTGTGTTGGAAAATTACAGTTTATCTATTTTTCTATTGGTTTGAGTTGGTCAATTTCTCATTTTGCTTTATGTAAAATAGGAAAATAGGGGAACTTTATATATGGTGGGGAGAATTATTTATTGTGGAAAATATTTAATCGGGGATGCATGTAGTGCAAATTTGGCGTTCGGGCTTGTTGGTACTGAAGCAATAAATACATGTTTAATGCATTAAATGCAAACCTCGAGATATGTGTTGGAAAGTTGGTGTGAAGATAAGCAAAGAATGCTTGGTTAATTTGCATGTTGTTTTTTACTATTTGTTGAGAAGATTGTGTGTTTGTGGTTGTGGGTTGTCGTGTTCATCATTTGTCATTCTGTGCAATGGTAAAGGTCTGAAACTCGTGAGTGGCATGTTTGTTTGTTTTTAATGCTTAATAACTAGAAGCATTGTAGGGAAAATTGAACGTTTTTGGCAATGTCCTATGTAATGTGGGTCCATATGTAGTGAACACATAGCCAATTCATGAAATTATAGTCGAGTTCTAGGTTTTTCCTGTGCTTATTCTTGTTTGACTATCATTTGTTGGAAAGCTTGTGGGTATTTTATCTCTTCATTTCATTTTTACATGTGGATACATGTGCAACGACTGCATAGTTATTATATGAATTCTTAGGCAAAAGTTAGGTTTTGTTTGTGCTTATTGTCATTTGTGTGTCATTTGTTGAAAAGCTTATGGATTTTTTAGCTATGCTCATTATTCTATAAAAGTGCATTGTTGGTGAATGGCTTGGTTGTGTATTTGTGATACTCGATAAGTCTATGGGTTCAGATGCATTGAACTAATAACGAGTTCATGAAATCTTGGGCAAGTGCTAGATTTTGTTTCTGTTTATTCTCATTTTATTATTGTTTGTTGGAAAGTTTATGGGTTTTGTAGCTCTTCGTTGCATTTTTTCATGGGCTTATATGTGCAATGAATGCATGGTTAATTCATGAAATCTTAGGAGAATGATGGGTTTTCTTTGTGTTTTTTCTTGTTTGTTTATGGTTTGTTGAAAAGCTTGTGGGTTTTTTAGCTATTGGGTTTTCTTTTTCATGTTTGTTATTCTACAAATGTTTATTAGTGGTGAATGGCTTGGCTATGTGTTTCTAAAACTTGATGACTAGAAGTATTGCTTGTTGTTACAAGGTTTAACGATGCAAATGGGTACACTGGATTGCATATGCATGACAGGGGATATCGGGTGAGTGAATGCATTAATTATGTGTTTATTGCTTGAGTGGGTAGCAGAGTATCAACAAGGCTTGGAAAGAAAAGTGTGTGAGATGTGGTGAAGACATGGTGAGTAGAGAAGCAATGAGTGCATAGTTAATTCATGAAATCTGACGCGAGTACTGAGTTTTATTTGTGCTTATTGTTGTTTGTTTGTTGTTTGTTTAAAAGGTTGTATGTTTCTAGCTTTTGGTTCTAGCTTTGCATGTTTTTTATTTTGTGGCAGTGCACCACTGATGAGTGTCTTGTTCCTATTTTTATGATACTTGGTTTTTGTTACAATGGCTAATGGGGTATGCTTGAATTTTAAGTTTTCCAATGTGCATAAAATTTATGCTTTGGAAGAGTTGTGGAATATAAAGGAGAAGCTTGGTTTAGGAATCTGACTTAGTGAATAGACAAATGTGCATAGTAAATGACATGCCATGTAATTAATAAGCATGAAACTTTTTTTTTTGAAAGGCAGGTCACTATTGGAATTGTTAATTTCTATCGGTAGGCGAGTTTACAATTGCATTTGTTGAATTTTCTTTTGAAATAATTGCTTGTTGTTCTTAAAATTTTCATGGTGAATCAAATTATATTGTTTCAAGCATTTTTTGTGTTTTTTCCACAGATGGTTGGAGTGGGTCTATTATTGGTTCTCGTCATTAGACAAGTTTACTATTGCATCCATAGCATTTGTTTTTTAATTGGTCGCTTGGCCAATGACATTGTGTTGTTTAAAATATTTTTGCCTGTCTCCTATAGTTGGGATTTAAGTAGATATTTTTTGTGCTTGAAAATTATGGTTTTTCATTTTTGTTTAACTAAATTGGAAAAATAAGGGAACATTAATTATTGTGGGAAATATTTTATCATGGAGCAGTCAATACATGTTTATTCCATTGGATGCAAATTGTGTGAGATGTGTTGGAGAGAGCTGGTGGGTACTAATTCATGGAAACTTAAGCGAGTGTTGAGTTTTATTTATTCTAAGTTTTCTTTGTAACAATGAGCAATACATCTAGTTATCAAGTATGGCAAACAGACAGATTAGCTGGTCATCAATAGTACATTTTTCCTATACATATGCTTATGTGTTTCATATTTAACAGGGAAAAGTAATATGCTTACATGAAGAAATAGAGAGACAAAATAAATATTTATTATCACTCAATTGAAAATGAGACTATTGTAATTGTACCCTGCTTGTTGGCTTCATGTGTTTTATGTCCTTTTTTATCTACTTTACCTATTTGTACAATTTGGTCTTATAACAATGAATAATATATCTAGTTGTAGTGGCACAAAAGTAGTTGTCATCTTATTAGCTAAGTTTGCAGGATTTCTATTTAGTGTGTAAATGTTTGGGAAAAGTTATGCTGCAAAATTTGCATTTAATATACTATTGTTTGTGATCCAATAGTCATATCATTTACTGCATTCAACGTGCATTGACCACTTCTATAGCCACTACCTTGTGGCTAAGGGTGGCATAAGTTGCATGCAATGTTTGACTATTTGTAAAAAATATAATGGGTTCCTAATTTGCTGATATACTTTTAGAAAAATGAATGATACCGTACTCTTGGTAGTGTATTGAATTGTATAGTGTAAACATTTGTGCTTTTATTGGTTCTTGTTGAATTACAGGTTTACTATTGCATTGATTGCACTTGCTCTTCAAATAGTCGCTTCACCAGTGAAATTGTATTGTTTAAAATATTTTGGAATTTTCCCTATAGTCGGGATTTAATGAGAACACGCAATATAACAAGGAATACTTGTAGTTGTCAACTATCATAGAGACACACAGCAAAACCATTATAGGGGAACTTTATATATGGTGGGGAGAATTATATGTTGTGGCAAATATTTAATTGAGGATGCATGTAGTGCAAGTTTTGGTGTGCGGGCTTGTTGGTACTAAAGCAGTAAATACATGTTTAATGCATTAAATGCAAACCTCGCGATATGTGTTGGAAAGTTGGTGTGAAGATAAGCAAAGAATGCTTGGTTAATTTGCATGTTGTTTTTTACTATTTGTTGAGAAGATTGTGTGTTTGTGGTTGTGGGTTGTCGTGTTCGTTGTTTGTCATTTTGTGCAATGGTAAAGGTCTACAACTGGTGAGTGGCATGTTTGTTTGTTTTTAATACTTAATAACTAGAAGCATTGTAGGGAAAACTGAACGCTTTTGGCAATGTCCTGTGTAATGTGGGTCCACATGCAGTGTACACATAGCCAATTCATGAAATTATAGTTGAGTTCTAGGTTTCGCCTGTGCTTATTCTTGTTTGACTATCATTTCTTGGAAAGCTTGTGGGTATTTTATCTCTTCATTTCATTTTTACATGTGGGTACATGTACAACGACTGCATAGTTAATATATGAATTCTTAGGCGAAAGTTGGGTTTGGTTTGTGCTTATTGTCATTTGTGTGTCATTTGTTGAAAAGCTTATGGGTTTTTTAGCTATGCTCATTATTCTATAAAAGTGCATTGTTGGTGAATGGCTTGGTTGTGTATTTGTGATACTCGATAAGTCTATGGGTTCAGATGCATTGAACGAATAACAAGTTCATGAAATCTTGGGCAAGTGCTAGATTTTGTTTCTGTTTATTCTCGTTTTATTATTGTTTGTTGGAAAGTTTATGGGTTTTGTAGCTCTTCATTGCATTTTTTCATGGGCGTATATGTGCAATGAATGCATGGTTAATTCATGAAATCTTAGGAGAATGATGGGTTTTCTTTGTGTTTATTCTTGTTTGTTTATGGTTTGTTGAAAAGCTTGTGGGTTTTTTAGCTATTGGGTTTTCTTTTTCATGTTTGTTATTCTTCAAATGTATATTGGTGGTGAATGGCTTGGCTATGTGTTTCTGAAACTTGATGACTATAAGTATTGCTTGTTGTTACAA
Source organism: Sequoiadendron giganteum (assembly GCA_007115665.2). Lineage (NCBI taxonomy): Eukaryota > Viridiplantae > Streptophyta > Pinopsida > Cupressales > Cupressaceae > Sequoiadendron > Sequoiadendron giganteum. The sequence continues at coordinate 503,038,117 of CM021105.1, forward strand.
GGTTTAATGATGCAAATGGATACACTAGATTGCATATGCATGACAGGGGATATCGGGTGAGTGAATGCATTAATTATGTGTTTATTGCTTGAGTGGGTAGCAGGGTATCAACAAGGCTTGGAAAGAAAAGTGTGTGAGATGTGGTGAAGATATGGTGAGTAGAGAAGCAATGAGTGCATAGTTAATTCATGAAATCTGACGCGAGTATTGAGTTTTATTTGTGCTTATTGTTGTTTGTTTGTTGTTTGTTTAAAAGGTTGTATGTTTCTAGCTTTTGGTTCTAGCTTTGCATGTTTTTTATTTTGTGGCAGTGCACCACTAATGAGTGCCTTGTTCCTATTTTTATGATACTTGGTTGTTGTTACAATGGCTAATGGGGGATGCTCACAAAAAAAATCATCTTGGTCTATCCTTTTGTAAATTTTATTGATCTTTTTGTGGTTCATGTTTATGAATAATGTATTATATGTCAGGGACTGTGTTCATTTGTCTAATTTGTCCTTGTAACAGGAACCATTATTTGCAATTGGTGTTGGAGGAAAACATCTATATGAGCACATATATACTTGGTTGTTGAAGAAGGAACTGGAAGGTCAAATTCTTGTAACTTTCTTCCCCTTTGTTTCCAATTAATTTTAAGTCTTCCAATGTGTACAAAATTTATTCTTTAGAAGAGTTGTGTACAATAAAGGAGAAGCTTGGTTTAGGAATCTGACTTAGTGAATAGACAAATGTGCATAGTGAATGGCATGTCATGTAATTCATAAGCAGAGTTTTTTTTTGTTGAAAGGTAGGTCGCTATTGCAATTGTAAGTTTTTGTCGGTAGGCAGGTTTACAGTTACATTTGTTGAATTTTCTTTTGAAATAATCGCTCGTTGTTCTTAAAATTTTCACGGTGAATCAAATTGTATTGTTTCAAGCATTTTATTAATTTTTCCATAGATGGTTGGAGTGGGTCTATTATTGGTTCCTGTCGATAGGCAAGTTTACTATTGCATCCATTGCATTTTATTTCTAATTAGTTTCTTGGCCAATGACATTGTGTTGTTTAAAATAGTTTTTCCTTTCTCTTATAGTCGAGATTTAACTAGATATTTTTTATGCTTTTAAAATTACAGTTTATTCATTTTTGTTTAACTAAATTAGAAAAATAAGGAACATTAATTATTGTGAGAAATATTTGATCATGAAGTAGTCAATACATGTTTATTCCATTGGATGCAAATCGTGTGAGATGTGTTGGAGAGTTGGTGGGTAGTCATTCATGAAATCTTAGGTGAGTGCTCAATTTTATTCCTGCTAAGTTTTCTTTGTAATGGTGAGAAATACATCTAGTTATCAAGTATGACAAATAGATAGATTAGCCAGTCATCAATAGTACATTATTCCTATACATATGCTTCTGTGTTTCATGTTTAACAAGGAAAAATAATATGCTTGGATGAAGAAATAGAGAGACAAAATAAATATTTATTATCACTCAATTGAAAATGAGACTGTTGCAATTGTACCTTGCTTGTTGGCTTCATGTGTTTTATGTCATTTGTTACCTACTGTACCTATTTGTACAACTGGGTTTTATAACAATGAATAATATATCTAGTTGCAGCGGTACAAAAGTGGTTGTCAACTTATTGGCTAAGTTTGTAGGATTTCTATTTAGTGTCTAAGTGTTTGGGAAAAGTTATGTTGCATAATTTGAATTTAATATACTATTGTTTGTGATCCAATAGTTATATCATTTACTACATTCAATGTGCATTGACTACTTCTATAGCCACTACCTTGTGGCTAAGGGTGGCATAATTTGCATGCAATGTTTGACTATTTCCAAAAATATAACAGGTTCCTAATTTGTTGATATACTTTAATAAAAATGAATGATACAATATCCTTGGCAATGTATCAAATTGTATAATGTAAAAATTTGTGTTTTTATTGGTTCTTGTTGAATGACATGTTTACTATTGCATTGATTCCACTTGCTCTTCAAATAGTCACTTCAGTAGTGAAATTGTATTGTTTAAAATATTTTGGGCGTTTCCCTATAGTCAGGATTTAATGAGAATAAGCAATATAACAAGAAATACTTGTAGTTGTAAAATATCATAGATACACGATGAAGCCATTGACCTACAGATGACTTTTGCAGAATAACAAAGATGCAAGAGGCTAAAGTATTGATAAGCTTTCCAAAAAATGATAAATAAATGAGAATAAGCAAAAACAAAACCCAACACCAAAATTTCATGGATTAAACAACAATAAGCAGAAACCAAACTCAACACTCGCCTAAGATTTCATGAATTAACTATATGTTCATTGCATGTTAGAGTAGGTGAATTTTGCAATTGTATCGTGTGCGTTGGATATGGCACACTTGTCTACCAATGTATGGCTATTGCATTAAATGATACTATGTCTACTATTCAATTTTGTTTAAGTAAATTGGGAGAATACGACATTGTCTATTTTTGGAAATTACGTGGGTTCACATGCATTGAATGCATAACTAGTTCATGAATTCTTTGGAGAGTGCTAGATTTTGTTTATGCTTCTTCCCGTTTTATTATCATTTGTTGGAAAAATTGTGGGTTTTGTAGCTCTTCTTTGTGTTTTCCCATGTGGGTATATGTGCAGTGAATGCGTAGTTAATTTATGAAATCTTAGGCAGTTGTTGGGTTTTGTTTGCATTTATTCTTGTTTGTTTATCGTTTGTTGAAAACTTGTGGGTTTTTTAGCTATTGGTTGCACTTTTGCATGTTCATTGTATTGCAAAGGTGCATTGGTGGTGAATGGATTGGATGTGTGTTTTTGACACTTGATAACTACAAGTATTCGTTCTTTGATGTTTGTTATTCTATCGTAGCATACTATTGGTGAGTGGCTTGTTTATGTGTTTATGATGCTTGGTTGCTATTACAAGGGCTAATGGGAAATGCTTGGGAAATTTTACGATGCTCATCTTTTTTTTTGCATGCAAATTAACCAAGCGTTCTTAGCTTATCTTCGCACTGGTTGTGCAACACATATCATGAGGTTTGCATTTAATGCATTGAATATGCACTGACTGGTTGAGCATCGATCAACCCAGTGCCAAAAATTGCACTATATCCATCCCTCGATTAAATATTTGTCACAATAGATAATGTTCCCGACATAAATAATGTTCCTATATTTTCTGATTTTACTTAAAGAAAAAATAAAAAATCGACCTTGTAATGCCCACAATTTTACACTTTGGGCACAACAAAACCAACTTTAAAAAAAAAAATGCACAACAAGAAATCCACTGATACTTACTAACCATGATGTTTAGAACCCTTCAAGGTAGGGTTAAAGTTGTTGCAATATGAATGCTTTACCCAAAAGTACAACTTGTTAAGGTTAGAAGATCTTAAATTCTTTGTGATGAGATTGTCCCCACATAGAGGTAATACCAACTATACCAATATTATTATCGATTACCAACATGAGGGGGGTAATATTGTATTAATTTTTTTATCTCGAAACATTATTATTTTAACCTCTTAATTAAAATCGATATTATTGACCTTATATGACCATATTAACATTAATCTCTACCTGTGAACTACCCAAATATATATACTTAAAATCAACTAGTCATAATGTTACTCATTGATAAAACGATATTACCAAAATAATGATACATTATTTGTATCCCCAAAACTATATTATAATTTACTAATTTTACTGTACTCCTAATATATTTGATAATAATTAAAATATATATTAACTTTATAATTTTTATTCCCTTTTATTATTGTTATCATTTCTAGTTAAAATTAATACATAGATTGTTAACATTCTAGTTCTCTAATTTATAATTAAAATTAATATACCATTTAGATTTTTAAATAAACAAGTTAATTGTTTGTTGCTACTAAGAACAAGAAAAAGAAGTATAATCCCCCACTTACTATCAAAATCCTTAATGAAATCTTTTAATATTAAAATTTAAATAAAAGTAACCACATATTTTAATTATTAAAATAAAACAATGTTTCCATGCTTTCTTTCTAACTTTCTTGACTTTCTAAATAAAAATTATTAGGTAGTGATTTTTTTGATTGCTTTCTTTTCTTCCTAACTAGCATACCTATATTGATTAATAATATATGTAAAACATGCCGAGAGTTACCTTTATTGAGACACTTTTTGTCTAGAGGGAAAAAGCTTACATTTTCATCAATATGAATTTGAAAAGCAATCCATTTGATTTCATAATTGTTTTTGTCATTATTTATTTCAATCCTCATATATAAGGGCAGACATTCAAATTTGAAATTATACCAACTTGTATATGACAACAATCAACAAAGAACAATAAATTTACAATTAGAAATTTTCATCAATCATTCGATTTAGTATTGACAACATCAAAGAACAATGTCACGTCAAAATGACATTCACTAACTTAGATTTATCCTCTGGTTTTTTTTTAATGTTTGAATACATTGTTAACATTATATACATTCAAGCATTTGAATGTCATGAAACCTATAGCTTTGCAATTGAATCTAATAAAGCTTTGCTCTTAGATGAATAATCAAACTTTGTTGTTTTTATGATTGTGCATTTAATCCTTTGTTCATCATTATAAGTCTCTGTTTTCACTTGAATTTAAAATATGTATATGTTGGAAAGGATCTTTTATATAATGTGTTCAAACTTGACATCATCTTGTTCTTCATGCTTCAAAATGTTCAATTCTTTTGTTGTAACACCCATAATTTCTTCTGCCACTTCTTCAAAAGCAGTAGTCCAAGTGAATGAAGTATGGTCTTGCACTTTGCATTGAAGTATATATTTATAATCACATTCGGTTGACGCCACAATAGTGGTTTACAATTCAAGTGAGGAAGGAAAACTCACAAAAAATGACCCCAAGGCAAAAAATATGATTTTGGGGGTTCATACGAACCTACTGGTTCGACTGAACCCATAAGGGGTTCGCTCGAACCTCTTTGAATCTTGGCCGCCAAAAAACCAAAAAAATGAATTTGAAAGGGGCTCGAGTGAACCCCTTTGAAGGGGTTCGCTTGAACCGCCCTTATCCCTCATCCCCCCTAGGACAAAAAAACCTAAATTTTGGCACTTCAGAGCTCGGGTTGAGGATGAAAATGGAGGAATCTTCACAAACCCAACTAGAATCAGGTAGTCCTCAAAGCAAGCTATCCAACAAATATAATTTTAATATGTTTTGGTTTTATTATGTATTTGTTTTTTTAGTTTTATTAAACATAGGTTTTTCATTGAAAATGAAGGTCTCTATTTTGCACATGTGGAAAAATAGCAGATTATCAATTTTTTTTTTTGAAAAATATGAGTGCACCAGATATTGAAGTCCTTGATCCAACAAAACAAATAAAATTGAAATTTTGATATATATAAAAAAAGTTACATGTTATACGGTTGCGCTATGTCTGAATTGTAATTGGTTTGAAACCGAAACTTGATTAAAGAAAAAATATTCAATAAAAAACTATCTAACCAAGTGGAAGTACTAGATATTGGAGTCATAAATATAAATTTAAAAGAATTAGAATTTTATCCTTCATGAAAAAAAAATTATGTGTTATACGGTGTGCGTCACTTTTTAAAAATACTATTTTTTGAAAAAACTAGCTTTCATGGGAGATGGAAAAAAGAAGTGCAATCTGATTTCAAAAATTTTGAAAAAAATATTTTTAGAATCTAGAAAAAAAATGTGACGAGACTCTAGTTTGCATCATCTTCAAATTCCTCACGGTTTAGCCACTTTAGGTGCCCGAATGTGAAGATTTAGTTAAAAATTATAATTTCAGTGTCTAGTTTGGCCAAAAATCGGAAACCACTATTGTGGGATCACCCATTCAGGAAAAGTTTTATCACATATTCCACAATACCACTGACCATTTTCATTAGTGTTTACCTTTTTTTTGCAGTGCCTATCTCCAATTTTGAAGGGGCAAGCTATATAACAAAAATTGTCTACCTTAATGAAAGATAAGGTAGCTTTTATCACTATCCAATAAGGTTTACCAGAGTTGCCAACATCCTGATCCTATATTTGTGGGATACTTAACATTTTTTCTTCTATTGTAGATGATATGTCCTTTGTAATAGAATGAGATTGGAGATTCTTCCCTTCTGTATCAAACCGCAATCTCAATCGGTGTGAGTCAGGAAGATCTGGATTTATAAGGAGTTGGGTTGTAGTAATTTTTCCCACAAATTTTCCACCAAAATCACTAATTCTTGCAACCTTTATAGCAAGAATGGGGGAAGTTCCTATATTGCACATTTCTTGGAGTTGTTGACCTTCCTTATTGCAGAAATCACCCCACATTATTAATTCTGCGATACAACTTGACATGTCTTTCAATCGAAGGGTTCTTTTTTGAACTTGTGTGGCATTTTTTTTAATATTGTATTTGGTGTTTCGATTGAGAGAACAACACCAATGATATCGACCAAATAATTTATTTTCATGTTATCAATTTATCTTATTAATGTAAAATGGAATTGTTGTTTTGGTATGCAACTATCCTCCTCCAAACACAACTCAATAATCAAATTTGTTTCTAAGAATATTTCCCATTCATTTTTTAATTGGTTGAAATTATTTTGTGCAAGTTTGAGTCTCCCTTTTGAGATGAGAAACACTTTCCTAGTTTGAATGCATTCATAAAACTTTTCTGCAACTGCATTAAAACATGTTACTCTTATTTCACTACCATCTGAATCAACCAAGTCAAAAGTAAACACTTGGCCATCTCCTTTTGCATTGTTAAAATGAGGAAGTTGACCCTTTCTAGTAACTCTTTCCTTTATTGACCATCTATTCTGGTATAGATTGAGTGTTGCAATAGGAATGGTTCTTGTATGAGGTTCATTTTTTGCAACAATTGGGTGCTTATGTGGATTGAGGGTAGGATTCATGCCTACATCATCATCATATAAGAAAAATAGTATTCAATAGATTTCGAACAGGGCAAAAGCAATGGAAGAGTAATTGGAAACATTGATAATTTGTTGATTTTTTCATCTAGCAGATGAATTGAATATAGGAGAAAACTAATTATCATACACATATTACATTTTTGAATTTGAGACTCGTGGAATTAACATTGAAGAAAATATGCATGTTACATCAATTATCTTCTAATATTTTCAATTTGTTTTCCTCAAGATTTCTCTTGGCAAGTTGTTTACCATTTTTCATTTTTTCATAACGGTCATATGTGAATGATGGCGTAATTCTTAAGCCTTCAATGCATTTTACACGAGATATAGCTATAAATGTCAATCATGTTCTTTCTCTTGGTCCTATATCAATACTAGCTTTTGATAGAGTCAAACCCTGTGATTTGTGAATTGTCAATGCCCAAGCCAATCTTAAAGGAATTTGGCTTGTGCTGCCCCTTTGTATTGTTGTAATTGGTATTGTCTTTGGGTTACGGTCATCAAATGGTATTCCTGAATAGCTATCAAATGCAACCATTACATATGTTGGTGGTTTTGGTGGACCGGTTCCAGGTTTGTATACAATGTTTTGTATATATCCTAAAGCTCCATTGACAAGGCCTGCTTGTATTAGTAGATTTGAGGTTAACATAACCCTGGAATTTTTACATATTAATAATTCTAGATCCAACTCATCATTTGATAATTCTTCTCGTGCATTGCTACTTCCTGATTTTATTGCAACACTACATGCAAGAGGATGTTTCAATGAGTATAACATTTTCTTGTTATGGTTATTAACATTTTCATTTGTGAAAAATAAATGCACACTACTGTCGAACTCATGATTGCTTGTTGCATCTAATGTATTAGTTGTTCTTGTCATAAGTAATTTCCAATCATTTATTGTGGGGTTTGCATCTCTTAGATTTGTCAAAAGTTGACGAAATCTTTGTTGATGGATGTTTTGTCCATCTTGTCTGAATATTTTATCCAAAGTAACCACAGTTTTGAATTCTTCCCATAGAAACTTAGCTCATGTGTTGCTATCATAAGCCGGTTTATCATTAATAGGAGGTAACTGACCCAAATATCCAACAAAAATGATAGATATGCCTGATAGAAAATTGATAACAATTATTGTGAATACTATAGAAATTTCTAGTTATACAATTGTCATTTACATGGTTTTTTTGTATAACCATATAAAATAATTAATTTGAATAATCAAATAGATATCTACCTCCAAAGTTATGATTTGTATTTTGTGGGAATGCTTGTCGAAGCTGAGAATCAATGTTTTGTAGCAAGTTTTGACCAATGAAGCTCATTTCATCAATTATAATGTACTTGATGTTTGCTATTTCTTTTTGAAAACTTGTGAGCCTCACTCCTTCCAATTGAGAAAAATATTTGATTGGGATTTAGAGTTTTGAATGAATGGTGGATGCTCTTATGTTGAATGTTGCAACTCCAGTTGGTGCCAGTAATATAAGAGGGGAAGGACCAGGATATGCTACATTTTTAAGAGCTTGACTAATAACACCAATTAGATATGACTTTCCTATCCCTGTTGTTCCTTGAATTATCATCAACAAGGGGAGTGCATTTTGATTATTATGGTAGTGTGTCATGATTATGTTGAGTGCCTTCTTTTTTTTGTCACTGAGGGTTTTGTAGTCCATAAGTTGTGGTATTTCATCATGTATGAGACATCCATGTTCTCTCATGTCACTGATGAAGTTCATTGCTTGATTCATATAGATTTCACCACGATATTCAATACACCAATCTGTTTATCTATCAAAATCTCTCCTTCCCAACATATCTATTTCAAAAACTTGTATATTTTGACCATGATTTAGTCTAGATAGTATTTCCCATTCATGCTCGGTAGTTTTTATTTGAAGAGTGTCATTGTCTTCAATTTCAGTATCAGTGATGTTTTCATCATGTTGTTCAATTGCTATTCATTCCACATGCCACGGATTATAATGGAATGACTCCCAAATTTGTCTGATTGATTCATCATCATGACCAATATCTCTATCCACATCACGAAAAGGTTTGTACAACAATAATTCTGAATAACAAAAACTAATCCATTTATCTGACTCATGTGGAGGAATGGATAAAAACTTAGGACATACTCTAACAATCACGCCTTTTGTCTTGGCTCCCATTTTTTATCTCTCCTTCTTTTAGGATTATATATCCATGATCTAGCTGCATCAATTAGTGTAACACCTTCCATAGACAAAGGCCTTAATTTATATCCTTGGATGAAAGATGTTGTGTGTTCTTCACTATTTTGTTCAGCATTTACACTTACGGGTTTGAACACCTGACATGACACATTTAGATTGATAAACCTCCTACTACTCTCTACCAATGGAAGTTCAAGTAGCATGTGGCATGCCTCTTGAGCTACAATGTCTCTTTCTATGACAGTCTTAGTCAGAAGTCTTCTATATGCTTTTGCAGCCAAATCATTTGGATTTTCCATGTTTGCAAGTCACATTAACATCTGTTGGTATGTTTCAACCCTTACCATCTCCTAAAATTAATCCTATCCCTAATCCTAATTGTGTCTAACCCTAATTGAAACCTAACCTTAACCCTAATCTTAACCTTTCCTTAATCTTAATTGAATTCAAATCATAATTGAACCCTAACCCTAATTCTAACCTTGATCTAACCCCATGCTAACTCTTACACCAAGATTTATCTTAGTTGAACCCTAATCCTTGTAGACATGCAAAATTAACACTATTGATTAACATCATTGAGTAATCATATTTCATCCATCAATTAAACAAATCAGGTTTAATTAAATAAATCACTTTTTATCTCCTAAGGTCTCTTGATTTAATTAAATCACATGTATTTAATTAAATGAATAAAATTCATTTTCCTCTCATTTGATTTAAAACAAATACAAAAATGCAAATCAAATGTCACACCACATAATCACTAGCTTAATTAGTCAAAATCTCTAATTAATGCTAAGACTAACCCATATCCCATCCACTTGCATAATAAATCGTTATAATTGATTTATTAAAACACTTATTTTCCTCACAAGGCATATTCCTTGGGAATATGCCCTCATTAACTCCCCTTGTTTGAATTTTTGTTCAAACAAAATTCCCCCCAAATCCCTCAACCATATGCATTCAATGCCATTTTCAAATTTGAAATGGGCACATTAGCCAACACTTGCACAATCATGGGCCAATCCCATTATGACAAGTGGCTCTCTCCTATTTGATGGGGATTAGTCCCAAATTCATCAATTTGGACTCTCCTCTCTTCAAGCTCAACTATAAATTCAAGGCTCCTATCCTTCAAAAAGGGGACACATAAGCTCATGCAAAGTTATTCTCTTAATTTGAGAACTAATTTTGTCCATTATCACATCATTTGCTTATCAGGGATTGGGAAAGGGCTCTCTTCTCACATCAAGGGGCACCGATCCCCCTATGGGATGGTGGTTGGTTTAACTTAGATTAGATTTACATATTTTAGGTTGCACATGCTTTACTTAATGTTTTTCTCTTCTATGTTTGATCAATAATTTCATAGGGAGAGGTTTATTTCAGTTTACTGACAATAGCTAATCCATTTATTGTTAGGAATTGCAAATTTTCCTCTCACATTCTGACGCTAGAAGGAGGGAAAAACTTGCTTTATTTCATTATTGTTCAATATTGATATCACATAGAACACATAACAGGCTAATATTACTTTCCAGCTTCCTATATCTTTTGTCCACATGTTGAATATTACATAAAACAAGCAGAAAGGGATGTAGTGATTGTTTTGTTTTTTGTTTTTTTTCTCCTCTACTCTGCGTATTTGCAATCTGCATCATGTGAGACCATTTGTATGGAAAGCATGTTTTTATTGTAGGTTATTTTCAAAGGTAAATACAATTTGCTGTTCAATACTTCCTAAATGCACTTTACTTCATTACTTTTATCTTGGTATGGTTGTTCAATGTTACATATTTCAGAATAATGGCTGTCTTTCAGGAGCTTCTTGTGTACATAGAAAAGAAATTACCTTTATTCTCCTTATGTGCGATGCCTCATTTTTTTAGATAGATTCCACACCTACATATGAATCCAAGCCTTCCAGCCATTCGAAGGTAGCAGACCTGTTTAAGATAAAGTATAGTGAAATATCCTTATCAAGCTACGCATGGTAGGTTATTTATCTCCATTCCACTACCGCTTCCCTCCTGGCCACAATCTGCTTCTTCTCCACCTCTTTTGGGGTGGGCCGATATGCTAGTTTAAGCGCTAATGAAATGGGGGGAGGGTCTACCCATTATCTTTGGTTACTGTCACTGTTTATTGTCCTGACCGCGCCTTTGTCTTCATTAAAGCCTATTTTTAAGAATCACGAGCAATCCCCTGACTTCAACCAAGTGAAATGAAAGGGTTGAGGACTATTGTCATTTTGTCTTTGCTGGCCTAGTTTTTGAGCTAATAGGGAAAGTAAATGGTGCTTACTTGTCATCTGTAAATTCCATCATTGCTGCATTTAATAACTTCATTGCTGTTAGGCAATTCCTCTATAAGCAAGGCGATAGTTGAGAACTTCAGATTTTGTCTCTCCTGTATGCTCAATGTCTCTATCGCTGGTTCCAAGCTATTAGCTCATAGTAGGAGTCCGTAATCTTCTAAAAAGCCAACACCAATCTTGGTGTGAACAGACTTATGTTAGCTCTGAAAGTGATGGTCCTTTCCTTTCAATAAGTGACTTCTCATTATCCAAACTGAGCCTACGTGAAGGTTAGAAGAGAACTCTATCGCTCAAAGATAAATCGAGGGAATTAGTGGTTGAGGCATGGTGGTTATTGGTCCACGATGGTCTGCATCTCTTCTCTTCCTCTCGGCCGAAGTGGAATTCATGCAATCGGCGTAAATGTTTTTTGTGTGGTCAAGATAGTAGTAAAAAAAAATCAATGTGGATTCAATGCTGGTGCCTTTCAAATCCAAGCTTAATGGCTACCTAATATCTCTTGCTTTTTTTTTTTGTACTTGTCCTTCTCTCTGTATTTTTTATATTAATCTAACAAGTTCAAATCTTCTTTGATATACTGAAGTGAATTAAGCATGTGGGGCAAAATAGTTTAATCTTAGTAACAGAGGTACTTAATGATAGACATTGAAAGACAAAGTTGGTAGCCATCGAACCATCATTGTGAAAACGACTGGAAATGAAAACACAAGGCGACTTGGAGCAGTCCCGCAAATGAGATAAACACTCTACATTAATATCACTATTTTGTTTGTTTTTTTAACAGTAACGTGGAAATCTTGTAGACACATTTATTCACTGTTTTTATTGTACGCTTGCCCACCTCAATCGACGCAAAAGATAGATGAAAGATAAAATTCTTCCATTAGAGAAGACAATGAATGACATTAAACGTTTGTTCATGAATCATTTGGTACGTGATTACAACAAAGCATGCAACGCAATGTGGAATGCTTGACAGGGTTCGTAGTACAATGTGAAAGCAAGAATGACACCGTAGACACTTGCAGTTTGTGGAAATTGACTTTTATGTCTTGGTGACTTGGTGTAGCAGGCGTACATTTCTTCCTTATGTGATAACTGCTATCCTAAATGCTAAATTTTGTTAAATGTTTGGTAGGTCATTCACGTGTCTTTGCATATTTCGAGATCCACTCAATTTGAAGAATTCAAACATATATATGTCACCCACCTATATTTCCTATGCATGATCTTGTCTACTTTCAAAATACATAACTATCAAAAGGTTTACTTATGCGACAAGTAGATACATTCGATTTCACACTGAAATTGAGAGCATAACAGATCGCGTATATAGGTATTTGCTTTTGATTTCTTTTGGCGTGTGTGGTAATTGCCTGCTTGAAGTTTCCTGGCATTTAGCTCCCAGATTTTGCGCACGGACTGAGATGGTGAAATCTTACTGTATCTTCATTAATGGCGTGTAGTTGAGAGCTGTTGGTTTGAGTCCTTTTTCTGTGGCATGTAGCTTTTACACCTGCTGATTGCGTTTGCATTAAAGTGGCTATCAAGATCACTTTTGATTATAGTGATTAAGGGGCATGATTGCATTGTTTATTTGGAGTTAATGTTTCTTTTAGGAATTTTGTCAAAGAGCTGCGGGTAAAGGATGTGGATGTTGGTCCGCACCTGCCAAGAGCATTAGCTTTAAGAGGTTCTTTTAATTATTTGACTTTGTTTACTGGTTTTTCAAAAAAATGCATTGCTGTCTTTACTGTGCCATTGCAGTCTTTACTACATTGCTACATCTTCTCTATTTTCCATCCAACCATAAATGCAAGAGTTTGAAAATAATAGAAATTTTTTGCTTCAGCCTGAAAGACTCTAGAGCCTTTTCAACAAACTCATTTATTGCTGCATCAAAACGTACTATCTTCCCACAGAAAAAGATCACATAGCATCTGTTTGGACAGCGACTAATCTTTATGTACCATTTCATTCATTAAAATCTCTTTGTCCTATGAATTGCGTTGTCAACATTTTACCTAGGGTCTAAATTCTAGATTTTTTTTGCACCATTATGAAATCTATTTACCATGACAAAGATTTCAATATCTTTACCATCTTTTTGGACATCTTCCCATAAATTTGAAATAAACTCGATTGCATTCATGAGTTGATGTTTTGATGCTATATCATGCCAGTCTGATCAAGTTCATCATGAATTAGGTTTTAAAAAAAAAAACAAAAACTTATGAATTGGTTTTTAAGAAAACAACAAATATTAAAAATGGTGAATCATAAAGTAGGCTTGAATCTGATTTGAATAACTATGTTTGCAAGCTAAAAGGGATTTTATGAGGAAATGTTAAATGAGTTATTTTGTAATAGCTGTTGAACTAAAATTTATCTCTCAAACAATTATTTCCAATGAATTGTTTTCTTGTTTTGATAAATTTGTAATATCATTATGGTTGAAACCATATTCATTATGTTAAGTTATTGTTTATCCTTGAAATAATTGTACTCCTCATTTGTGATAACTTTGAACCTTTTTATAGGTTGAAACATCAAGGTTGAAATCAAGGTGGACATTTGAAGACAAGTACCTGAATTGAACAAAGGAACAAGGTTGGCATCAAATGAAAACGAAGGCGAATGGAGTGGAGTTGGAGAATTTTTTTGAAATCAAGACTTGGAAAAAGCATTTTTTAATGCTTATTTTAAATTTTAGAGCTTCAATTCACTACCCTTTTTTTTTTATTTTAGACCAATTCACATTTCTCTTTGGGTTTAAAATTAACCACTTGACTTGATCTTTTCAAAGTTGGTTAAAAAGAACCTTAGACATTTACTAGATTTCAATTTGGACTTAAAATTGAACAAAGGAAAACTTCACATTTCAATTGGTGCTTTTAAAATGAACTCATCACTGCTTTGAGGTATAAAATGAACAAGTGTCTTTCATATTTTGCAATATTTTTCATAAATTAACATCATTGAAATGCGTATGCGCTTCTCTCGCACTTCATAATGATCTTGAGAATCAAAAGCATTTTGGTGATATTAACTCGTCAAAAAGATTGCCTTCACATTTCAATTTGGGCACTTAAAATTGAACAAAGCATCTTGCGAGTGTGAGTAAACTTATTGCGAGTGTTATCCCTTTGTTTCTAAACGAAGGTTGATCAAACTACGAATATGTTTACTTGTTTTTGTCTATCTTAGAGGGCCTGCCTTGTGGGAAAAAGTACTCACCCAAGGGAACGACCCAACTGGGAACACACTAAAGCCAAGCGACTTCCACCCGGGATATAAGTGTGGATATTGGAACAAAGGCCAATATCACGAGGATTATTCCGATGAGATTGACAACAATGGACTCTCGCCGATGTTGGATAATCCCCCACGAACGGAATGCCCGAATTAGAACCCTTTGTTTAGAAAAAGGCCAAAACCTTGTCTATCTTGTTGGTGCAAAAGGTCATGTCCTTTGAAGCCGCCCCACGTTATACATGCGGTCTTGTTGTGGAAATAGAAAGTATTCCATGGGAGATTCTATTAGAAACCCTAGATTAGACATGCAAACCTAAACACCTTCCACAAAAGAGAAAAATAGAAAAGCAGAGCTTTGCATGTCAATGTGCAAAATGAATATTATTCAGGAATTCAATGTTACAATGAGATGATTTGATTTATAAAAGAAAAGTATGCAACCCTAATGTTGACCTAAAAACAACTCAACTAAATAAAGCTTACTTATTAATTAAGTAAATTAACTATTACCTAAGCAAAACCTAAGTAAAGTTATGCAAGTGTAATTAAATATTAATTACACTAACACCCCCCCATAAATGCAACTTAGGGAGACTAGATAAGCATGCACCTAAAACTAAGATGAATGCAAGAAAGCATGAATGGGTCCCGACAACTAGGCCTGATCAGGTACCCATGTACAAATGCAATAATGAGGTAGAGAAGGAAAACCCAGTGGGACAACCCCCCCTACAATGAGATGACTGCTACAAAGAAGCACTGGAAGAACACTGTGGAGTAACACTAGAACCGCAATACAAAAAGCAAGGAAAGATACTTCTATCTACAAGAAACCATATCAGAATCATCATAATGTGACAGCAAACCCGATGCCACGGAACACTCGAAAACACCAAACTGGAACAACCCTGGAATCCATAGAGCAACAGTAGATGATATGATGATGAAAAAATCTAGAAGCCATGAATCTCGATGTTGATGCCAAACTAATACTAAAACTCTTCCATGGAAAAAAGTACCATACAGACTCAGGAACAATAACCACAAATTTAGTGGCCCTCAAACTGAGATGGATCCGATGCGGATCACTAACCATAGGCTCTCAATCTAAAGTGTGAACCAAAAAGAATCTAATATGTGTCAAACTAAGACAAAAATGAGGCAAAAAGAAACTAAGAGACCAGATTACAACCCATGCGAGTTGCCATCAAAACACGATGAAGATTATTATGCAAGAAACCCCCCCAATGGAACTTTATATCAGTTCATTTATTAAAATCCCCAATGACTGAAAAAGGAGAGAATTCCTAAACATGCATAAATATAAAATTAAAATAGACCTTAGATCCATGTAGAGGACTGAACTATCTTTCCAATGCCGCAAGAATGGTGAAAAAAGGATCACCGAGTCAAAAGATATACCCTCCAGAGTGAAAACAACAACATCTGAGTTCAAGGACCTGCAAAATAAATATGGAGAAAAATATAGAAAAAATAAAATTTTGAATAGATTGGTGCCAGAATCATCTTTCCAACGGTATCTCATTTGCAAAAAACGGACATTGTACACAAAAGTTATACTCGATTTTGTGAAAGTGCTCTAGAAAGGCCAATAAGGCCTACAGGCAGCCCAGGGGGCTAAAAAATCTCGGCCCCTGGTCTTGCATGCGACCAGGGGTTGGCCGACAGGGGGCTGGGGCGGAGCCCCTGGTCACCCATGTGACCATGGCGCATGCAGAGGAGTCAGCGGGGGCTGGCGTTGGGACACCTGGTTCTCCATAGGACCCCGGGCTCGACGGAAGGGGCTGAATAGGGTCGGCGGCCAGATGGGGGAGCCACCGGCGACAGTGGCTGGCTGGTGGCTGCCTAGTGGCCGCTCGATGGTGGAAACCATTTGAACTACAGGCACAGGCGCGACTCCCGAAAAACTTCATTTTTTTAGAAAATCGTGCCTCGGGATGCGTGCTGGGGAGGCCGTATGGCTTCCCTAGCAAATTTTTTTTGCCTTCCGGATCAACTTCATCAAAATTGACAAAACGAAGGGCGATCTTAGGGTTTTTGGCCACTGCGAATGCAATGGTGACCTCTGTTTCTGCTCAAAATGCTTCAAAAAAATGGCAACCTCCAGAGCTTGCAAAAAAATACCAAACTTGAAACCCTTACAGATCTGGCAAAGCATGGCCAAAATCTGCGAAATAAAAGCCAAACCTGACTTTTTCTAGCGCTCTGAATCCAATGGTGAGGCCCGATCTGATCCAAGACACTGCATAAATGAACTTAAGGCATAAAATCCTCGAGGAACCCCGAACGAACTCTGCAATGGTTTTCTCCAAAATTTGAGAAGGGGCTGCATGTCAAGGCTCTGATACCATGTTAGAAACCCTAGATCAGACATGCAAGCCTAAACACCTTCCACAGAAGAGAAAAACAGAAAAAACAAAGCTTTGCATGTCAATGTGCAAAATGAATATTATTCAGGAATTCAATGTTACAATGAGATGATTTGCTTTATAAAAGCAAAGTATGCAACCCTAATGTTGACCTAAAAACAACTCAACTAAATAAAGCTTACTTATTAATTAATTAAACTAACTATTACCTAAGTAAATTTATGCAAGTGTAATTAAATATTAATTACACTAACACCCCCCCATAAGTGCAACTTAGGGAGACTAGATAAGCATGCACCTAAAACTAAGATGAATGCAAGAAAGCATGAATGGGTCCCGGCAACTAGGCCTGATCAAGTACCCATGTACAAATGCAATAATGAGGTAGAGAAGGAAAACCCAGTGGGACAACCCCCCTTTGCTTGCATGCATCTTCTTCTAGTGTTTTAGCTTCTTCCTAAGTTCATCTTAAGGGGGGGTGTTAGAGTAATAAGTTATATGCTTAATTAATTATATCATACTGGTTAATTAATTAAGTCACTTATTCCCCTAGTTGCTTAAGCTAAAATTAGGCACATTAATAATTGATTAATTATTAAGTGTGCACACTAGGGTTTCATTTAGGGTTTCCCTTTTAGGGTTTCTTGATCTCCTTCATAAGGATTGATCTCTTTGTAATATTTGAGATTCTCATAATGCATTTTACACTTTGAGGTTTATAGAACATCTTGTTGGTTTTGCATGTCTTTTGCATGTGACAGGTGATTGCATGCAGGTGATCTTGGATTTTAACAGATTCATGGGTACTAATGCTTAGCTGACTCAAATAAGTTAGTGCCGTAGAGGGGAGCTAGTGTGGTCAAGCATTTAGCCATTCACATAAGATATGTGTAGTTGGATTCATCCAAGTGGGAACCCAACAAGATATTGCCTCATCATCCTAGGATTGTAAAAGTGTTTGGGAAGAAATACATTGCTTGATCTTGAAAACATTTGAAAATAAACATTCACAAAGACCTTCAAATTTCAAACCCCTTGTGAGAAACAAATACTCTTGACTAACTTGGACACTCTTACTTTCCCTAGGGATCATATCCCTAGAGGTTTCTAAGTGCACAAATTCTACCATCATTTTTTTTCAACAAGGTTAAACATAAGGAACTTTTGCCCTATTTTCCTTGATTTCCACACAAAGGACCTTGTGGGATGAGAAAGAAAGTGGGACACTAGAAATATAGTTTGAAAACATAATCAAGCATGTGATTTTGGTAAAAGGAATTCACTAAGACAAGATAAAAGACAAATTGGATTACTTGTGTTTTCTAACATGATTTCCTGCAAGATCAAAATCCCAAAACCAAAGTTCAAGAAGCTTAGTTTGAAAGCTCGTGAGGAGCGTTTTGAGATGCTGAGTTGTATGAGTTTTACTATCAGAAGAATCCCAAACTCTTTTGAAAGGTTTGCTTTCCTCCCATAGGAAATATAGCGTGTCCTTCAACACCGAGGTCTTGTAAGAAGAAGTGTTATCTAGGTCAAGTCTGGGATCAAATTCAATCACTTTCATCCATCTCTCAACCATCAAAATCAATCAAAAACCACCTCACCAACAACTCTTGGAAACTTTGTAAAAATCTTTTATGCTAAAATTTTAGGTGAAATCAAAACCACTTTGTTTGACTTAACACACGTAGTCAAACCATCATCTTATACATGAGTTCTCTCTTGGATAATACAACTTCCTAGGATTTACGAGTTCATCTTGTTTGGCTTAACACACCTAGCCAAATTATCAAATCATCACCTCGTTTGACTTGACGCACTTAGTCAAACTACCATCTTGTAGGAGTTCACTCTTGGATAACACAACTTCCTAGAGTTTTACAATTACATTTATCACTCTTGTTTGACTTAACACATCTAGTCAAACTATCAATCCAATCATGATTAATTAAAGTCCTAAAATGTTTAGCATTTCCTTCAAAGTTTCTTTAAGAGTTCCATTCATCCGTATCACTCATATTTTGTTTATCTCATCCTTATCATCACTTTGATCCTTCAATTATCCTAGTTCTTCACTTCTTTGAACCTAAGGTTTAGACCGATCTAAAGGATTAGAGGTTCATCTCTTACATTCTTGAAAATTGATCTTCGTCTTATGGTTCAAACTCGATCTCAACACAAGAGGGACATGGAATATAAACTTGATCCATCCATCATGAGCAATTCAAGTCAACCAAACTATCCAAGTCTCACAATGCCAATTGATTATTGAAACTCAAATTTATGCAATTCAAACATGGCATTATTATCTCCTCCAAACTTCAACGATACGAATGTGAGTATGCCCAATCTAAAGTTTGGAACAACTTTCCCAATGATAGATTTAAATCCAAGTCCAAATCTACAAATTTATCAACCAAACACTCAATGCATGAGTTTTCCAAACGTCATCCCACCAAATCCATGCATGCCAAATACAAGTTTGTTGAGCATGAACATTTCTAGTCCACACTTGATGAACTTTGGGATAGATATGCTTGCAAATCCCATCAATGTTGTTCAAAATCCTAGCAATATATTGGCAACTCCATATGTTGATTCAAGTCAAGATAACACCATGCAAAATGAAAGTTACCTAAATCAAGGCAATATTAGTCTCAACCAAAAAAATGTTCAAAGTCAACCTATAATGTCGAATCAAAACATCACACCAAATCATCCCATTTTGCCATTGATATTGCAATAGCAGGTGGCAACCATCCAAGCAATCCCAACAATCAACACCATCCCCAACCCACCGCCACCTCCGCCAAAACACCACATGGCCAATTCATTCTCTATCATGTTTCAAGTCGCTTAAGAAGCTTCCTGCCAAAAGGTGCTCTGAAACCAACAAGCTGCGCAAGCGACACAAGCAACCCAATAAGCGTAAGCGACACAAGCAACCCAACAAACACAAGCTCAAGCATCCCAACAAGCATAATACCAAGCACAATTGCAAGCAATCCATTGGAAAGCATACCAATAGGCCCTGTAAGATTTTCAGGCACAATAGCTCACCCAATAACAGACTTCGTTGGCTCAACAGTAGCTCACCCAATAACAGAGTTCGTTGGCTCAACAAAAACTCACCCAACAACAAGCTTTGTCGGTGCAGTAGCAACTCGACCAATAACAAGCTTCATTGGCGCAGTAGCAACTCGACCAATAACAAGCCTTGTTGGTGTAGTAGCAACTCGACCAATAACAAGCCTCGTTGGCACAGTAGCAGCTCGACCAATAACAAGCCTCGTTGGCGCAGTAGTAGCTCGACTAATAAAAAGACTCATTGGCACAGTAGCAGCTCGACCAATAACAAGCCTCATTGGGAACAAACAACAACAAGATCAACAACAAGCGTTGTTGATGCAAATGTAAGCATATCCGTAGGCCTTGAACGCACATTAGAGTTTGCAGCAAACTCCCACTAGTACTCCTCCCACCAATCAAACACATCAAATACCTCGAAACACATTCATCCCACCTCTCGATCCACACAATGATGTCGCAACACAAATCAAACTGCTCTCGCAGCAAGTTTTGGACCTCCAATTAGGGAAAACAACTAGAACACTAGGTAACTTGTGCCTCTATCGGTTCAATAGAGATCTCACAATGTTACCGTTCCCAAAGGGATTTGAAATCCACAAATTCGATAAGTACAATGGAATGGGAAACCCTGAAAATCACATCAGGGAATTTCAGGTGCATTGCATGGAGGTTACGTATGATGACACATATCTAATGCGACTTTTCCCTCGAAGTCTGACTGGTCCTTCCATCGAATGGTTTTCTCGCCTACCCATAGGCATTAAAACATTCCAAAAAACGGTGGAAGCATTCCTTAAAAATTATGCCTTCAACATGGGTGCAAATGTTAGTTTGGAAGAACTATCAACGCTCAAACAAAGAAAATGAGAGATATTTGCATCCTTCTTGCAAAGATGGTGATCCAAGGCCAATCAGAGCAAGTGGACCATGCCAAAAGAGCAACAGTTAGCATAATCATATCCAATCTAGATGAAAACTTGGTGTTCTATTTAAAAATGCAATGCATCACATTATACGATCAATTGATCCCAAAGGCGCTCAACATCGAAAGAGCCCTTACTGCGCGAGGAAGCGCATCAACATTCACTCCATCACAGGATAACCACTCGTCCAACAATTATAACGATAAACCTCAAGCATGGTCAAGAAAATATCACAAACGACGATGTGGTCGATGCTAAAGTAGTCATCAGTGCCCCTAAGTAGAGCATCCAGACTCATCAGCAACTGCAAAATCATAATCACAATAATGTGCAAACTAATATAGTAGCACAATCGCAACCACTTCCCACCAATCAAATCAAAAATTTGAATAATCAAGGAGGACCACCTCCCCGAGGCAAATATCCTCCCAAGAGGAAGTTCACAGCTCTTGGAGAATCAATTGAATCCATAATGAAGATATTGGTCAAGGAAAACCTAATCAAAATCTCCAACTCTGAGAAATACGCGGAACCCATGACCAAACCGCCATGGTACAAAGAAAACCTTCTTTGTGACTTTCACAAGATCAAGGGACATACCACCGTAAATTGCATGAGGCTGAAAAATATCATCCAAGACCTCATCAAAGACAAGATCATCAATGTTGAGCAACCAACCAGTAATAGAAATCTGAAAATATACACAAATCTGATGTCGAACCACAATCAAGAAAATAGCTAGGAGAACAACAATCATCCATTCCAACACATTTTCATTAATCATCCATCCACCCATCCGCTCGTATCCATACCATAGCTTGAGTTGGTGCCCATATAATATTCCACCATAGTACTACTTGGCATTTTCCTAAGATTAGCTTGTCCTACCTTTATCGAAGTAGTCTATCGCTTAAATGCTGGGGGCATGCCCTTGAAATTGACAGTGGATCAGATTTGTATATATCTTTTTTGCTCTTCCAAAATTCATAAAAATCCAAAAGCAGGTCAAAATCTCAAAAAATCTTCACAAATTTATCATTGAGTCATGTCAGTCTTTCACCTTGTTCGAACTACATTGTCTTTGAGCTTGAACGTAGGCAAGGTTGATCTCCGATCATCCCCGAGATAGTTTAGGTCAGTCCTTAGGCATCCGTCGCATTTGG
Organism: Sequoiadendron giganteum; assembly: GCA_007115665.2. NCBI lineage: Eukaryota > Viridiplantae > Streptophyta > Pinopsida > Cupressales > Cupressaceae > Sequoiadendron > Sequoiadendron giganteum. The sequence goes on from CM021105.1 coordinate 503,060,438, forward strand.
CAATCCGTTTGAATAAAGTCAATCATCGGCTTCACTCTTTGGTGAGTCAATTAGAAGCAAGTTTAGCAAGTTCAAAAGTGAACACCTAATCATCAAAGTCTTAAATCTAAGTTAGTAAGCAAGCAAGTTGATCAACTCGGAGTATCCATAGCCTATCACCCAACCAATCTCATCAAAACCCTGATCACAACATGTCCTAGGTTGAATCTTTCCTACATTGGACATAAGCATCAGGTACCCCACAGTAGTTTAGCCTTGGCTAGCGGTATGAAGAACATTAGCTTGTTTGATTTATTTTTTGTTGGTCTTTGTTGACTTAACTTATTTTGTGCTATTTCCAAGGACCTCTCGATGATGCCTAAACAAAACAGGTTTAGAGAGAAAGGAATGGGGCAAAGATCATTATCTTTTTTATCAGCTGGGCTTGTTGGATATTCTTGTAAAATAAATTTGTCATGTGTACTTTGTTTTTTTTGTCAGAAGGACGTTTTAGCTATCTTGTTGACCACATAAGAAGGCTTTCCTTATTATGTTTTGGCTCGAGATGTTTAGAATATCTAAACTACATTTCGAATAAGGTTTCGTTTTTCAAGTGTGAACAAGAGTACTCCTATCTGTTTGATGAGTCAAAGTCCATCACACTAGTTGCAACTTCATCTTGGTTCTTAATACCTTGATGCATCTCACCTATGTGTGTTATCAAACATAAAGAAGGATATGCTCTTTATCTCTCCCATCCTTGGATAAGCAATACATCATTATCATTCATCATCATATTCAATAAAGTCTCGACGACTAGTGGACTTGTTGGACTTCTGCACCTTCTTGAATTTAAGGGTTGATCCCTCTCATTCTTCTATCTGCTTTCGCACTAACAACGCATCTATCCTGCATCTTGCATTTGCACTTTCATCTTGCATATCATCATAAGACAACATCATTAATCTCACATGCATTGCATAATCATTTAAGATAAAAACATCTCATTTACATCATCATTATCATACAGATTTTTTTTAGTCTAACCATCCATACATCCATTTTAAACCTCTTTTTCGCGAGATCGACCTCAAATCAAATCTTTTCACTCGATCTCTCGAGGGGGCAATGTACTAATGTATTTCTTTTCGCTGGGGCATACGAAAAAATCATAAATTTTTTAATTTTGATGTCGGTGGCATCATTCTTTGAACCAATGCAATGAGTACATTGCTTCAAAGAGGAGAAAAATGTAGACATGCAAAATTAACATTATTGATTAACATCATTGAGGAATCATATTTCATCCATCAATTAAACAAATCAGGTTTAATTAAATAAATCACTTTTTATCTCCTAAGGTCTCTTGATTTAATTAAATCACATGTATTTAATTAAATGAATAAAATTCATTTTCCTTTCATTTGATTTAAAACAAATACAAAAATGCAAATCAAATGTCACACCACCTAATCACTAGCTTAATTAGTCAAAATCTCTAATTAATGCTAAGACTAACCCATATCCCATCCACTTGCACAATAAATCATTTAAATTGATTTATTAAAACACTTATTTTCCTCACAAGGCATATTCCCAAGGAATATGCCCTCATTAAATCCCCTTGTTTGACATTTTGTTCAAACAAAATTCCCCCCAAATCCCTCAACCATATGCATTCAATGCCATTTTCAAATTTGAAATGGGCACATTAGCCAACACTTGCACAATCATGGGCCAATCCCATTATGACAAGTGGCTCTCTCCTATTTGATGGGGATTAGTCCCAAATTCATCAATTTGGACTCTCCTCTCTTCAAGCTCAACTATAAATTCAAGGCTCCTATCCTTCAAAAAGGGGACACATAAGCTCATGCAAAGTTATTCTCTTAATTTGAGATCTAATTTTGTCCATTATCACATCATTTGCTTATCAGGGATTGGGAAAGGGCTCTCTTCTCACATCAAGGGGCACCGATCCCCCTATGGGATGGTGGTTGGTTTAACTTAGATTAGATTTACATATTTTAGGTTGCACATGCTTTACTTAATGTTTTTCTCTTCTATGTTTGATCAATAATTTCATAGGGAGAGGTTTATTTCAGTTTACTGACAATAGCTAATCCATCTATTGTTAGGAATTGTAAATTTGCCTCTCACAATCCTAACTAAGCCATAACCATAATCATAACCCAATTATAATCATAATCCTAACTAACTCATAATCATAATCATAATAGTAAATAATCATGGTATATAATTTTTTCATAAGATAAACTTATGTGTAAATGTAATTCTTAATCAATTGTGTGCCAATTAAATAGTGCTAAGTGATTGACACTTTATTTCAAATATGTATAAGTGGAATTTATTCATTTCTCGCTAGGGAAAGGTGGGTTTTCCTTTCAAAATACAATTTTTCTAAATTCTAGAATTTGGCCATTTAACATAGGTGGTTTTTGGGTATATTTTTTATGCTTTGTACGGAAATCTATTGCTCTTTCATACAAGACTATGCAGGTTGTTATTGTATGAGACTTTTATATTCTGTTATGTTAAGCTTTATCTAAGGGCAAGGGACCCAATAGAATCCCCTAACTAATTAATCCAATAAAACAATAATATATTGCCTGATTTGAAACATCTTTTTCACCATATCATAGTGGTAGACGGGAGGTTGACCATTCAGTATTTCAAAAAAATATGATAATAAGTCTAATTTGTGAACGTGACAATGAGCCTAATACTTTCCTCTTGAATTTTAATCATGTGAAATCTATCTCAGAAAAATTTCCTCAGTGAAAACTATTGATGTCATTATGTCTTCTAATAAAAGTTAATTGATTTCTAAGCACTAAAAAGTTGATGTTATAATATGTGCACTGTGTTCATCTTCATAACCTGTTGAGTGATGATTAAAAATGTGACATGGTTCGATCTTGCTAGCATGCTGAAAATAAATAAATATTTTATATTATACTAAGAACTAGTCACAGGGACTTATAACATTGTCGATGTAAATCTTGAAGTGGGGATGGCTAGGTCAAGAAAACATGGAAAATTTTGGATAGGCTTCCTAAGGAAATAGCATGAAATTGGGAAATGAAAGTTAAAATGCAATGTAGGTAAGCTTTCAAAAAGTTGAGATCCACTATAGCCAACATCTGGGAAGAAGGCATAAACTACAAGAAACATTTTAGGCTTTGCTGGAAAGCTTAAAAAAATTCTTTGTTCCTATCTAGCAGATTTTTGAATTTTCTTGAATGAGAAAAGGAAAATTTATAAACCTGCATATTAGTTGGCAGCATAACATAAACCATTTCTAGGACTTAGAGGGAATCATGAAACTAAAACTGAGAAATGTAACAGTATGTGACTTTAAAAAGTGTCTGGGTGGCTCTAAATTTTGATAGAGTTGTAAACTTACCAAAAGAAAGGGTACACAATCAAGTGTATTTGTGAATTGGTGAGCCAGTTAAAAAAAATTTCAAACTTTTTGCATTTGGTGAATCATTGAGATTGAGTTTTTTGGGAGAACATAAAATTGAAATAGAAAACATATGTCAAAAAAATGAATTTCTAATTTCTAATCTCCATGGACCAATAGACCAAGCACAATATAACAACCCTATCGAATATGTGCTAGGATTTTATGGGCTTTAGGCTAACACCAAATGGTTTTTTTTTGTGTTAAAAGTATGTACTATGTACATTTTTGTTAGGATCTGTGATCCTAATAAAATGTTGCTTCCTAAATGTGAGATGTTAGATAAAATTAATAATGCAATAAAGAGAAGCAACAAGATAATAGGGCACCTCAATAATATTAGCCTTAGAAAATAAACAACATAGAAGTAAGATAAACAAAATGATTGATATTATACCTTCATGTTGTTGCTTCCTTGGTTGGCCCTTTGATGCTTCAAGAATTGTGTGCTCCTTGGATGACAAGCTATATTGAATATGCAAATGATATGAAAATGGATGAGGATGTAATGACAATGAGATGAGAGCTCAAGTGATAATTTTGCAGGAGTTTTGTTGCAAAAGGGCTTCCTTTCTTAAAAATGGGGGAATTGAAGGGGTATTTATAGGCTAATTGGAATTCTCTAGAGAATTCAACGGCTGGGATTGATCCAACAAAAATAAAGATGAAGGGCTATGGTGAGTTGAGGACTCACAAGCCCTCACATCTTGACATGTGGAAGGTGAGATGTCCTAGGGTGGAGTGATGTGGAAATGAGGTGGATCTTGGGGGATGAGAAGATTCCTTGGAGGAATAAAAGTGAATTAAAAATTCACAATGATTGGAAGAATCTAGTGGATAAGAGAGGGTCTCCAAAAAACTAGAGATTTGTCACATGTGGGTGATGTGACAAGTCCAAGGTTCTAGAAGCCTTGGGCACATGTAAAATGACATGTCATATTTGCATGGGGGATGGAGAAGACCTTGGGAAGATAAAAGTGAATTAAAAATTCACATGGGGAAGAGGGGAACCTTGGTTGAATAAATGTGAATTAAAAATTCACATGGGGAAGGGAGTCCATACCAAAAATGGTAAGTGGGAAGGTTGACCAGAAAAGGTAAGCTAAATATGGTTAATGATTCTGATTAAGGTTGTGCAAACACAAGATTAAGGTAATTAATGGGAGATTAGAGGCAAGTGGGAGATTATGGAGGATGTGACACTTAATCAAGATTAAGTGGTGCACATCCTAATCATAGATTAATTAATTTAATCTAGATTAGAAGAGGGTTATGGAGAATGTGACAAGGAGAGAGAAAAAGGGGAATTAAAAATTGATTTTAATCCAAATGGGTTAAATGACCAAATTAAATAATTTTTCATGTTTATTTAATTTAGAGAAGGAAAGGGGATAAGGTAAAGTATTTAATTTATTGAATTACATACTTTAGGAACCTTAGGCAGAAAATGAAATAATGATTAAATAAATTATTTAATCACTATTAATGAAATAGATGAATAAAATAGACAATTTTGATCATATGGAAGTGATCAAATTTGGATGTCTACATTTTGCCTTTCTTCGAAGTATTGTTAGAATAACCGTGCTTCGAAGAAAAGAAAGTGCAGATGACTCTATAGAGGAAGTGACCGAAAGAGGATGCCTCAGCGTGGGGAAGAGGATCTGAGTCGTTCAATTAATGAGGAATGGATGAAGATGCCCCAATCCTGGAAGGAGTTGATTATGGCAGGGAAAATGGATTAATGGGAAGGGTATGCCCCCTCAAGAGGGCGACGAGGAAAAAAAAGAGGGGTCCCGGATGACCTCTCGATAGGAAGAAACGGATGGGGGAAAGGATGAGAGATGAGAGGGGATATGAAAATGACAATGTAAAGTGATTAAACAAAAAAAAAGGATAAGCGATGGGAGATAAAGGTGAGCACAAATGGATGCAAGGAAAAATGTGATGTTGCCCCAATCCAAGTACAATCCAAGTTGGGCGGATGGTTGATGGAGTGTTGTTGATGAGGACATGATACATCCCAAAACAACACAAGGATAGGGAAGGATACATCTTGATGAGGATGAGGATGAGTGTTGTTGACGAGGGAATGATACATCCCAAAACAACACAAGGATAGGGAAGGATACATCCCGATGAGAGTGTTGTTGATGAGGGAAAGATACATCCCAAAACAACACAAGGATAGGGAAGGATACATCCCAGAGATGATAATGATGATGATGATGAGGATGATGAGGATGATTGGATCAAGGCTTGTAGCAAGGCTAAAACCAAGAGTGTGATTAGATGATTTGAATGGATGAGGATGGGGGAGATATGCAAGATGATGGAATGGAAAATGAAATGCAATCCTAATGCAATTTTCCATCCATAGAGCACTGATTTTTGCTATAGCATAAGACACCGGGCGTCAGGGTATGTAAACCAAGACGGATTAGTGTCTAATGCATAAAACAAACATAACAGACAAGAAGGCTATTCCAACACCCCAAAGTCATAAAGACAGTGGTCGGGCCTGGTATTGGGATAACCACAAGCACAAAAGGATGCCCCAACATAACACAAGACCGCAAGAGTCATGGTGGGTACTACGTGGGACAACCAAGAAGACAAAAACATAAAAAAAGATCAAGATACGCTCCTATGTTTACTAGTAAAAGCACACCATGATATGATAGATCAAGGCGACCATGACAAGTGATGATAGGGAGCTCAAATGATAAAAAAAATGTCAAAAACATCAAAAGATCACAATCAAGTTTGAAACGTCCTTTGCCATAGGATCAAGATGATGGATGGGGTTGATGTGATATGTTAGGAAGGATACATCCTGTTGAGACCAAAGGTGGAGAAGTAAATTAAAAGATCAACATGACGTAGGATACCAGAAACCGATTGGATCTTGTGATACAGATGACCATTGTTTGATAAGCACTAGCTCAGATAGGGACATACTTGATGACACGACAAGATGACATGATGACAGGATGATAGGACAAAAGGCAATAAAAACCCTAAAGACCTAGGGGCTCGAGGGTTGATCAAAGATCAACCTTGCCTACGTGAAAGCGCAGAGCCCTTGTAGTTCGATAAGAGACCATGGATAAAAGCAGAAAGAGGAAAATGAAGACCTTGACGGAGGACAATGATCAGATGGAAAAAATGCCTAGGGGGCGGACCAAATGATTGACCTTGTCTATGTGAAAGCGCAGGGGCCACGTAGCTCGACACAAGGCCAAAGATAGACGATGGAAGAGACAAGACAGACAAAAGATAGAACCCTAGGGGCGGATCAAATGATCGACCTTGCCTATGTGAAAGCGCAGGGGCAACGTAGTTCGATCAGAGACCGACAACAGACAATGGATAAGGGATGATGAGATGACCAAGATAAATGGATAAAATGATGGAGTGGATATGATGAG
>CM021105.1:503067434-503085837 GCA_007115665.2 Sequoiadendron giganteum
CATAAATGAACTTAAGGCATAAAATCCTCGAGGAACCCCGAACGAACTCTGCAATGGTTTTCTCCAAAATTTGAGAAGGGGCTGCATGTCAAGGCTCTGATACCATGTTAGAAACCCTAGATCAGACATGCAAGCCTAAACACCTTCCACAGAAGAGAAAAACAGAAAAAACAAAGCTTTGCATGTCAATGTGCAAAATGAATATTATTCAGGAATTCAATGTTACAATGAGATGATTTGCTTTATAAAAGCAAAGTATGCAACCCTAATGTTGACCTAAAAACAACTCAACTAAATAAAGCTTACTTATTAATTAATTAAACTAACTATTACCTAAGTAAATTTATGCAAGTGTAATTAAATATTAATTACACTAACACCCCCCCATAAGTGCAACTTAGGGAGACTAGATAAGCATGCACCTAAAACTAAGATGAATGCAAGAAAGCATGAATGGGTCCCGGCAACTAGGCCTGATCAGGTACCCATGTACAAATGCAATAATGGGGTAGAGAAGGAAAACCCAGTGGGACAACCCCCTTGCTTGCATCTTCTTCTAGTGTTTTAGCTTCTTCCTAAGTTCATCTTAAGGGGGGGTGTTAGAGTAATAAGTTATATGCTTAATTAATTATATCATACTGGTTAATTAATTAAGTCACTTATTCCTCTAGTTGCTTAAGCTAAACTTAGGCGCATTAATAATTATTTATTAATTATTAAGTGTGCACACTAGGGTTTCATTTAGAGTTTCCCTTTTAGGGTTTCTTGATCTCCTTCATAAGGATTGATCTCTTTGTAATATTTGAGATTCTCATAATGCATTTTACACTTTGAGGTTTATAGAACATCTTGTTGGTTTTGCATGTCTTTTGCATGTGACAGGTGATTGCATGCAGGTGATCTTGGATTTTAACAGATTCATGGGTACTAATGCTTAGCTGACTCAAATAAGTTAGTGCCGTAGAGGGGAGCTAGTGTGGTCAAGCATTTAGCCATTCACATAAGATATGTGTAGTTGGATTCATCCAAGTGGGAACCCAACAAGATATTGCCTCATCATCCTAGGATTGTAAAAGTGTTTGGGAAGAAATACATTGCTTGATCTTGAAAACATTTGAAAATAAACATTCACAAAGACCTTCAAATTTCAAACCCCTTGTGAGAAACAAATACTCTTGACTAACTTGGACACTCTTACTTTCCCTAGGGATCATATCCCTAGAGGTTTCTAAGTGCACAAATTCTACCATCATTTTTTTTCAACAAGGTTAAACATAAGGAACTTTTGCCCTATTTTCCTTGATTTCCACACAAAGGACCTTGTGGGATGAGAAAGAAAGTGGGACACTAGAAATATAGTTTGAAAACATAATCAAGCATGTGATTTTGGTAAAAGGAATTCACTAAGACAAGATAAAAGACAAATTGGATTACTTGTGTTTTCTAACATGATTTCCTGCAAGATCAAAATCCCAAAACCAAAGTTCAAGAAGCTTAGTTTGAAAGCTCGTGAGGAGCGTTTTGAGATGCTGAGTTGTATGAGTTTTACTATCAGAAGAATCCCAAACTCTTTTGAAAGGTTTGCTTTCCTCCCATAGGAAATATAGCGTGTCCTTCAACACCGAGGTCTTGTAAGAAGAAGTGTTATCTAGGTCAAGTCTGGGATCAAATTCAATCACTTTCATCCATCTCTCAACCATCAAAATCAATCAAAAACCACCTCACCAACAACTCTTGGAAACTTTGTAAAAATCTTTTATGCTAAAATTTTAGGTGAAATCAAAACCACTTTGTTTGACTTAACACACGTAGTCAAACCATCATCTTATACATGAGTTCTCTCTTGGATAATACAACTTCCTAGGATTTACGAGTTCATCTTGTTTGGCTTAACACACCTAGCCAAATTATCAAATCATCACCTCGTTTGACTTGACGCACTTAGTCAAACTACCATCTTGTAGGAGTTCACTCTTGGATAACACAACTTCCTAGAGTTTTACAATTACATTTATCACTCTTGTTTGACTTAACACATCTAGTCAAACTATCAATCCAATCATGATTAATTAAAGTCCTAAAATGTTTAGCATTTCCTTCAAAGTTTCTTTAAGAGTTCCATTCATCCGTATCACTCATATTTTGTTTATCTCATCCTTATCATCACTTTGATCCTTCAATTATCCTAGTTCTTCACTTCTTTGAACCTAAGGTTTAGACCGATCTAAAGGATTAGAGGTTCATCTCTTACATTCTTGAAAATTGATCTTCGTCTTATGGTTCAAACTCGATCTCAACACAAGAGGGACATGGAATATAAACTTGATCCATCCATCATGAGCAATTCAAGTCAACCAAACTATCCAAGTCTCACAATGCCAATTGATTATTGAAACTCAAATTTATGCAATTCAAACATGGCATTATTATCTCCTCCAAACTTCAACGATACGAATGTGAGTATGCCCAATCTAAAGTTTGGAACAACTTTCCCAATGATAGATTTAAATCCAAGTCCAAATCTACAAATTTATCAACCAAACACTCAATGCATGAGTTTTCCAAACGTCATCCCACCAAATCCATGCATGCCAAATACAAGTTTGTTGAGCATGAACATTTCTAGTCCACACTTGATGAACTTTGGGATAGATATGCTTGCAAATCCCATCAATGTTGTTCAAAATCCTAGCAATATATTGGCAACTCCATATGTTGATTCAAGTCAAGATAACACCATGCAAAATGAAAGTTACCTAAATCAAGGCAATATTAGTCTCAACCAAAAAAATGTTCAAAGTCAACCTATAATGTCGAATCAAAACATCACACCAAATCATCCCATTTTGCCATTGATATTGCAATAGCAGGTGGCAACCATCCAAGCAATCCCAACAATCAACACCATCCCCAACCCACCGCCACCTCCGCCAAAACACCACATGGCCAATTCATTCTCTATCATGTTTCAAGTCGCTTAAGAAGCTTCCTGCCAAAAGGTGCTCTGAAACCAACAAGCTGCGCAAGCGACACAAGCAACCCAATAAGCGTAAGCGACACAAGCAACCCAACAAACACAAGCTCAAGCATCCCAACAAGCATAATACCAAGCACAATTGCAAGCAATCCATTGGAAAGCATACCAATAGGCCCTGTAAGATTTTCAGGCACAATAGCTCACCCAATAACAGACTTCGTTGGCTCAACAGTAGCTCACCCAATAACAGAGTTCGTTGGCTCAACAAAAACTCACCCAACAACAAGCTTTGTCGGTGCAGTAGCAACTCGACCAATAACAAGCTTCATTGGCGCAGTAGCAACTCGACCAATAACAAGCCTTGTTGGTGTAGTAGCAACTCGACCAATAACAAGCCTCGTTGGCACAGTAGCAGCTCGACCAATAACAAGCCTCGTTGGCGCAGTAGTAGCTCGACTAATAAAAAGACTCATTGGCACAGTAGCAGCTCGACCAATAACAAGCCTCATTGGGAACAAACAACAACAAGATCAACAACAAGCGTTGTTGATGCAAATGTAAGCATATCCGTAGGCCTTGAACGCACATTAGAGTTTGCAGCAAACTCCCACTAGTACTCCTCCCACCAATCAAACACATCAAATACCTCGAAACACATTCATCCCACCTCTCGATCCACACAATGATGTCGCAACACAAATCAAACTGCTCTCGCAGCAAGTTTTGGACCTCCAATTAGGGAAAACAACTAGAACACTAGGTAACTTGTGCCTCTATCGGTTCAATAGAGATCTCACAATGTTACCGTTCCCAAAGGGATTTGAAATCCACAAATTCGATAAGTACAATGGAATGGGAAACCCTGAAAATCACATCAGGGAATTTCAGGTGCATTGCATGGAGGTTACGTATGATGACACATATCTAATGCGACTTTTCCCTCGAAGTCTGACTGGTCCTTCCATCGAATGGTTTTCTCGCCTACCCATAGGCATTAAAACATTCCAAAAAACGGTGGAAGCATTCCTTAAAAATTATGCCTTCAACATGGGTGCAAATGTTAGTTTGGAAGAACTATCAACGCTCAAACAAAGAAAATGAGAGATATTTGCATCCTTCTTGCAAAGATGGTGATCCAAGGCCAATCAGAGCAAGTGGACCATGCCAAAAGAGCAACAGTTAGCATAATCATATCCAATCTAGATGAAAACTTGGTGTTCTATTTAAAAATGCAATGCATCACATTATACGATCAATTGATCCCAAAGGCGCTCAACATCGAAAGAGCCCTTACTGCGCGAGGAAGCGCATCAACATTCACTCCATCACAGGATAACCACTCGTCCAACAATTATAACGATAAACCTCAAGCATGGTCAAGAAAATATCACAAACGACGATGTGGTCGATGCTAAAGTAGTCATCAGTGCCCCTAAGTAGAGCATCCAGACTCATCAGCAACTGCAAAATCATAATCACAATAATGTGCAAACTAATATAGTAGCACAATCGCAACCACTTCCCACCAATCAAATCAAAAATTTGAATAATCAAGGAGGACCACCTCCCCGAGGCAAATATCCTCCCAAGAGGAAGTTCACAGCTCTTGGAGAATCAATTGAATCCATAATGAAGATATTGGTCAAGGAAAACCTAATCAAAATCTCCAACTCTGAGAAATACGCGGAACCCATGACCAAACCGCCATGGTACAAAGAAAACCTTCTTTGTGACTTTCACAAGATCAAGGGACATACCACCGTAAATTGCATGAGGCTGAAAAATATCATCCAAGACCTCATCAAAGACAAGATCATCAATGTTGAGCAACCAACCAGTAATAGAAATCTGAAAATATACACAAATCTGATGTCGAACCACAATCAAGAAAATAGCTAGGAGAACAACAATCATCCATTCCAACACATTTTCATTAATCATCCATCCACCCATCCGCTCGTATCCATACCATAGCTTGAGTTGGTGCCCATATAATATTCCACCATAGTACTACTTGGCATTTTCCTAAGATTAGCTTGTCCTACCTTTATCGAAGTAGTCTATCGCTTAAATGCTGGGGGCATGCCCTTGAAATTGACAGTGGATCAGATTTGTATATATCTTTTTTGCTCTTCCAAAATTCATAAAAATCCAAAAGCAGGTCAAAATCTCAAAAAATCTTCACAAATTTATCATTGAGTCATGTCAGTCTTTCACCTTGTTCGAACTACATTGTCTTTGAGCTTGAACGTAGGCAAGGTTGATCTCCGATCATCCCCGAGATAGTTTAGGTCAGTCCTTAGGCATCCGTCGCATTTGGCAATCCGTTTGAATAAAGTCAATCATCGGCTTCACTCTTTGGTGAGTCAATTAGAAGCAAGTTTAGCAAGTTCAAAAGTGAACACCTAATCATCAAAGTCTTAAATCTAAGTTAGTAAGCAAGCAAGTTGATCAACTCGGAGTATCCATAGCCTATCACCCAACCAATCTCATCAAAACCCTGATCACAACATGTCCTAGGTTGAATCTTTCCTACATTGGACATAAGCATCAGGTACCCCACAGTAGTTTAGCCTTGGCTAGCGGTATGAAGAACATTAGCTTGTTTGATTTATTTTTTGTTGGTCTTTGTTGACTTAACTTATTTTGTGCTATTTCCAAGGACCTCTCGATGATGCCTAAACAAAACAGGTTTAGAGAGAAAGGAATGGGGCAAAGATCATTATCTTTTTTATCAGCTGGGCTTGTTGGATATTCTTGTAAAATAAATTTGTCATGTGTACTTTGTTTTTTTTGTCAGAAGGACGTTTTAGCTATCTTGTTGACCACATAAGAAGGCTTTCCTTATTATGTTTTGGCTCGAGATGTTTAGAATATCTAAACTACATTTCGAATAAGGTTTCGTTTTTCAAGTGTGAACAAGAGTACTCCTATCTGTTTGATGAGTCAAAGTCCATCACACTAGTTGCAACTTCATCTTGGTTCTTAATACCTTGATGCATCTCACCTATGTGTGTTATCAAACATAAAGAAGGATATGCTCTTTATCTCTCCCATCCTTGGATAAGCAATACATCATTATCATTCATCATCATATTCAATAAAGTCTCGACGACTAGTGGACTTGTTGGACTTCTGCACCTTCTTGAATTTAAGGGTTGATCCCTCTCATTCTTCTATCTGCTTTCGCACTAACAACGCATCTATCCTGCATCTTGCATTTGCACTTTCATCTTGCATATCATCATAAGACAACATCATTAATCTCACATGCATTGCATAATCATTTAAGATAAAAACATCTCATTTACATCATCATTATCATACAGATTTTTTTTAGTCTAACCATCCATACATCCATTTTAAACCTCTTTTTCGCGAGATCGACCTCAAATCAAATCTTTTCACTCGATCTCTCGAGGGGGCAATGTACTAATGTATTTCTTTTCGCTGGGGCATACGAAAAAATCATAAATTTTTTAATTTTGATGTCGGTGGCATCATTCTTTGAACCAATGCAATGAGTACATTGCTTCAAAGAGGAGAAAAATGTAGACATGCAAAATTAACATTATTGATTAACATCATTGAGGAATCATATTTCATCCATCAATTAAACAAATCAGGTTTAATTAAATAAATCACTTTTTATCTCCTAAGGTCTCTTGATTTAATTAAATCACATGTATTTAATTAAATGAATAAAATTCATTTTCCTTTCATTTGATTTAAAACAAATACAAAAATGCAAATCAAATGTCACACCACCTAATCACTAGCTTAATTAGTCAAAATCTCTAATTAATGCTAAGACTAACCCATATCCCATCCACTTGCACAATAAATCATTTAAATTGATTTATTAAAACACTTATTTTCCTCACAAGGCATATTCCCAAGGAATATGCCCTCATTAAATCCCCTTGTTTGACATTTTGTTCAAACAAAATTCCCCCCAAATCCCTCAACCATATGCATTCAATGCCATTTTCAAATTTGAAATGGGCACATTAGCCAACACTTGCACAATCATGGGCCAATCCCATTATGACAAGTGGCTCTCTCCTATTTGATGGGGATTAGTCCCAAATTCATCAATTTGGACTCTCCTCTCTTCAAGCTCAACTATAAATTCAAGGCTCCTATCCTTCAAAAAGGGGACACATAAGCTCATGCAAAGTTATTCTCTTAATTTGAGATCTAATTTTGTCCATTATCACATCATTTGCTTATCAGGGATTGGGAAAGGGCTCTCTTCTCACATCAAGGGGCACCGATCCCCCTATGGGATGGTGGTTGGTTTAACTTAGATTAGATTTACATATTTTAGGTTGCACATGCTTTACTTAATGTTTTTCTCTTCTATGTTTGATCAATAATTTCATAGGGAGAGGTTTATTTCAGTTTACTGACAATAGCTAATCCATCTATTGTTAGGAATTGTAAATTTGCCTCTCACAATCCTAACTAAGCCATAACCATAATCATAACCCAATTATAATCATAATCCTAACTAACTCATAATCATAATCATAATAGTAAATAATCATGGTATATAATTTTTTCATAAGATAAACTTATGTGTAAATGTAATTCTTAATCAATTGTGTGCCAATTAAATAGTGCTAAGTGATTGACACTTTATTTCAAATATGTATAAGTGGAATTTATTCATTTCTCGCTAGGGAAAGGTGGGTTTTCCTTTCAAAATACAATTTTTCTAAATTCTAGAATTTGGCCATTTAACATAGGTGGTTTTTGGGTATATTTTTTATGCTTTGTACGGAAATCTATTGCTCTTTCATACAAGACTATGCAGGTTGTTATTGTATGAGACTTTTATATTCTGTTATGTTAAGCTTTATCTAAGGGCAAGGGACCCAATAGAATCCCCTAACTAATTAATCCAATAAAACAATAATATATTGCCTGATTTGAAACATCTTTTTCACCATATCATAGTGGTAGACGGGAGGTTGACCATTCAGTATTTCAAAAAAATATGATAATAAGTCTAATTTGTGAACGTGACAATGAGCCTAATACTTTCCTCTTGAATTTTAATCATGTGAAATCTATCTCAGAAAAATTTCCTCAGTGAAAACTATTGATGTCATTATGTCTTCTAATAAAAGTTAATTGATTTCTAAGCACTAAAAAGTTGATGTTATAATATGTGCACTGTGTTCATCTTCATAACCTGTTGAGTGATGATTAAAAATGTGACATGGTTCGATCTTGCTAGCATGCTGAAAATAAATAAATATTTTATATTATACTAAGAACTAGTCACAGGGACTTATAACATTGTCGATGTAAATCTTGAAGTGGGGATGGCTAGGTCAAGAAAACATGGAAAATTTTGGATAGGCTTCCTAA
The DNA here is from genome assembly GCA_007115665.2 of Sequoiadendron giganteum. Classification (NCBI taxonomy): domain Eukaryota; kingdom Viridiplantae; phylum Streptophyta; class Pinopsida; order Cupressales; family Cupressaceae; genus Sequoiadendron; species Sequoiadendron giganteum. The sequence goes on from CM021105.1 coordinate 503,075,791, forward strand.
GGAAATAGCATGAAATTGGGAAATGAAAGTTAAAATGCAATGTAGGTAAGCTTTCAAAAAGTTGAGATCCACTATAGCCAACATCTGGGAAGAAGGCATAAACTACAAGAAACATTTTAGGCTTTGCTGGAAAGCTTAAAAAAATTCTTTGTTCCTATCTAGCAGATTTTTGAATTTTCTTGAATGAGAAAAGGAAAATTTATAAACCTGCATATTAGTTGGCAGCATAACATAAACCATTTCTAGGACTTAGAGGGAATCATGAAACTAAAACTGAGAAATGTAACAGTATGTGACTTTAAAAAGTGTCTGGGTGGCTCTAAATTTTGATAGAGTTGTAAACTTACCAAAAGAAAGGGTACACAATCAAGTGTATTTGTGAATTGGTGAGCCAGTTAAAAAAAATTTCAAACTTTTTGCATTTGGTGAATCATTGAGATTGAGTTTTTTGGGAGAACATAAAATTGAAATAGAAAACATATGTCAAAAAAATGAATTTCTAATTTCTAATCTCCATGGACCAATAGACCAAGCACAATATAACAACCCTATCGAATATGTGCTAGGATTTTATGGGCTTTAGGCTAACACCAAATGGTTTTTTTTTGTGTTAAAAGTATGTACTATGTACATTTTTGTTAGGATCTGTGATCCTAATAAAATGTTGCTTCCTAAATGTGAGATGTTAGATAAAATTAATAATGCAATAAAGAGAAGCAACAAGATAATAGGGCACCTCAATAATATTAGCCTTAGAAAATAAACAACATAGAAGTAAGATAAACAAAATGATTGATATTATACCTTCATGTTGTTGCTTCCTTGGTTGGCCCTTTGATGCTTCAAGAATTGTGTGCTCCTTGGATGACAAGCTATATTGAATATGCAAATGATATGAAAATGGATGAGGATGTAATGACAATGAGATGAGAGCTCAAGTGATAATTTTGCAGGAGTTTTGTTGCAAAAGGGCTTCCTTTCTTAAAAATGGGGGAATTGAAGGGGTATTTATAGGCTAATTGGAATTCTCTAGAGAATTCAACGGCTGGGATTGATCCAACAAAAATAAAGATGAAGGGCTATGGTGAGTTGAGGACTCACAAGCCCTCACATCTTGACATGTGGAAGGTGAGATGTCCTAGGGTGGAGTGATGTGGAAATGAGGTGGATCTTGGGGGATGAGAAGATTCCTTGGAGGAATAAAAGTGAATTAAAAATTCACAATGATTGGAAGAATCTAGTGGATAAGAGAGGGTCTCCAAAAAGTTGGAGATTTGTCACATGTGGGTGATGTGACAAGTCCAAGGTTCTAGAAAACCTTGGCACATGTGAAGTGACAAGTCAAGGCTTCTAGAATCTTGCATGGGGGATGGGGAAAACCTTGGAAAGATAAAAGTGAATTAAAAATTCACATGGGGAAGAAAGTGTTAGAATCCAAGATCACCTGCATGCAAATGGATACCTGTCACATGCAAAAGACATGCAAAACCAAGAAGATGTTCTGCAAACCTCAAAGTGTAAAATGCATTATTAGAATCTCCGTTATTACAAAGAGATCAATCCTTATGAAGGAGATCAAGAAACCCTAAAAGGGAAACCCTAAATGAAACCCTAGTGTGCACACTTAATAATTAATAAATAATTATTAATGCACCTAAGTTTAGCTTAAGCAACTAGAGGAATAAGTGACTTAATTAATTAACCAGTATGATGTAATTAATTAAGCGTAATAAAATTATTACTCTAACACCCCCCCTTAAGATGAACTTAGGAAGAAGCTAAAACACTAGAATAAGATGCATGCAAGAAAAGATGGGTCCCGGCAACTAGGCCTGATCAGGTACCCATTTACAAATGCAAGAAAGAGGTAGAGGAGGAAAACCCAGTGGGACAAAACCCCCCTACAATGATATGACATGCTGCAAAGAAGCACTGGAAGAACACTGTAGAGTAACACTGGAACCGCAATCTGGCAAGCAAGGAAAGATACTTCTGTCTACAAGAAACCATATCGGAATCATAATCATGCAACAGCAGACCCGATGCCACGGAACACTCGAAAACTCCAAACGGGAACAACTCTGGAATCTATGAAGCAGCAGTCGATTATTAAATGATGTATCACTGAAAATGAAGTGCAAAGATGCAAGAAGCACTCTCCCAACTGTCAAAATATCCAAGTAATCTCCAAAACACCCATCGGGCCAAATATGGAATAATGAAAAACCTGGGATAGATACAGAAAAAAGTGCATGGACAACAACATAGAGCTCCTCAATACCATTCCAACGCCGCAAAGATAGAGAAAATCGGAGATCGTGGCAAAAAGTTATGAGCTTGGAAGCATAAAAAGTACATCTGACTTCAACCAGAAATAAATGCAGTAAAACAGGAAAATACTGAAAAATAAACTGCACCAAATGAAAGTGCTCGGAACCAGCTTTCCGACGATATCTCGTTTTCCCAATTTCGATACCGTATGCCCAAGTTATGCCAAAAACAAAAAAACTGCTTCTTTAGAGAAAACTAGGGTTAGGAGGGGCAAGGAGAGGCCGTACGGACGCTGACGTCATGCTGACGTCAGCACTTCACTGTCAAAAATTTGACGGCCATGCAAGCCGTCGGAGCAAAAATTCGGCCCCCCTGCAAAAAAAATTTGGGCCCCTGGTCGCCCATGTGACCGGGGGCCAGGCCGGGGGGCTGGGCGGAGCCCCCGGTCCCCCTGACCGGGCGCGTGGATAGCAGGCCCTCGGGGCCTGAGCATGGCGGCGGCCGGAAGGGGCAGCCACCGGCGGCGGTGGCGGACGGGTGGCCGCCCGGTGGCGGAGCCGGTTTGCACAATGAGCGCCGGCGCAAATCCCGAGATCGGCGTTTTTTTTTTTTTTTTCGATTTTCGTGCCTCGTGAAGCGTGCTGGGGAGGCCGTACGGCTTCCCTAGCAAAAAAATTTTGCCTCAGAAACCAACTGCTCGAAAATGGACGATTTGACAGGCGTTTCTAGGGTTTTGGGGCGCTGCGAACGCGATGGCGACGTCCGTTTGAGCCCATAGTGTCCCGAAAATTTGGCTACCCCCAGATCTTGCAAAAAACGATGCCTGTGGAAACCCTTGCACTTGAAACTCACTGAGAAGCCATATCTTCAGATCACGAACAGGCAGCGGCAGGTCTGGAGCTCTGATACCATGTTAGAATCCAAGATCACCTGCATGCAAATGGATACCTGTCACATGCAAAAGACATGCAAAACCAAGAAGATGTTCTGCAAACCTCAAAGTGTAAAATGCATTATTAGAATCTCAGTTATTACAAAGAGATCAATCCTTATGAAGGAGATCAAGAAACCCTAAAAGGGAAACCCTAAATGAAACCCTAGTGTGCACACTTAATAATTAATAAATAATTATTAATGCGCCTAAGTTTAGCTTAAGCAACTAGAGGAATAAGTGACTTAATTAATTAACCAGTGTGATGTAATTAATTAAGCGTAATAAAAATATTACTCTAACAGAAAGGAACCTTGGGAAAATTAATGTGAATTAAAAATTCACATGGGGAAGGGAGTCCATACCAAAAATGGTAAGTGGGAAGGTTGACCAAAAAAAGTAAGCTAAATATGGTTAATGATTCTGATTAAGGTTGTGCAAAACACAAGATTAAGGTAATTAATGAGAGATTAGAGGCAAGTGGGAGATTATGGAGGATGTGACACTTAATCAAGATTAAGTGGTGCACATCCTAATCACAGATTAATTAATTTAATCAGGATTAGAAGAGGGTTATGGAGAATGTGACAAGGAGAGAGAAAAAGATGAATTAAAAATTGGTTTTTAATTCAAATGGTTAAATGACTAAATTAAATAATTTGTCATGTTTATTTAATTTGGAGAAGATAAGGGTGTAAGGTAAAGTATTTAATTTACTTAATTACATACTTTAGGAACCTTAGGCAGAAAATGAAATAATGATTAAATAAATTATTTAATCACTATTAATGAAATAAATGAATAAAGTAGACAATTTTGATTATATGGAAGTGATCAAATTTGGATGTCTACATTTTGCCCCTCTTCGAAGTACCGTTAGAATAACCGTGCTTCGAAGAAAAGAAAGTGCAGATGACTCTATAGAGGAATTCACCAGAGGATGATTCCCTAGCTTGGGGAGGAGGACTTGAGCTGTCCAAATTAGCAAGGGAATGGATAGAGATTATGGCTGAGAAAATAGATAAATGGGAAGGGTATGCCCCCTCGAGAGGGCGATGGGGGAAAAGAGAGGGGTCCCGGGTGACCTCTCGATAGGAAGAAACGGATGGGGGAAAGGATGAGAGATGAGAGGGGATATGAAAATGACAATGTAAAGTGATGAAAAAAAAAATGATGATAAGCGATGGGAGATAAAGGTGAGCACAAATGGATGCAAGGAAAAATGTGATGGTGCCCTAATCCAGGTACAGGCCAGGTTGGGGAGATGGTTGATGGAGTGTTGTTGATGAGGACATGATACATCCCAAAACAACACAAGGATAGGGAAGGATACATCCTAATGAGGATGAGGATGAGTGTTGTTGACGAGGGAATGGTACATCCCAAAACAACACAAGGATAGGGAAGGATACATCCCACTGATGATGAGGATGAGGATGAGTGTTGTTGACGAGGGAATGATACATCCCAAAACAACACAAGGATAGGGAAGGATACATCCCAGAGATGATAATGATGATGAGGATGATTGGATTAAGGCTTGTAGCAAGGCTAAAACCAAGAGTGTGATTAGATTATTTGAATGGATGAGGATGGGGGAGATATGCAAGATGATGGAATGGAAAATGAAATGCAATCCTAATGCAATTTTCCATCCTTAAAGCACTGATTTTTGCTATAGCATAAGACATCAGGCATTAGGGTATGTAAACCAAGACGGATTAGTGTCTAATGCATAAAACAAACATAACAGACAAGAAGGCTATTCCAACACCCCAAAGTCATAAAGATAGTGGTCGGGCCTAGTATTGGGATAAACACAAGCACAAAAGGATGCCCCAGCATAACACAAGACCGCAAGAGTCTTGGTGGGTACTACGTGGGACAACCAAGAAGACAAAAACATAAAAAAAGATCAAGATACGCCCCTATGTTTACTAGTCAAAGCACACCATGATATGATAGATCAAGGCGACCATGACAAGTCATGATAGGGAGCTCAAATGATAAAAAAAATGTCAAAAACATCAAAGGATCACAATCAAGTTTGAAACGTCCTTTGCCATAGGATCAAGATGATGGATGGGGTTGATGCAGTCTGTTAGGAAGGATACATCCTGTTGAGACCAAAGGTGGAGAAGTAAATTAAAAGATCAACATGACGTAGGATACCAGAAACCGATTGGATCTTGTGATATAGATGACCGTTGTTTGATAAGCACTAGCTCGGATAGGGACATACTTGATGACATGACAAGATGACATGATGACAGGAAAAAAGGCAATAAAAACCCTAAAGACCTAGGGGCTCGAGGGTTGATCAAAGATCAACCTTGCCTATGTGAAAGCACAGAGCCCTCGTAGTTCGATAAGAGATCATGGATAAAATCGGAAAGAGGTAAATGAAGACCTTGATGGAGGACAATGATTAGATGGAAAAAAATGCCCAGGGGGCGGACCAAATGATTGACCTTGTCTACATGAAAGCGTAGGGGCCATGTAGCTTGACACAAGGCCAAATATAGACAAAAGATAGAACCCCGGGGGCGGATCAAACGACCGACCTTGCCTACGTGAAAGCGCAGGGGCAACGTAGTTCGATAAGAGATCGACGACAAATAATGGATAAGGGATGACCAAGATAAATGGATAAAAGGATGGAGTCGATATGATGAGACAAGATAGACTTGCAGGATTGGATAGGATGATGGTTGATATGTGTAAGATATGTAGGATGATGAAGCTCAGGGATGGGATAGGTAATTCAGATCATTAGAATATGAATTTGAGAGGTGAGACGATGGATAGATGAGTGATGAAGATGTGAGAAAGATGTGGTAAATAGATAGGAGGGATGAATGACGATGTGAATGGCATTGGGTTGCATGCGGGTAGCCTAGAGCTAGTTACCAATGACAAGGGATAATAGAGGGAAATGGATGGATGGATAGATGACAGATAGATGAGTGATGAAGATTGGAAAGATGTGAAAAAGAGATAGGAATGATGATAGTGAAATATTAAGTCATTGGATTGCATGAGGGTATCCTATAGCTAGAGACCAATGACAAGGGATTATGAGATGGAAGGAAAAGAAGATGCTAGGATAGGTGGATAGATGATGGGTAGATGAGTGATGAAGATTGGAAATATGTGAGAAATAGATAGGAATGATGATAGTGAGATATCAAGTCATTGGATTGCATGAGGGTAGCCTATAGCGAGAGACCAATGACAAGGGATTACGAGATGGAAGGAAAATGGATGGATTGATAAAGATGGGAGATAGAAAGATTCTAGGATATATGGATAGAAGGATAAGGATTCAGAAAGATGACATGGATTACTGGGTAGATAAATGGATGAGGAGATAAGGATGAAAATATGGAAAAGGACTAGTGGATGGGTAGATAGGAAGATAAGGATGGGGGGATGGGTGGTGTCACCAAGGACTAAGACACAGAGAAGGAGATGCCCCCACTCTAGATGTGTCATGTGTGATGAGGCAAGAGGGATGGAAGATAGAAGGATGGAAGTGATTGCAAGATGGAGGGATAGAAAGATGTTAGGATGGGTGGATAGAGGGATAAGGATTTGGAAAGATGGATAGGAAGATAAGGATAGGGAGATGGATTGGATGTTTAGATAGATGAATGGGGAGATAAGGATGAAAGGATGAAAAGGACTAGGGGATGAGAGGATGGGGAGATGGAGAGGATTACCTAGTGGAATGGATGGATGATGTCTCCAAGGACCCAATTGCAAATAAGGAGAAGCCCCCACTCTATATGTGTCATGCATGACGAGGCAAGAGGGATAGCAAGATGGGTGGATAAGGGAGTGAGATGGGCAATGGAAGATAGATAGAGGTGGATAAGGAATATGATAGTGTATGGATGGGAATATATGCCAAGAGGTGTCCAAAGCATGTATATATGTTTGCCCCTACATTTATCAAGATCACAAGGAAGAGGGAGGAAGTGGGATAAATGGGATAGGATGGATAGGATGTAGAAGATAGGCAGATGTAGGAGATGGAGGAAAGGAATGTGTAAGTGGATGTTGCCCCCAATCATGGAAGGAGACTAGATGGGGAATTTACGCATGATGCATGTGTGCCAGGTTTTCATCATGGTACTTATCCAAGGCGCTTGTTTGTCAAGTTTTCACCATTGGATGAATGATTTTCTCCTCTTTTTTTTTTCTGATTTTCTGATTTTTTATTTTTTTCGTATTTTTTCTCTTTTTTTTTAAATTTTTTTTGCTGATTTTTTGGACTAGGATGTGGACGAAGATGGATAAAGATAGGGATATGGATATGCAGATTTTTAGAGGACAATTGATAAGGATAGGGATGAAGGAATCATGCATAAAGTTCCATATGAGGTAATAAGAGCCCATGTTTGAAGTGACTATTCAGATGTTGGTACAACCTTATTAGACTAGATGGTTTATGCAAGAGGATGGATTAAAGAAATTTGATGGGGGAGATAGAGAGGATAGTGGAGGGGGTGTTGGAAAGTGTATGGATGGAATGATGGAGTGGATTGGTGATGGGGGAAGGTGTTTAGGACCAACATGGGCACATGTGATGGTGGATGCGAAAAGATAGGTGGATGAATGGATTGAGAGTGTGACAATAATGGAGGCATTGGGATAGTGAATTTTGGGATGTAGGGACCCAAAACAGATTTAGGAGATGGAGGAGGTGAATGATTTTGTGGGGAAATAACAACTTTGGATGTTTTTATGGACTTTTCAATTGAAGGTATGGCACCTTTTTTCTTTAGGATCCACATGGTTTTTATTTTTGCTTCGGTGGGCCTTTGTGGCCTTTTGGATTGATTTGGATTTTGGACTCAATTTTTCTGTTCTTCAACATCTCTGTGGAAGGGGACATGAGGAGCTTTAGATTCATGTGGATGTTTGGATTTATGTATTGTTGCTTTGGTATTCAAAGTTCTTTTAGTAGCAAGGGGATAGATGCGAGGAGATGGAAGATGGGGAGCGATGGAGGTAGGCATTTGATGAGGAAGTGTGGATGGATAATGTGTAGGTATGTGCCTTTTTTGATCTTGATTAGGAGTTATGAAGGTAGGATTTTTATGTTGTGTATGAGGGAGAGGGGGTGCATGAATGAAAGGATGAATAGGATAAGATGGAGGCGGTGATTTTGGGATATAAGGACTCAAAATAGACTGTGTATATGGAGGATGTAAGGGTTTTGATAGAGGGATATAAGAAACTATAGTAGATGAAGGATGAGAAATGATGGATGGAGGGACATAAGGACCCAAAATAGATTGAGAGGATGAGGGAGGAATATGGATGGTTGTTTGTAGGTAGTATGATGGAGGAGGGGGGATGGCAGCATATGTCTTGGTAGAATGATGGGAAGTACCTTTTGTGCCTTTAGAAGAGGATCGTTTAGGATGTACGAAGGTTGTACCAACATCTTTAGAGTGCGAGTTTTGGGAGACATATCCAAGACCATGTGTGCCTGGATGTTCTTTGACTTGGATGGGCTCTAAAGTACCTTGCTCATGAAGGCCTAAACCTTTTCCTTGATAGTTCATTTTTTGTAGCATGTGAGTTATGGTAGGATGCTTATTCTCTTGGAAGCATGATGCGAGCACATTAGCAAGTGGAAGAGGAAAGGTGGTGCATAGACATTATTTTTCTTCTGCAAGAAGACCACCATGGACGCATGCAATATTAGCAAGGTGATACAAAAGTGGCATTGGGATGGTAAGACTAGATGGCGATGAAGGATCATGTGATGGGGATGAGGGGATAACAACATTAGGAGGAATGAGTGATAAGGGATCATGAGAGGTAGTGGATGATAAGGGCTCATGAGATGGAGTGATTGTATCTTGAAGGAAAATGGGATCATGGGATGGAGTGAAGGAGATAGCGTGATCTTGAGATGGGGTGGATGGGAGGATAGGATCATGACTTGGTTGAGGGTATGGATCATGAGATGAAATGGATGGAAGACTATGTTCTTGAGATGGAGTAGATGGGATGGAGTGATCTTGATTTGAAGGAGGGGATATGCTTGTATGCTTTGGATCAAGCTCTTGGCATGAATCATCTTGTGTGGGATGTCTGATGATGGAAGAGTGTTGGAGGGACTCCTCAATTGGGGGAGATAGGAGGATGGAGGATTCATGAAGGTCATGGGATTGAATTTTATGAATATTAGGAATAGGAGGAGGCGATTGGATGTATTCAATGGATTGGGTGGATCTAGGAGTAGAAGATGGGGATTTAATGGATTCGATGGGTTTGACTGGCTCAATCGTTTGGATGGTGGTAGGAATGGTGATGAGAGGGATAGGTGTAGGATGGAGGAGGGCCTCATCACTAGTGATAATACATGATAAAGTGGGAGGGTATGGTGTCTCTTCTTGCATGAGTCCTTGGGAAACATTTGGAAGGGATGTAGGATTTGGTAGAGTGATGGGAAGGGATGGAGGATCAGGATTAGGGATTAGAGGATTAGGATTAGACATGGGGATGGGATTGGATGGAGGACTAGGAGGAGATGGAGGATTAGAATTAGATGAAGGGATGGGATTGGATGGAGGACTAGGAGGAGATGGAGGATTAGAATTAGATGAAGGGATGGGATTGGATGGAGGACTAGGAGGAGATGGAGGATTAGAATTAGATGAAGGGATGGGAATGGATGGAGGACTAGGAGGAGATGGAGGATTAGAATTAGATGAAGGGATAGGATTGGATGGAGGACTAGGAGGAGATGGAGGATTAGAATTAGATGAAGGGATGGGATTGGATGGAGGACTAGGAGGAGATGGAGGATTAGGAGGAGATGGAGG
>CM021105.1:503085937-503115384 GCA_007115665.2 Sequoiadendron giganteum
GAGGAGATGGAGGAGTAGGATTAGGAATTGGAGGATTACATGATTGGATGTGTGGATGAGGATGAGATGTAGAACTAGGAGGAGATGAAGGATCGTGATTAGGATTAGGAATTGGTGGATTAGGATTAGATGTGGAGATGGGATTGGATGGAGGACTAGGAGGAGATGAAGGATTAGAATTAGATGAAGGGATGGGAATGGATGGAGGACTAGGAGGAGATGGAGGATTAGGATTAGATGAAGGGATGGGACTAGATGGAGGACTAGGAGGAGATGGAGGATTAGGATTAGATGAAGGGATGGGACTAGATGGAGGACTAGGAGTGGTTGGAGGATTAGGATTAGATGAAGGGATGGGAATGGATGGAGGACTAGGAGGAGATGGAGGATTAGGATTAGATGAAGGGATGGGACTAGATGGAAGACTAGGAGGAGATGGAGGATTAGGATTAGATGAAGGGATGGGACTAGATGGAGGACTAGGAGTGGTTGGAGGATTAGGATTAGATGAAGGGATGTGATTGGATGTAGGACTAGGAAGATATGGAGGATTATGATTAGATGAGGGGATGGAACTAGCTGGGGAACTAGGAGTGGTTGGAGGAGATAGAGGATTAAGATATAATGCAGGAAAAGGGAGAGTGATGTAGGAGGATGTAGATGTTGGATTAGATTGGGATGGGGAGTGATAGTAGGAAGGTGTGGATGTTGGATTAGAATAGGAAGATTGAGGAGGTAAACCATCATAGGAAGAAATGTATGGTGGGTTGGCGTAGGAGGATATGGATGGTAGATTATGATGAGGGGATTGAGATGGTGGATTAGGCTAGGAGGAATATTGGGATGGTAGATTGTGATAGGAAGTGTGAGTGTTGGATTAGGATGAGAAGATTGGGATGTGGGATTGAGGTAGAGGTATTGGGATTGATGATGATGAGGATAAGAGGAAGTGGATGTTGGATAGGATAGAGGTTGAAAGGGAGGACATGATGAGTATGTCGATGGTGAGGATGTTGGATATCCCTTGTCAAGGGTAGCATAAGAACCGTTATTAGATGTGGATGAAGGCATGGTGGGATAGTTTGAAGAATTAGTGGGATTTTGGGAGGTGATTGGAGAGAGATTACTAGAAATGATAGCGTCAAGAGGATCTATATAACAATCTTCATGATCAACAAGATTTTCATTATCGTCATCAACAGAGTTAGGATTCCCCTTGACTACTATTATTGGTCGTGTGAGAGGGGGATAAAGATTCATGATGGATATAGATTAGAAGGAAAGAATAGATGATGGATAGAGAACTAGGATGAACTGAAAGCTCATATGGGGATTGGATGAAAGCTCAGATTGGGATTGGATGAAAGCTTAGATTAGGATTGGATGAAAGCTCAGATTAGGATGATGGAATTAACGCTCAAATTAGGACTGAATTGGGGCTTAGATTGGGATTGGATCATAAGATATGATAGGATTGATTTGAAAACAAGATCATGGGTTTTAAGTAGAGGACGTAAGGTGTTGACAATCAGATTTTTGCCAAATTTGGCAGTTTTAAAAAATTGTCAAATTTTGCCATTTTAGGAAATTTCATAGGCAGACGTTTGAGAGTCTAGTTTTTCCCAAAAACTGCCCAATACTAAGATAGGATGAATTGCCAACTAATATTAGAAATATGAGACATGCATTCCGAGTTATTAACGAAACGGTTTGTCAAAAATTGGAAAATTGGAAAAAATAAATTCTAATTTGTGATTTTGAGGGTCAAGATGAAAATTTGAGGCTCTGAAAACGTGTTGAAGGAGGATTCGAGGGACTTAGAAGTTAGTTGGGAATCCAAATGCCAGCTCCTAATGCAACCACCCATAAAATTTCAACCAAAACCCACATCTGAGTCAAAAGTTATGGCCTTTAGAAGTTTCGACATAAAAATAAAAAATTTCAAAAATGAATTCTAGATGATTGGGATGGATGATTTGATGATAGATATGGACTCCAATGATGTTCTAAGAAGCACTTATGCAGTTTGGTCGATGCAACGTTGATTTTCAGAAAATGTTGACAGATGCTCGGAACAAGGAAACAGCCACTCGAAACGGGTAATCGGATATTCAAATTGGATAGATAGATGGTCGGGAGGGGTGAACGAGGGCTTGGAATGGCCAAATGAAGGTTTGGATTGATCAAATGGTCAAATGGAGGCTTCAGGGATTCGAACGGAGGTTTAAAAGGGTCAAATGGATGAAACTATCTGTTCAGGGGGCGTATTCACACTTTTGCAGTAAAACTACCGAAGCAGTGGGGCAAGTTCGCCCCTCTGCAGTGGAAAAGGCCAAAAATAGTGGGGCAAGTTCGCCCCTCTGTAGTGCAAAAGGCTGAAACAGAGGGCAGGTTCGCCCTTCTGCAGCAAAAAGGTTGAAACAACAGAGGGCAGATTCGCCCCTCTGCAGCAAAAAGGCTGAAACAGCAGAGGGCAGATTCGCCCCTCTGCAGAAAATGACCAAAAATAGAGGGCAAGTTCGCCCCTCTGTAGTGAAAAATGTATTTTGGTTTGGACAAGGGATTTTGACAAGGACTTAAAATAGTTTAATGACAGTTTGACTGACCAAAATTTACTGGTTCTTCACAGAGAGACACTCTAAACAAGCACAATCCTATGATTAGTGTTTTTAATGGGTATGGCCAACAAGGGTCTTACTCTAGGATGAACAAAATTTATAAGGAGTCCTCGATATACGCTCGGTACGTGAGGCACAAACCATGAACACCAATCTATCACAAGCATGAGTCGGGAGCCCTAGCGAGATACTGAAAGGCTCGGACCAACTCTTCACATCTATCTAGGTATCACCCTAGCTTCGACGTTCCGCTAATTACGATGCAACTGGATTGGGGTACAAATTTGGCTCTCCCCCCTTTATATACCCTACCGGTACGCGTGGTTGGAATCATCCTTTGGGGTGATGAAATCCCCAAGCAGGTTCCACTAAGAAGAAGACACTAATCATTTCCAATTACCTCCTTCGGATCTATACAACGTGCAAAAGAGGAAAGTGAAAAAAAACTAATGCCCCCTTAGGGTAAAATAAGTAAAATAGACACAACAAACAACAAATATTACTTTCCCCTACTTATACTAAGTACATAGATAAAGTAGCAAGGAAAGAATTTTAAAAATCAGAATAAAAAGGAAGGTCCTGCAAGGAAATGTTAGTTGTTTATCTTTTTGCCCTTCTTTGTGATGTGCAACAAATCTGACTTCACTCACCACCAAACAAGATTAGTGGATTAGCGCATGAAACAACAAAAGCAAGAAGACAAACACGAAGTTCAAATGCCACTTTTTACCTTCTCGAATGTGTTGTTAAGGGCAGGTTCGCCCCTCTGTAGAAAACAGTCAGAAACAGAAAAATGGCAGGTTCGCCCCTCTGCAGAAAACAGTTAAAAACAACCTAAAGGGCAGATTCACCCCTCTGTAGAAAATAGTCAGAAAATAGCCTAAAGGGTAGATTCGCCCCTCTGCAAAAAATAGTCAGAAAACAACATAAAGGGCAGATTCGCCCCTCTGCAGAAAATAGTCAGAAAAGAGCCTAAAGGGTAGATTCGCCCTTCTGCAGAAAACAGTCAAAAAATAGCCTAAAGGGAAAGTTCGCCCCTCTACAAAAAATAGTCAAGAATAGCAAAGGGCAGGGTCGCCCCTCTGCAGAAAACAGTTAGAAACAGAGGGCAAGGTCGCCCCTCTGCAGAAAACGATCAGAAACAGCAAAGGGCAGGGTTGCCCCTCTACAGAAAACAGTCAAAAATAGAGGGCAAGGTCGCCCATCTGCAGAAAACAGTCGGAAACAACAAAGGGCAGGGTCGGCCCTCTGAAGAAAACAGTCAGAAATAGAGGGCAAGGTCGCCCCTCCGCAAAAAACAGTAGGAAACAAAGGGCAAGGTCACCCTTCTGCAAAAAACAGTCAGAAACAACAAAGGGCAGGGTCGCCCCTCTGCGGAAAATAGTTAGAAACAGAGGGCAAGGTCGCCCCTCTACAGAAAATAGTCTGAAACAAAGGGAAAGGTCGCCCTTCTGTGGCGTCCGGGAGGGCAAGGTCACCCCTCTGTGACCTGAATCTGCAAACAAGCTAACAACAGAAAACGTAAAAGAAAGAGACCCCTTTGTGGGTCCCACCCGGCGTGCTAGAAATGTGATCCTAATAAAATGTTGCTTCCTAAATGTGAGATGTTAGATAAAACTAATAATGCAATAAAGAGAAGCAACAAGATAATAGGGCACCTCAATAAGATTAGCCTTAGAAAATAAACAACATAGAAGTAAGATAAACAAAATGATTGTTGTTATACCTTCATGTTGTTGCTTCCTTGGTTGGCCCTTTGATGCTTCAAGAATTGTGTGCTCCTTGGATGACAAGCTATATTGAATATGCAAATAATATGAAAATGGATGAGGATGTAATGACAATGAGATGAGAGCTCAAGTGATAATTTTGCAAGAGTTTTGTTGCAAAAGGGCTTCCTTTCTTTAAAATGGGAGAATTGAAGGGGTATTTATAGGCTAATTGGAATTCTCTAGAGAATTCAACGGTTGGGATTGATCCAACAAAGATCAAGATGAAGGGCTATGGTGAGTTGAGGACTCACAAACCCTCACATCTTGACATGTGGAAGGTGAGATGTCCTAGGGTGGAGTGATGTGGAAATGAGGTGGATCTTGGGGGATGAGAAGATTCCTTGGAGGAATAAAAGTGAATTAAAAATTCACATTGATTGGAAGAATCTAGTGGATAAGAGAGCGTCTTCAAAAAGCTGAAGATTTGTCACATGTGGGTGATGTGACAAGTCCAAGGTTCTAGAAACCCTTGGCACATGTGAAGTGACAAGTCAAGGCTTCTAGAATCTTGCATGGGGGATGGGGAAGACCTTGGAAAGATAAAAGTGAATTAAAAATTCACATGGGGAAGAGAGGAACCTTGGGCAAATAAATGTGAATTAAAAATTCACATGGGGAAGGGAGTCCATACCAAAAATGGTAAGTGGGAAGGTTGACCAGAAAAGGTAAGCTAAATATGGTTAATGATTCTGATTAATGTTGTGCAAGACACAAGATTAAGGTAATTAATGAGAGATTAGAGGCAAGTGGGAGATTATGGAGGATGTGACACTTAATCAAGATTAAGTGGTGCACATCCTAATCACAGATTAATTAATTTAATCCGGATTAGAAGAGGGTTATGGAGAATGTGACAAGGAGAGAGAAAAAGATGAATTAAAAATTGGTTTTTAATTCAAATGGTTAAATAACTAAATTAAATAATTTGTCATGTTTATTTAATTTGGAGAAGATAAGGGGGTAAGGTAAAGTATTTAATTTACTTAATTACATACTTTAGGAACCTTAGGCAGAAAATGAAATAATGATTAAATAAATTATTTAATCACTATTAATGAAATAAATGAATAAAGTAGACAATTTTGATCATATGGAAGTGATCAAATTTGGATGTCTACAGGATCCTTTTGGGATTTATGCCAAGTACAAATTCCAACATGACATCTAAGGAAGAAAGAAATTATATTAAAGTTCTCAAGTAACCAAATGGTTCAATGTACCTCTAACTCTGAGTATATTAACTAATGATGGACAAGAGTTAGGAACAAAAATTTCATAGCTATGAGGAGCAACACAAGGCCCAATCACAAATTTTTGACTGACATTACTTTTTGACTAACCCTTTCATGTTTTTAAGGAAAAATATTACTATGTAAAGTAAGCAATTTTCAGTTTGTGCCAAACATATGGCTTGAGAATAAGGTTTATGGATTTATGTAATTAAAATTAACTACTATGACACTTTAGTGACTACCCTAATAGACATATGTGCAAAATATGGAAACATAAAGAAATCTTTTGAATTATTTGACAAAATGTACTACCCAAGTAATTAAATCTTTGTTGGTGTGCAACAACTGTGGCAAGTAATTTGTTGGTGAACAACAACTATGCCAAGTACAATGTATGTGTCATGCACATTGTACAAGTGCTCTCGTTCTCCCATATCGATTTTTTTTTCCTTGGTCATTTAATCATGGTAATTGGATTCATTGCAAAGTGCTCCCAGTTTCTCATAAGGTGCTCTCATAAAGAATTCCAAGTGAAAAAAAATAAAAAATTTGTCCATTGGCAAATCTAATATTTAACATGCCTTGAAACAATTGACCAAATGACCTTGTCTAAGGATGGATGACAAGAAAAATACTGAAACTAGTTGTAAACCCTGATTCACCTAATTGATTTCTTTAAAATCACAAAAACTAAAAGTAAACTCACATTTTGAGGCACTTATTGTGGAGTATAATCTTAATGTTTGTTAACAAATCCTTGATAGAAAACATGCAATGACAAGATATGCATGCAATTTCAAGCAATGTGTAATAGGTAAAACATAGGTTATTATCAAACTTAATACAAAGAGTAACTTATTTGAATTGAAGATGATTATCAGGTAAAGAGCAGATATACAACAAGTGAAAATTAATTGACAGACTTCAACATTCTGCGCTTGTATGGAATTTACATAGATGACACCCATGGAATGTGCACTATAACTAAAATAATCATTTTTAAAATGAAAGAGCTTTAGCTAGACAATAATATAATAAGCAGGAAATATCTCACTTGCTACATGTTCACACAATGAAAGAGCTTTACAATACAAATAATACCAGTAGATCAAGCAAAATGAAAGAGCTTTACAGTAAAACGTGCTTGAATAAAATTCTAAAGTTTGAAAGGGTTGGATATGAACAACTGAAGAGAGTACGCCTAGCAATTCCTTAGCTCAGTCAACTCCTGTTGAAGATGTCTCCACTACTATTCCTATATATGTTATTCGAGCATCCAAGAAAGCTTATCTATTTTCAGAATACAATTCTTCTCCTCACGATTCAGATTCCCAAATCTTTTCTTTTCTTGTTCTTGGATATGTGCAGGATCATCATGGAAAAAATAGGCCCTTAAGTGGCAATGAAAATTTAGAAAATCAGAGTTAGGCAACTTGACGTAAAAATTTGAATAAGTTATCTATATTATTTCAAAAATATGAAAGAATATAATCTGTATCAAATTGAGTGTAGTTTCTAAACTACTAGGTTTATTTTATTTTTTAAATCTATTTGGTGAAAATTTGAAATTTCAATGTAGTAGTACTTAAATTTAAGAGAAAAAATAAGAAGTAGGTGTTTGTCTGACCACCCTAACCACAATAAAATGATAATATTTTTTTATAATATTTTAGATATAACTAGAGGACTTATGTCCCGATGTGATGCATATTTTTTTGTAACTTTTTTCCTAGTAAATAATTAATTATGATTTTTTTATTACAACTTTTAAAAAATATAAAAACTCGTATGTCTGACCACCTTAACTTGGTCAAAACTTAATGAAATTCAATTTTTTTTTTTTTAATCCTATAGTATGTGAATAACAGAATGTGATGCATATTTTGGATTCAAAAAATGTGATACCGTTTGAAAGCTATAGATTTTTTTCAATCAGCCTAGTCAATCAAGAATTTAGTCATAATTCAAATAGAAAATGAATAATAATTATTTATTAAATTAAAAGTAAAGAATAATTTATATTGGTGGAAAGCTGAAAATATCCTTTAAAAAACCTTTTCGTTTCATAAATTTTGGGTAAAAAAAAATTCATCAGCTACATGGGCCATCATATCACTTACATATCACCACTTTTTGGCCCATCATGATCCTGCAAATAGGCTCTTAGCCACACATTAGCTAAATTTTCTACTCTTAGCTCAGATTGATTAATCTTCTCCTCTTAAGAAAATCTCCTACCTTCTAGAAAAACCAATGTTCGTTCTCCTTTCTTCACCACCACCAAATGAAAGATTTTCTTTTCCAAAACTGAAAAATTGGCTGGGTACTATGATAACCATCTCCCTTTAATTTTGCTAACCATCATAATCTTAATATTCAGAGGTTTTGTTTCAATTTTATTTTGACATGTCAAAGGATATCTCTCAATATCTTTATAAAATTTTCATAAATATTAAAAAGAAAAAGTGTTCAAAATTGATTTTTTATGTTTTTATATAAAAGTCGATTAGTGGATGAAAGTATAATTGTGTATTTATTTTTTAGTAAATTATTATATATTATATATATTATTATATTTATATGAAAATTTTATAATACATAAATTTATAATGATATACTACAGATAAATTATTTATTTATTTATTTTATATATTATATTATACTTATATTTATATGATATCAAATGCTCCTTCTCATAATAAATTAATAAATTTTCATATATTAAATTATAGAATTAACAATAATATCTCCATTCTTTTGCTCTCCAGTGGGATGGCTCACGGAGTGCAAACAATGGTGATTCGAGGTTGGAAGACGAAAAAAAGTGATTTGTCGATTGTCTTCCTCACAACGCGATGGTTGGTAATCCGAATTTGGGCGTTGCTGGAGGCAAGAGAAGTTGTGGATGCCCTTGTCGTGCACCCACATTCTCCGTGCAATACTCACCATGGGGTGACGTGAAACCCTAGCTTGCGAAATACTAGATTTACCATGCGCAATTCTGATCACCATTTATCTCAAGGTAGCAGCCCATTGAACTCTCCTTTTGTTGTTCAACACTCATCCTCTACTCCAAAGATCTTTCTCGATGACTTTTCCTGTGACAGGGAAGAATATTTGGTGGATCATGCTCTGATATGTCGGTTCACAAAGGTTTGGCCTAAACTCCGTGATCTCCATTCATGGATTGATGCAAACTGGAGGGATTATCTGGAAGATGAAATCAGTATCTGTCCATGTGCAAAATGGTTTTTCATCTTAGAATTCAAATCTACGGAAGACAAAGAAATGGTGCTCAAATCTGGTCTGTCCGTGGTCTTTCCAAGATATTTTTTTATGCATGAAACCTTGGTCCCCCTCATTCGATCCACGCACAAAGACTTTTTCAATGACATTCCTATGGATTCATTTACCCTACCTCCCATTGCAGTTCTGGGAAATCGATTGTCTGAAAGCAATCGACAACGGTCTGGGGAAATATCTTTGCCTATCCAAGGAGATAATCAACTACAAAAACTCAACTTTTGCACGCTTATGTGTTGAGATGGATGTCTCAAAGGGTCTTCCAGCATACTTTTTTCTTAAAGTTGGAAAGAGATGATGGTGCCAACCAGTAGATTATGAAAAGATTGCTTTCAGATACCGAATTTGTTTTGCCATAGACCATGGCACCGTTCAGTGTAAAAAAAGACGGTTTGGGGAGCATGCCAATTTTTCTCCTATTTGCAAACCTTCGTGGTGGGATGGGCCCGATTCTCGCCATTATGTAATTTCACCTCCTTTGAAGCCTACAACTCCTTCCTCCCCCATGATTTAGAGCCCGAATCCTATCGTGTTCTCCTTGGTGAATGGCAACATCCTTGAGACAAAATCAAATGATGTTCGTACTACTGCTTCACCTCCACCCTCGGAGGTAGCTAACACTTTTTCATCCTCTCCTTCTACCATATTGCAAGGAAAATGTTCTGATACAAGCACTACAAAAGCCTCCTCGTTTACTTCAAGGATTACATAGCCAATCACCCACGAAAGTGTTGAAGTCTCCTCTACATCTCCAACAACAATAAGCAATGAGGAAGAGAAGAATAGGGTTGGGTGTACTGATTTAGTCTCCACCTCCGAGGCAGATTTGGATTGGACTGAAGTCAAGCGGAAGAAATCTCTTCCCTCTATCTGAATGACATTAAGATCTTCGAAAGAAAATGATTCAATGATTATTATGCAGGCAATAGTTTTGGACTATTGCACCCCTGATAGCTAGGGCATGCATCTATTCTCTCTTTTGATGGGAGCTGTCCCCTTGACAACACTTACCAACAAAAAATATATATATCTATCAAAATTTATTATTTAATTATAAATACAAATATTTACATAAAAAGATATACTCTTTTTTAAATACATTTATTTTTTTATAAATTTATATTCCATTTCTATACCATTTCCACCATGGTACCATTTCTGTACCATTTCCACCATGCTAAAAGTTACGGAACAGGCTATGCAACATACAAAATGGATGCCCATCCGATGGGCTGCCATGCCATGACTTGCTCTAACGATCTGTCAACAAGGGACAACCTATAGCAGTCTGTCATCCGTAGCAGCGTAACTGACAGCCCCTGCATTTTTTATTTTCGAGGAAAGTACAGCGGTGTCTCACAACTAAAAAAATATTAGAGTTCATATATATTTGTTTAAAATTTAATACGAAGCAAAATTTTCTACCCCGAAAATATTAAGTTTGTGAGGTAGAGAAAAATTCCATTGCTGCATATTTAGTATGCCGTTTTTTTGAAAAAGTAATGAGTAAATGAAGTATTTTTTAAAAATAATTATGAAAATATAAAATATACTATACTTTATGTTTATTTTAAATATGTTTATTAATATATTATTATAATTTTTACAATAGAGAAAGTTAGTAAATATTTTTTGTTCAGTATAAAATAATTAATTTTTTCTTTTATAAAATATGTCATATAATTTGTAAAATGATGTCAAAATTTGAATTTTTAAATATATAAAATGATTAGAAGTTATTATGTTAATGTGTATGTTTATTAAACATTAATGTTTAAAAATTACATTAAATAAATGATAATTGTTGAATAAAGTTGGAAACCTAAAATATGTTGATTGTATATCTCTAGGAGTCTTTTTTTTCTGATTCAATTTTAATTAAGAAACATATCTAGGAGAATATAATTGGAAGGAATATTTGTAATTAATTTTATAATATATATATAATCTGAATATTAACTTAAATGAATTTACATTTATTAAAAAATAAGATTTATTGTTTTATTGGTCAAAATTAGTTTTTAATTGTTAAATAATAAATTAGATTATATTTAAAAATAGTTAATAAAGAGCTATTTTTTATGATTTTGAAATTGTCAAAAAATAAAAAAATAGATAGAAAAGAAAATATCAGTGATGATTACTTAAACAATATATAATAATTGAAAAATCAATAAGTAAAGCTGGAATTTTAATGGTGGTTTTTTTTATGTTTTTGAATTTCTACACAATTTTAAATTTATTTTATTGAATAAAATTGAAATCTTTAATCAAATTGTGCATGGAAATTTTGAAAATTGACCTATTTTTGGCATACAAAATTTATGAATTTTAGGTTTCCAACTTTTTTAACCAATTATCATTTATTTAATGTAATTTTTTATATATTAATGTTTAATAAACATATATATTGAAATATGAACATAATAACTTCAAATCATTTTATATATTTAAAAATTGAAATTTTGACATCATTTTATACTCAACGAAAAAAATATTTACTATCGTTCCCAAATATTTATATTGTAAAATTAATAATAATTTATTAATAAATAAAAATATTAAAAATAGACATAAAACACACCATTGTATAAAACCTTTAATCACCTATTTTAGAATTATTTCATAAGTTAATTTTTATTTTTTTTATAAAACTATAAGTAATTCTAATATAGGTAAATAGGTAAATTAAAGATTTATTAATAATTTTCTTTAAGATAGGTAAATAGATAAAATGATAAAAATAATTTACCTATTTACTCATTGATTTACCTAAATTATCTCTTATTTACCTAAATAATTTATAAAATTAGGTGGATAATTTAAATTAGTGAATTAAAATAGTTTAATAGTTGATTGTATATTATAAATAATTAATAGATAGGAAAAAATATATCAATATATAATTAAACTAGTCTTCATATTCACCATAATTAGTTAATTTATGTATATTTTATTATAATTAATTAATTCAAGTAATTTTCCACCTATAAAATAGTTTAATTCAATTTAAACTAGTTCCATATTCATTGATTCAATCATATCTACTATTAGTAAAATCAAGATTTTTTTAAAGCATAATTAGCACATAATTATTAATAGTTTTAAAATGAACATAAATTATTTATATTAGTAACTTAAATACCTATTAGAATCAATTTATTATTTAACTAATTTGGGTGAATGAAGATTAAATTATTTAACTTATTTTGATTTATTTTAAAACTTAATTAATTAATTATTATTATAAAATAATCAATTATTTTAAAAATAACTAATTGAATAAAATTATCAATTGATATTTAATTAAGATAATTAATTTTATATTTATTCAATTAATTTTACTAGGTTGAATATTTGATTATTTAACTAATTAGATAAATAATAATTCAATTAGTTATTGATTTTACTAGGTGGAATATTTTATTAGGTAAATAATAATTCAATTAGTTTATACATGACCTTTGCATTATACTCCAAAGAATTAAATTTTATTTTCTCCATTAAATTTTCCACCTCCCATTAACATTTATACTCCAAAGAATTAAATTTTATTTTCTCCATTAAATTTTCTACCTCCCATTAATATTACTTTCCTTGTGAAGGAAGGAGAATTCACATTAAATGAATTATGTAATGGTTTACATAATTTTCAAAAAATAAAATATATTATGTAATTTTAAATACAAATTATATAATTCTTATATTATTTATTAAATTTTCTATGAAATTTAAATAAAAAAGTTGATTAAATATTTTTTTATTAATATAAATATATCTAATATCATTTTTGAGTTAGTGTATTTATTAAAAATGATTTCATTTTATTCATTTTTTTTTATAATAAAATTAATTTTATATGTTCAAAAAATATTTAATTTTACTTCAAAATTAATCTATTTGTATTTATTAAATATTATTTTATTTTATTTTTTTAAGCATTATTTTATAATTTAATTTTTTAATATATATAAACTCTTTAATGTTTTTTATTAATACACCATTAAAATATTTAATAAAAAATATAAAGGAATTTATATATATTTGTTTAATATATTAAAAAAATAGTTTATATTGTTAATCCCATATTTTAAATAATTTAATAAATAGTTTTTTAATATATTAAACAAATATATATAAACTCTAATATTTTTTTGGTTGCAACACGGCTATGGAAAATTTAAAATGGAAAAAATATTTTTAACTTTTAAAACTAAAAATTTAAAATCTAATATTTTTTCAATTTAATTTTAAATTTTTAAGTTTAACTATAAAGTTGATGTTGAAAATTATAAACAAAATTTTAATGAATTTTCCAAACAATTTTAATTTACACTTTACTATATATATATATAATCTATTTAAATTTATTTACTAATTATTATTATTTTTATTTAATTTCAATAAAAAATATTTTTAATATAATTATAGATATATAAACAATAATGATAAAATTATATTAATATATATAAAAATAATGTAATTTATATTAATATATAATTAGAATATATATTCTTAATCTTTATAAATATATAAATAATAGAATTTATGTACATATATTTCATTATATTAAATTTATATATAATATAAATAATAAAATAAATTTAAATAATATAATATATTCATTTATTTTATTATATAATATTTACAACCTAAAGAAATTTTACTATTTTTATCTGACAAAGTCTGACGGCTGCAGGATGTTACGGACAGAGGCTGCTGACTGTGTGACAGACCGTTAGAAGTGCAGATAGGAAGGACGGGCATAGCATGGCAAGCCATCGGATGCCCAGGCCTTTTGTAGGCTGGGTAGCCATTGCCAAAAGTTACAAGGGCAACTGCTTCCGTGGCGTTGCTTTGTCTATTTTCATTTATTTATTTGTTTTGCCCTTAACCTAAAGTTTGTCTTTCCCAACCTAATTGCTGTTCTTCCAGGTGCCTCCAATACTGTCAACACAGGGTATGTTTGATGGCGGCACTACAAGGGAAGGCAGTTGTTCTGACTTGAATGAGACCAAGATCTGGCGCTGCAAACATAGAGATTTCATATTGAAATGTGTTCATACTGTTTATATGTCGTTTGTTTTTTTTCTTCTCCATGTTATAAGCTTTTTATTCTGTTTGCTTTTCAGGGCGCCGCTACGAGGGTTTTAGTTTTGACTTAATATTAGTTTCAAATGAGTTTCGTGCGTGTTTCACTACTGGTACGAGGTGTTGAGAAGGTCTTTTATACAGTCGTGCGTGAGCATCGCATCGACCTTCCTTTTTAAATAAACATACTCTTTGGCTGTAATTTTCATTTTAATAATCGTACTCTAAAACCCTCGTCGAAACTTTGTTTCAGGCTGCAACATGCCTTCAACGGTGAGAAGGAAATCGTCAGTGCTAACGAGCGGATGAAGGCAAATCGGGGCACTACCATGGAAGGACATGACCTTTTTCTCTCACAAGTCGCGGCCAGTGAGGAGAGGAGGCCCTCTTCCCAGGTCGATGGTGTCTGGCTCCATTTATCTATTGTTTCTTTTTTTGGTTGATTCATTTATTATGATTTTTCTTTTGGAACTAGGTTGGATTTTTATTAGCTTTTCCACCGAAAATTTATATATTACTAACTTCATGTCTCCATGGGGCCGTTTAGTTTATTTTGACTAGCAGTCACTGCTCAACTTATTTATGAGTTATTTGTGGCGCTGATGGCCCCATGAATGCTTAGTTTTTCTGCTTATTTTTAAGCAGCCACCTTAAATTTGTATTAATAGTATTAATAATAATTTGTACAATAAAAAATTAGAAAAACAAAAACAAAATCAAATATTAAAAAAAAAGGTAAAGAAATTTGTGGATCCACATGGATTTTTTAGAAATATGCAGTTACTACAGAAGCTCAGTGTCTCAAATTTCTTCCTTACCTACTGAAAGATGCTACTGGCAGTTTCATGAGTTATCATTTTAATATACTTCTAAAATGCCCAACTCACAGTAACAAATTTCCAATAAAATAAAATAAGGGACTTTGAGCTATATTTCTATTTACTTGTGTTCTTAGGATTTGGAAATACTAGTGTTCTGAGGATTTGGAGATGTTGTTTCTTTTCTTTTTCTTTTCATGCGGTAGATAACCCACGAAGGGTAAATAGATGTGAGAAACAAGATCCTTTATTACAGTCGTGTTTCAAGCCTTAGAATATAGTTACAGGTCTATTCACTTCTGTATTTTGCAAATAGATATTTCCAAATAAGAAAAATAAAATAACTTTCTTTTTTGATTTTTTTTTATACGCAACAACAAAATAAGACATTTTCCTTGCAATTCAGAACAGAGTGCAAAACAGATAACATTAAAACCAACATCTTTATTTATTTCAGAAATTAAAAAATAATAATACATGCTCATAATGAAGAAAGAATGATTGTTCCAACATAGATTGCATCCATTCCTTTTTGTAACAAAATACCTTACTGAAAATACATATATATATACACCCAATTCCCTTCTTATTCTGAGCTGCTCAAATACAAGACAATAATAAGATAATATTATTTTTTGTACAATGTTTCCAAAATCTGTAATAATGTGACACCTACTTTGTACTAGACATCTCTTACACTTCATTTGCAAGGTCTAAAGGAAACACGACTCCCTCTATTTCATAGAAGACACTTTATATGTACATTTTCATTTGTTCTTAATCAGGCAGCAGATGACACATCTCTCCTTGCGCAACAACCTAGAAGAGTACAACTTTACAAAACTGCAACTAGAGTTTTCTATTTACAATAATACAGGGCATTTCTCAAACTTGTAAGCTTTTCAGATCCTTCAGCCTACACATAGAGAACTTTTCCATACTAGGGGGTGCTCACCACCCAACCATAGGCTGGAAAAACCATCCACCCCCAAGCTAGGAGGCTGCTAATTAGACTTGGGTAACACACAAAGACAACTCTTTTTCCCAAACAACACAAATTTTACTTAGTTACACAACCAACCAACAGTCATAAGGAAAAGTGGAAGCACAACACAAAGACCAACTCAATGGTCTTATGGGGAGAGGCTGGGAGGATCACAACCATAAAGAAAACTACTCATTTATTGATTCACAAAGACTTCAACTCAACAACTTTCTCCTTTCACCTATTTCCCATTTTGTTTTGATTTTTTTATTCATTCATAGAAAGGGTACTCTTACCCTCCTTTCCACAACTGCATACACCACATTTTCACAATAAAAGAAATTGCATATTCCCTTAAAGGGATCTCTCCCCCTCAATCCCCCACTTGGGTTGCTCACTACCAATGTTGGGGAGCCAACCCTACAACTTACACAATTGCTAAGAAACCACACAAACAAAAGGAACAACTAAGCAGCCACAAAAAACATAGCTAAACAACCCAAATAAAACACAACTACATAGCTTCAGAAAAAACTAGACAGCCAAAGAAGAAAGAAAAACAGACAAATAAGAAGGTTCAACACTGATTTAACACACCTATACATTCCACCAAATGAGAGGGTGAAGATCCTACCTTGAACCCTGAAAATAAGTTGTTTTTTGCTCCCTTTCAATCCTTCTTTTCCAGCTCCTCCAGCTCTCCTTCCCTCTTCTTCTTCCTTGGCTAAAACTAGAATGCCCAACATTTAACCAAATATATCTCAAATCCTTCTCCCAACAACACTAACTATCATGCCCTCCTTTTTTTATGAGGCATGACCTTCACATGGGTTGCATACACTCATTTTCATCACCCCTCTTACATAAGCAATGTAAGAGGGGTTATTAATGAGATCTGACCATGTTTACAGCTTAAGAATACCACCCAACCTTTAGGTCATAGACCCAGGGTGTAAAATAAACAACCGTTAATTAAAATCAGAACAAATTTGACTCTTAAAACTGCTCTAAATAAGAAATCCGAAATTATCACTTTCTTTTTTTAATCACATTTGGTTACCACTTACACCCTTACCCCATATCACTAGTTACACAAATTTTTAACACATAAGACTCTAGCCTAACAAGGTGACACAACAAGGTTTGTTTAGCAGCCTCTAACTCCCATGGCTAAGGGAAGCTTTACCTACACACTTCATGAAGCATTAGTCCATTTGCCAACAAAATTAAATCAAAGTACACATCATAATGTAATGGATTACAAAATATATCACATTAATCCACAATGCTCATACTCATTACATAGTCATTCCATTATTCACTTGTAATCATGTAATATCAAATATACATTCGCATTGCATAGTAATTGAAAATTCACCTGATTAATACAATTTCACATATTCTACTCTAAGCATGTTATTTCAATTCTCATATCATTCAAGATGTCAGTAAAAAAATTAATCATAATTAGCATACTCATTAAATTATAGTCCATAAAATTAATAATCTAACATGCACAATAATGGACAATTTTAATGTTCTCAACCATCCATCACAATGTATAAGATAAAAGTATAATGTATCAAAGTACGATCATGAGCATAGAAACCAGAATATGATATCCATAAGTCCAATTGATGATGGGTCTCATAGACCTACTCAAACCATTGGAAAAAGAGATAAACCGTTACTTCCCAACGCAAAAAATATGCCCTTAAATCTTGACTATAGGAAAGAGACAAATTTTTTTAAAAGAAATTAATCTCATACTTAAGCAATGAATTGCATATTTGATATTATTGGTTGCAAAAGTAACAAGTTTTTATGCAACTGTAGAGGGATGCAAAGATATATTTAGCTGTAAATATAGTTAATTGTTGAACAGGGAAGTGGAAGATCATATTCTTGTATCATTCTTTCTCTTTGATTACAATGAATTCATGACAAAACCTTCCACAAAGCATATGTAATTTAGTGTACTCAATTGTGTCGTTAGCCCTTGTAACAACAAGAAATTCCTCTAGTTATCAAGTATCATAAACACACGGCCAAGCTACTGACGATCACTGCACTTTTACAGAATAACAAATATGAAAAAGCGCAATCAAGATCTAAAAGAAACAAAAACCATTTAGTTCCCTTAAAATGTTTAGTTGTGCCTCTAACACTTATGTTGTCCAAGTATCAAAAAGAAACAAATGGCCCACTCAGTAGTTGCACATCGTTCCTTCAGCTTCTCCTTCGTTCAAACGCTCTACAAAATAACGAACGTTGTAGACACCAACCCCCATCCAAAGACATGAAAGCTTCTCAACAAACAATAAGAAAACAATAAGGAAAAATCACTAGTTGGCTCATATTTCATGAATTAACTACGGATTCTTTGCTTGCATATGCTTGAGCTTTTCAATAGATATCACAAAGTTTGAATTTAGTGCATTAAACATGTATTCACTATTTCTATAAACACATCAATCCATTGTGAAAGCTCTCACTATATGCATCCCCCAATTAAATATTTTCCATGATATATAATGTCGCCTTGTTTGCTTGATTTACTCAAAGGAAAATGAAAAATCGACCTACTGAAAGCAATAGAAAAAGAGATAAATTATAATTTTTGAGCAAAAAAAACTAGGCTATTGAGATGATAACTTTGTAGCTCCTTCGGTATTCAAGGGGCTCAGAGGCTTGAGAAACACAAACAAATCAGTATAGTCATTGACATGGTATATAATTCATAAACATGAAACTATTTTATGGCCAAAAGCAAGTTACTTTTGCAATGAGTTATGCATAGTTATAGGCATGTGGTATGGAGTCCATGTGCAATGTTTTTCATTGTACATTCATTGGAATGTATAATATAGGTATATTTGCTTTGTTTTTCTTGTAAGAAAATCTCACTGATATGCTATTTGAAGCGGTGCATATGAATTGCATATTGCATGGTTGCACTTATCCATATCTCTGGATACATTATTAGTGTGCAATCAAATGATTGCAACAGTCATTTGCTTATTGGCACATATTCGATAGTTTCAAACACTTGGCAAAACTCTTACACATATTCAACGAATCAAGTATATTTGTACATAAAATGTTAATTAAAGGCCTAGTGGATACACAAGCAATGAATACATAGTTAATTCACGAAATGTCAGGCATGTACTTGGGACTTTTCTTACTTATTCTCATTTGTTTACTATTTCTTGAAAAGCTTGTACGTTTCTCTTGTTCATACATAGAGAATGTTCACTGTGGAAGCATTAAATGTATTAACCATATGTTGACTGCTTCAATGCTTCCTACATTGTTAGCAAATTTTACTGAATATTGATTTAATTTCTGAATACTTGGAAAGATTTATTGCGTTTGACTATTTTTTTGGTAAATTTTATCATGTGCTTGTGTGTTTCATTTTTATGAATAACATATCATATATCATGAATTGTGTTCATTTGTCTAATATCTCTTTCTAACATGTACCATTGGCTACAAATGGAGATGGGGGCAAAGATCTATATGGATGTATGCATACTTGGTTATTTTACAAAAAACTGAAAGGTCAGATTCTTGTATCATTTTCCCTTTTTGTTTACAATGAATTTAAAGTCTTCCAATGTGCCTAAATATTGTGCCTTGGAAGAATTGTGAACAATAAGGGAAAAGCGTGGTTCAAGAATCTGACTTGTCGAATAGACAGATGAGCATAGTGAATGACACTACATGCAATTCATAAACATGGAACTTTTTTTCATTCACAAGCATATTACTATTACAATTGTTGTATTTTCTTTTGGAATAATTTGTTAGAAAATTAATGTTGGCAAAACAAGGATAGACAACTAAGAGAAGGGGGGTGAATCATTTGTTACCAAAATCAAACTTATTCAACATTAATCAACCTTTAATCTAAGATATTATAATTAACAGTGCAAGCATAAATCAATAACATATCAGACACACATGAACACCAAGATTTTATACGTGGAAACCCTGTTAGGGAAAAAACTACAGTGGATGTTAGTCCACAAGATTATACCCTCTTAGAAGTATAATGAAGAATGAATAAGGAATGCACTTGCATTCAGACACACTACCTAGAGCACACTACTCAAAGGAAGGCTCACTGCCTTACATACAATAATCAGATTAAATCCATTTGATGAGGTTGAACTAAGAAATTAGCTTCTACAAAAGCCTGATGACAGTTCTGGTTAGACACACAAAAAATTCTGTACACTCTTCCACACTCTGCTCTAATCTTGAATGAATTGACCTTTATTCGCACATGTACATTACATACACACACCAAACATACATAAAAATGAGGTAAACAATCGCTCTTATATATCCGCTACACGGATTTACATCATCTATTCTGTCGGCCACAAATAAAAAATAAATTACAACTGTCGGCCTCAATACATGAATAAATCTTCATGCACACCAACACAAGTTGGTCACAACATAGTGAGGACCCAAATAAACACATTCAAACACACCAAATAATACAATATTATCCTCATGGATCCACAACATGCTACCACCATCATGTCAGCCAAGAACATGAAAACTTGAGCACACATTGGAAAAATCTCCGATCACGATCACTCCATTCAATGTGAACGTACAAAAAGGATAGAGAATGATCTAGACTCATCCATGAATGTCATAGGTACATGCATAACAACTAAAATTAATAATTTCATCATCTTCTTCCAAGAACACCAGCTACAGAAATAGAATGACTGTAGGCACACAGAACTTCATAACTTCCACAAATGTTGATGCGTACCATTGAAACTTTCGGACAACATACTAGTTAGGCTCAGAAACAATCCCTTTGAAATGCACCTTCTAATTATTAACTTACAACACTTTCCACCACTCTTACGTTCTCAGCTTCATTGGCTGCCTGAAATATATTTTTACAATTTTCTCAATCTCCTCGACATATGCAGCCTTCAGAATCACCAATGCTAATAGTGTTGACATCAATGAAAACAACATATCAGAAACATAACCACATAATCCAACAATCTCCCCCTTTGGCATTGATGGCAACACATGATGTGAAAAATAATACCATCAATCCAACTAGCTCTTCTCCAACAATCTCCCCCTTAGATTGTGCACTCTTTTCCTGTTTTCTCCTTCCGCTTTATTCTTCTCCCATGTTTTTCGCATTGTTCTTCTCCCCCTTTGACATCAATGGCAAAGGTACACATGCTCTGATCACATATCTGAATCATCTAACTACTCTTGAGTAACAACTACCACAACATCAATTTGGAATAAGATATGGCTATGAATTCACAGACTGATGCAAAGACCTACATCTTAATTAAGATTAGGAGGGGAAATCACCCCTAACTTGCCTCTAAGGTACTCAAAAGTATCCTTAGGCAATGGCTTAGTAAAGATGTCTACAATTTTATCCTTGGTAGGTATATACTCTAATCTAACTTCTTTGTCACTTACTTTATCTCTCAAGAAGTGATATTTGATCGATATATGCTTTGTCTTTGAATACAACATTGGATTCTTAGAAATACTTATGGCACTTGAATTGTCACAAAATATGGCAATGGGTTCTTCATACTCAATTCTAACATCTCTCAACATCTACTTCATCCACAATACTTGGGTACAACTGTTTGCAGCAGCAATAGGTTATGCCTCAGCAATAGATATTTAAATATAATTTTGCTTTTTGCTTAGCCAAGATACCAACTTCTTCCCTAAGAAGAATGCACCACCACTGGTACTCTTCCTGTCATCCACATCTCCTACCCAATCAGCATCAGTGAAAGTGCTTAGGATAAGATCATCATCCCTAAGATACCAAAGACCAAGATCAACTGTCCCTTTTAGGTATCTGAAGATTATGTTCCCAACAGTCACATAAGACTCTTTAGGATCATCTTGATATCTAGCAACCATGCATACAACATTCATTATATCTGTCTTGGTCTGAGTCAAATAGAGTAATCCACCAATTATTAACCTATATCTTGTCTACTTTGCTTTGGAAGAATCATCATTTTGTGTAAGTTTGCATCCGATTACCATAGGTGTACCAATTGGCTTTGAGTCTTCCATGCCAAACTTTTTCAGTAACTCTTTTACATATTTAGACTAAGATACAAAAAATCCATCATCTAACTAAGTGATTTGTAATCCTAAAAAGAATTTCAGCTCTCCTATCATTGACATTTCAAACTCATTTTTCGTTTCATCGGAAAAATTCATACACAAATCATCACCACCTTCAAAAATAATGTCATCAACAAAGACTTCAATGATCAATTATTTATTCTGATCCAACTTGAAATACAAATTACTATTAGCAGTACCTTTATTGAATCCAAGTTTCAATACCTGTATTTGTCCAATCTAGAATACCAAGCTCTAGGAGCTTGCTTAAGTCCATATAGAGCTTTCTTCAATCGACATACCATGTTTTATTTGTTAGTCAGTTGAAATCCATTCGGTTGTTCAACATAGACTTTCTCTACTAGCTCACCATTTAGAAATGTTGACTTGACATCCATCTGATAGATTTTTTAATTCTTGAAAGTAGCATAAGCAAGAAATAATCTTACAACTTCAATTCTAGCAACAAGGGCAAAAGTTTCTTCAAAATCAATACCTTCCATTTGTGAGTACCATTTGCAAACTAGTCTTGTTTTGTTTCTGACCACTTCACCTTGCTCATTCAACTTATTCCAAAACACCCATTTGGTTCCAATCACATTTTTGTTTTGAGGTCTAGGAACAAGATCCCATGTATCATTTTTCTCTATCTATATTAGTTCTTCTTTAATGGCTTCCATCCAATATTCATCTTTGCATGCTTCATTGATACTTCTAGGCTTAGTTTTAGAAATTAGACAACACTCTTCTAAAATTATTCTTCTAATTTGCACACCTCTGCTCTTATCTCCTATGATCTAACTGTCAAAATGATTTCGCCTTATATACTTGGGAACTTTTTAGGATTTTCTCTGACTCCTCGTTCTTGTGTTCTTTCTTCTGCACTTGTGCTAGTTTCTTCTTCTTGATTCCCTTGGTTCACCAAAACAATTTGAAGTTGATTATGAGTCTGAACATTATTTCCATTGTTAGCACTATCATGTTGATCATCTGAATCATATCCACTAGATCTGGATGGTCTACTAATATCTTCATCAACTTTGACATTTGTCATTTTTAACCATTTTATTCAACCTTTTATTAAAGCACCGTTAAGCTTTTCTCTTAGTAGAGTAACCCAAAAATATTTCTTCATCACTTCTAGCATCAAACTTGCATATATCATCATTTCTCTTGATGTAGCATTTGCTGCCAATTTTTTTGAAGTATTTGCCAATAGGCTTATAACCAAACCATAGCTCAAAAGGTGTTTTACCAGAATTATTGTTGGCATTCACTCAGTTAATGGTATACACAGCAATACTTACAACTTCTCTCCAGTAGAAATGAGGAACATTTGCCTCCAGCATCATGGTTCTAACAGTGTCTAGAACAGTTTTGTTCTTTCTTTCAACAACTCCATTTTGTTGAGGGGTCCAGGGAGCAGATAGTTGTCTTTAAATTCTATGCTCTTCACAGAAAGAATTGAATTATTGGGAAGTGAATTTTCCACCTCTGTCTAATCTTAGGCATTTGATCGTTTGACCTGTCTCATTTTTTGTCATAGATTTGAAGCTTTTGAACTTTTCTAATGCTTCATGTTTTTCTCTTAAGAAAGCAACCCATATCATTCTAGAATAATCATCAATAAGAAACATAAAATATATTTCACCTTGGAGACTTCTGATTTTGGATGGACCACATAAATCAGTATGTATCAAATCTAGTACTCCATTAGAGCTATACTATTTGCTCCGAAAATAACTTCTAGTCTACTTTCCCATTTGACATTCCTTACACATAGTGTTAGTAGGCTTCACTAACTTAGGAAAATCTTTGACTGCTTGAGTAGAGCTTATTTTGACAATGTTATCAAAGTTCACATGACACAACCTCCTATGCCATAACCAGCTTACATCAATTTGAGCAATTAAACAACTTTCACTAGCGGCACTCAGGTGAAAAATATTACCTTTTGTCTTTGTACCTAAAGAAATCATATTTCTAGAACTTCCACTTATTCTGCACTTACCATCCTTGAACTGAAGATTATAACCCTTGTCTGCCATCTGTCCAACACTCAACAAGTTATTCTTTAAGCCTTCTACATAAAGAACATCATTGGTATTGTGCTTACCACCAAAAGAAATAGTCCCTCTACCACAAATCACACCAGAAGTGTTGTCTCTAAATCTTACAACACCACCATCATAGTTTTCCAAGCTTAAAAACTTGCATTTGTCACTAGTCATATGATGTGAGCATCCACTATCAATTACCCACTCATCGTTTTCTTCAATTTTTGTTGTAAGAGCTTTCTCAACATTCACATTACTAGTAGATTCAATGGACACCTGACCATTTTCTTTGATAGCAATGAATACCCATTCATCTTCATTTCCAATTTATTTATCAGATTCTTCGTCAGTTACACCTTCTTCAACATAGTAATATTTCCTTTGAAATCTAGTCTTCTCACGTTTGTACTTAGAAACTCTTTGAGGACATCATGAAGCAAAATGACCTATCTTACTACAAGAGAAACATTTAATAGGTAAATTTCCTTTGTACTTACCATGACCTCTGGCTTCTCTTTTCACAATCAATGCTTCCAATTCTTCTAACTCTTTTTCTTCATCTTCAATTTGTTTCATCTCATCTTCATACTTGAAAGTCCTTTTGGAACTCTCTCCCAGATCATATCTCTACTCGCTTTTCCCAGATATAGTAGCCTTGAATGTAGATTCGATCTTAGGAGAAAATTCACCAAATTCACTTAACTCAAAGGCAACAAGTTTTCCAATAAGCATGTTTCTTGTCACATTTGTCACTATCCTGAGTTCATCAATAGCATGAGCTTTTGTTTTGTAGGAAGGAGGCACAAATCTAAGTATTTTAGCCACAATCTCTTCTTCATCCAAGAATCCACCGACACATCTAATTCTCATCACCAGTTCATTTATCTTTTGAGAGAAAGAGAGGATGTTCTCATCTTCACTCATCTTCATGTCCTCCCACTTGCCTTTCAAACTTTGTAGCTTAGCACTTTTCACTAGTGCATCTCCTTCATACAATGTTTCCAAATTTTTCCAGATATGATATGCAGCCTTCAATCCTATCACATTTGTCATCTCTGAATATGTCAAAGCAATCAAAAATGCTTCTGCAGCCCTGGTATTAACTTTTGCTTGCTTGATCACATCTTCAGAGGAGGGACCATTCCAAGGAATAGTATATGCA
Source organism: Sequoiadendron giganteum (assembly GCA_007115665.2). Lineage (NCBI taxonomy): Eukaryota > Viridiplantae > Streptophyta > Pinopsida > Cupressales > Cupressaceae > Sequoiadendron > Sequoiadendron giganteum. The sequence goes on from CM021105.1 coordinate 503,111,138, forward strand.
CTTTGTGTGATCTTCCAGAAAGGTTCACCAATGCACTTCAAATGACACTCCATTCTGACTTTCCATAAAGAGTATTTTGTACCATCGAATCTAGAACTATCCTTCTTGTATGATGTCATCTCAGATCACCTCAAGCTATTAGGCTTCTTCAGAGGAACTAGCTCTGATACCAATTGTTAGCAAAACAAGGATAGACAACTAAGAGAGTGAATCACTTGTTACCAAAGTTAAACTTATTCAACATTAATCAACCTTTAATCTGAGATCTGATAATTAGCAGTGCAAGCATAAATCAATAACATATTAGACACACATGAACATCGAGATTTTATACGTGGAAACCCTGTTAGGGGAAAAACCACGGTGGATGTTAGTCCACAAGATTATACCCTGTTAGAAGTATAATGAAGAATGAATAAGGAATGCACTTGTATTCATGAACATTGCCTAAAGCACACTGCTCAGAGGAAGGCTCACTTCCTTACATACAATAATCAAATTAAATCCATTTGATGAGGTTGAATCGAGAAATTAGCTTCTACAAAAGCTTGATGACAGTTCCGATTAGGCACACAAAAACTTCTACAAACTCTTCCACACTTTGCTCAATATCTTTCACACTTTTCTCTTCTCTTGAATGATTTGACCTTTATTCGCACAAGTAAATTACATACACACACCAAGCATACATCAAAATGAGGTAAAAAATCACTCTTATATATCCACTACACGGATTTACATCAACTACTCTGTCGGCCACAAATAAAAAATAAATTACAACTGTCGGCCTCAATACATGAATACATTTTAATGCACACCAACACAAGTTGGTCACAACATAGTGAGGACCCAAATAAACACCTTCGAACACACCAAATAATAAAAGATTAATCTTCATGGATCCGCAACACACCACCACCATCATGTCGGCCAAGAACATGAAAACTCGAGCACACATCGGAAAAATATCCGATCACTATCACTTCGTTCAATGTAAATGTACAACAAGGATAGAGCACGATCTAGAATCATCCATGAACATCACAAGTAAATGCGCAATAACTGAAATTACTAGAATTTCATCCTCTTCTTCCAAGAACACCAGCTACATAAACAAAATGACTGTAGGCACACAAAAATTCATAACTTCCACAAATGTTGATGCATACCACTGAAAATTTTGGACAACATACTAGATAGGCTCAACAACAATCTCTTTGAAGTGCACCTTCTAATTATCAACTTACAACACTTTCCACCACTCTGACCTTCTCAGCTTCACTAGTTGCCTGCAATATATTTTTTACAATTTTCTCAATCTCCTTGACATATGCAGCCTTCAAAATCACCAATGCTAATAGTGTTGACATCAATGACAACCACATATCAACAAAATAACCACAACATCCAACAATTAAATTATACTATTCAAAAAATTTATGTGTTTTTACCACAGTTGGGATTTAAAGACAAATCTTTGATGTTTGAAAATTATGTTTTATCTCTTCTTCTATTGGTTGGAGTATGCCTAATGTTCATTTTAGTTTAAGTAAACTAGGAAAATAGGGGGACATTATATATATTGCAAAATATTCAATCCTGAAATACTAAATACATGTTTAATGCATTAAATGTAGAATGTTAAAGATGTGCTGGACAACTCTTCTGCACAGAAGTAGTAAATGCTAATTTCTACTCGGTACCATTTGTTTATTGTTTGTTCATAATCTTCTATGTTTTTAGCTTTGGTCTTTTATCTTTGGTGTTTGATACTCGATGCAATGACCGAATGAGAGAAGGGTTGTATGAAAGATGTGCTATTGGTAACTTGCTTGTCTTTTTGTTTCTAATACTTGATAACTAGAAGTGTTGCTCACTCTTACAAAGAAAAATAAATTATTTGAGCAAGGTCTTGTCGAGTGTGAGTGCATTAAAAGAATAATCCATCTATATATTTCTTAAATAACCATTAGTCTAATGGTGAATCTTGAAAAGAAAATTATGCGACATATGTTGGAGAACTGATAGGTGCCCACATAGTGAATGCATAGTTGATTCATGAAATGTGAAGTGAGTGCTAGATTTTATTTATGCCTATTATTGTTTAACAATTGTTTTTTCAAAGGATTCTTTGTTTCAAGTTCTGCATTGTGCTCTTCCATGTTTGTTATTTTCTAAAAGTGCACTGCTCATGAGTGGGTTGGTTGTGTGCTTATGATACTTGATAACTATAGTGCTTGAGAATATATTTCTTTTGTTTGAAAATTATTATTTATATCTTTTCCTATTTTTTCAAGTAGGTCTATTATTCATTTTCCTTTGAGAAAATAAGCCAAATTGATTGACACAAATTTTTTGTCGCAAATATCTGCTCATTAGATCTAAATTTTACAAGTTTTGTTGGTAGGCCAATGCCCATTAAAGCAATCAATACATAGTTATGCACTCTATGCTTGCACAGTGAACAAGGCCTTGCTCAAAGATCTAAAATGATGTCGCTTTATGTAGAAACAACATACTATTCTTCTGATGCATCAAGCAACACATGTATTGGGATTGCTTGATACATATACTCTCAGCATATTTTTTTCTCAAAGCATCTTTAAGGTGCTTCGTAATGTTAATAGTAAAATAATCCTATGCAACTATGTATAAGAGTTTCCAATTAGGCTAGGTAGCCATTAATAACAATGCAAGTTATCTTTGAGGCATAGTAATAGTAATCTGTACAACATGTGCAAACTGCACATGGATAAAGGCATGAACAAGTCATCATGTTTACCTTCATAAAGTAAACATGTCTAATTAGCTATTGCAGTGGATGCATGTTTAATGCATGAAATGCAAATTTTGTGATATGTGTTGGACAATTCGTGCATATGCAAGTGAACAATGCATAGTTACTCCATGAAATATGAAGCAAGTGCTTTTTTTTTCTTTTTATTTATTTATTGTTTATTGAAAAGCTTGTGTGTTTTTTGGCTATCATTTTTTGTTTATGATGCTTGTGATCCTATGTGGTGCTTGAATGAGGGAGGAGTTGAACGAACGTTGTGCATCTGGTGAGTGGGTCATCTGTTTGTTTTTGATACTTGATCATTAGAAGCGTTAGAGGGGAATTTGGATAGTTTGAGCAAGGTCTTTTGGACTATGGGTGCTAGGTGTGTTGGAGGGTTGGCGGGCACATATACAGTGAATGCATAGATGAATCCTGAAATCTTATGCGAGTGTTGCGATTTGTTTGTGCTAATTATTGTTTGTTTAATGTTTGTTGAAGATCTTGTGGGTTTTCTGGTTGTTGGTTGCAGTCTTGCATGTTTGGTAGTCTCTAAAAGTGTAGTGGCTATGAATGGCTTTGCTATGTGTTTATGGCACTTGATATCTAGGAAAATTGCTTGTTGTGCATATGGTTGGCAACAATACTTAGATATTTTAGGGCAGAAATTTGTAGTCACATTGGAGCTCATAGCATTGACGAGATTTATTTTTCAGAAGAGCATTTAAGTATTAAACTATGTATCATTATACTTGACAAATTACTAGTATATGCAACATGGTTTAACACTAAAAATTCTTTGCTAAAAAAAAGTCTCGTCAATGCATAGTATTATTATTAGTTTCTGCCGATAGGATGGTTCAGTATTGCAATCAATGCATTTTCTTTTGAATTAGCCACTTGTCCAATAAGATTATTTTATTTAAAATATTTTTTCCTTTTGCCTAAAGTCGAGATTTTAGCACATATTTTTTGGTTTTAGAAAATTACTCTTTATCTCTTTTTCTATTGGTTCCAGTAGGTCCAATTTTCATTTTTCTTTAAGTAAAATAGGAAAATAGGGGAAGTTTATATATGGTGGGGAACATTATATATGTTGTGGCAAATATTTAATTGGGGATGCATGTAGTGCAAGTTTTGGTAGTGGTATGGTCGGTACTGAAGTAGTGAATGCATGTTTAATGCATTAAGTGCAAACTGTGCGATATATGTTGGACAACTGGTGCAAAAATAAGTAGAGAGTGATTGGTTAATTTGCATGTTTTTTTTATTAACCATACAACACATCTCACATGCATGGTCCAATGATCCTTGCTCAGAATATTGTGTTTTCCCTATAACACTTGTTCTTATCAAGTATGAGAAACAAATAGATGACCCAATTTTTTTTTACAAAAAATGTACATTGAGGCTATTGGTTTGAATCATTTCCAATACCTTGTGATGTGTAAATGATCAAAAACTCTAAATG
>CM021105.1:503115484-503218828 GCA_007115665.2 Sequoiadendron giganteum
AAAATTCACATGGGGAAGAGAGGAACCTTGGGCAAATAAATGTGAATTAAAAATTCACATGGGGAAGGGAGTCCATACCAAAAATGGTAAGTGGGAAGGTTGACCAGAAAAGGTAAGCTAAATATGGTTAATGATTCTGATTAATGTTGTGCAAGACACAAGATTAAGGTAATTAATGAGAGATTAGAGGCAAGTGGGAGATTATGGAGGATGTGACACTTAATCAAGATTAAGTGGTGCACATCCTAATCACAGATTAATTAATTTAATCCGGATTAGAAGAGGGTTATGGAGAATGTGACAAGGAGAGAGAAAAAGATGAATTAAAAATTGGTTTTTAATTCAAATGGTTAAATAACTAAATTAAATAATTTGTCATGTTTATTTAATTTGGAGAAGATAAGGGGGTAAGGTAAAGTATTTAATTTACTTAATTACATACTTTAGGAACCTTAGGCAGAAAATGAAATAATGATTAAATAAATTATTTAATCACTATTAATGAAATAAATGAATAAAGTAGACAATTTTGATCATATGGAAGTGATCAAATTTGGATGTCTACAGGATCCTTTTGGGATTTATGCCAAGTACAAATTCCAACATGACATCTAAGGAAGAAAGAAATTATATTAAAGTTCTCAAGTAACCAAATGGTTCAATGTACCTCTAACTCTGAGTATATTAACTAATGATGGACAAGAGTTAGGAACAAAAATTTCATAGCTATGAGGAGCAACACAAGGCCCAATCACAAATTTTTGACTGACATTACTTTTTGACTAACCCTTTCATGTTTTTAAGGAAAAATATTACTATGTAAAGTAAGCAATTTTCAGTTTGTGCCAAACATATGGCTTGAGAATAAGGTTTATGGATTTATGTAATTAAAATTAACTACTATGACACTTTAGTGACTACCCTAATAGACATATGTGCAAAATATGGAAACATAAAGAAATCTTTTGAATTATTTGACAAAATGTACTACCCAAGTAATTAAATCTTTGTTGGTGTGCAACAACTGTGGCAAGTAATTTGTTGGTGAACAACAACTATGCCAAGTACAATGTATGTGTCATGCACATTGTACAAGTGCTCTCGTTCTCCCATATCGATTTTTTTTTCCTTGGTCATTTAATCATGGTAATTGGATTCATTGCAAAGTGCTCCCAGTTTCTCATAAGGTGCTCTCATAAAGAATTCCAAGTGAAAAAAAATAAAAAATTTGTCCATTGGCAAATCTAATATTTAACATGCCTTGAAACAATTGACCAAATGACCTTGTCTAAGGATGGATGACAAGAAAAATACTGAAACTAGTTGTAAACCCTGATTCACCTAATTGATTTCTTTAAAATCACAAAAACTAAAAGTAAACTCACATTTTGAGGCACTTATTGTGGAGTATAATCTTAATGTTTGTTAACAAATCCTTGATAGAAAACATGCAATGACAAGATATGCATGCAATTTCAAGCAATGTGTAATAGGTAAAACATAGGTTATTATCAAACTTAATACAAAGAGTAACTTATTTGAATTGAAGATGATTATCAGGTAAAGAGCAGATATACAACAAGTGAAAATTAATTGACAGACTTCAACATTCTGCGCTTGTATGGAATTTACATAGATGACACCCATGGAATGTGCACTATAACTAAAATAATCATTTTTAAAATGAAAGAGCTTTAGCTAGACAATAATATAATAAGCAGGAAATATCTCACTTGCTACATGTTCACACAATGAAAGAGCTTTACAATACAAATAATACCAGTAGATCAAGCAAAATGAAAGAGCTTTACAGTAAAACGTGCTTGAATAAAATTCTAAAGTTTGAAAGGGTTGGATATGAACAACTGAAGAGAGTACGCCTAGCAATTCCTTAGCTCAGTCAACTCCTGTTGAAGATGTCTCCACTACTATTCCTATATATGTTATTCGAGCATCCAAGAAAGCTTATCTATTTTCAGAATACAATTCTTCTCCTCACGATTCAGATTCCCAAATCTTTTCTTTTCTTGTTCTTGGATATGTGCAGGATCATCATGGAAAAAATAGGCCCTTAAGTGGCAATGAAAATTTAGAAAATCAGAGTTAGGCAACTTGACGTAAAAATTTGAATAAGTTATCTATATTATTTCAAAAATATGAAAGAATATAATCTGTATCAAATTGAGTGTAGTTTCTAAACTACTAGGTTTATTTTATTTTTTAAATCTATTTGGTGAAAATTTGAAATTTCAATGTAGTAGTACTTAAATTTAAGAGAAAAAATAAGAAGTAGGTGTTTGTCTGACCACCCTAACCACAATAAAATGATAATATTTTTTTATAATATTTTAGATATAACTAGAGGACTTATGTCCCGATGTGATGCATATTTTTTTGTAACTTTTTTCCTAGTAAATAATTAATTATGATTTTTTTATTACAACTTTTAAAAAATATAAAAACTCGTATGTCTGACCACCTTAACTTGGTCAAAACTTAATGAAATTCAATTTTTTTTTTTTTAATCCTATAGTATGTGAATAACAGAATGTGATGCATATTTTGGATTCAAAAAATGTGATACCGTTTGAAAGCTATAGATTTTTTTCAATCAGCCTAGTCAATCAAGAATTTAGTCATAATTCAAATAGAAAATGAATAATAATTATTTATTAAATTAAAAGTAAAGAATAATTTATATTGGTGGAAAGCTGAAAATATCCTTTAAAAAACCTTTTCGTTTCATAAATTTTGGGTAAAAAAAAATTCATCAGCTACATGGGCCATCATATCACTTACATATCACCACTTTTTGGCCCATCATGATCCTGCAAATAGGCTCTTAGCCACACATTAGCTAAATTTTCTACTCTTAGCTCAGATTGATTAATCTTCTCCTCTTAAGAAAATCTCCTACCTTCTAGAAAAACCAATGTTCGTTCTCCTTTCTTCACCACCACCAAATGAAAGATTTTCTTTTCCAAAACTGAAAAATTGGCTGGGTACTATGATAACCATCTCCCTTTAATTTTGCTAACCATCATAATCTTAATATTCAGAGGTTTTGTTTCAATTTTATTTTGACATGTCAAAGGATATCTCTCAATATCTTTATAAAATTTTCATAAATATTAAAAAGAAAAAGTGTTCAAAATTGATTTTTTATGTTTTTATATAAAAGTCGATTAGTGGATGAAAGTATAATTGTGTATTTATTTTTTAGTAAATTATTATATATTATATATATTATTATATTTATATGAAAATTTTATAATACATAAATTTATAATGATATACTACAGATAAATTATTTATTTATTTATTTTATATATTATATTATACTTATATTTATATGATATCAAATGCTCCTTCTCATAATAAATTAATAAATTTTCATATATTAAATTATAGAATTAACAATAATATCTCCATTCTTTTGCTCTCCAGTGGGATGGCTCACGGAGTGCAAACAATGGTGATTCGAGGTTGGAAGACGAAAAAAAGTGATTTGTCGATTGTCTTCCTCACAACGCGATGGTTGGTAATCCGAATTTGGGCGTTGCTGGAGGCAAGAGAAGTTGTGGATGCCCTTGTCGTGCACCCACATTCTCCGTGCAATACTCACCATGGGGTGACGTGAAACCCTAGCTTGCGAAATACTAGATTTACCATGCGCAATTCTGATCACCATTTATCTCAAGGTAGCAGCCCATTGAACTCTCCTTTTGTTGTTCAACACTCATCCTCTACTCCAAAGATCTTTCTCGATGACTTTTCCTGTGACAGGGAAGAATATTTGGTGGATCATGCTCTGATATGTCGGTTCACAAAGGTTTGGCCTAAACTCCGTGATCTCCATTCATGGATTGATGCAAACTGGAGGGATTATCTGGAAGATGAAATCAGTATCTGTCCATGTGCAAAATGGTTTTTCATCTTAGAATTCAAATCTACGGAAGACAAAGAAATGGTGCTCAAATCTGGTCTGTCCGTGGTCTTTCCAAGATATTTTTTTATGCATGAAACCTTGGTCCCCCTCATTCGATCCACGCACAAAGACTTTTTCAATGACATTCCTATGGATTCATTTACCCTACCTCCCATTGCAGTTCTGGGAAATCGATTGTCTGAAAGCAATCGACAACGGTCTGGGGAAATATCTTTGCCTATCCAAGGAGATAATCAACTACAAAAACTCAACTTTTGCACGCTTATGTGTTGAGATGGATGTCTCAAAGGGTCTTCCAGCATACTTTTTTCTTAAAGTTGGAAAGAGATGATGGTGCCAACCAGTAGATTATGAAAAGATTGCTTTCAGATACCGAATTTGTTTTGCCATAGACCATGGCACCGTTCAGTGTAAAAAAAGACGGTTTGGGGAGCATGCCAATTTTTCTCCTATTTGCAAACCTTCGTGGTGGGATGGGCCCGATTCTCGCCATTATGTAATTTCACCTCCTTTGAAGCCTACAACTCCTTCCTCCCCCATGATTTAGAGCCCGAATCCTATCGTGTTCTCCTTGGTGAATGGCAACATCCTTGAGACAAAATCAAATGATGTTCGTACTACTGCTTCACCTCCACCCTCGGAGGTAGCTAACACTTTTTCATCCTCTCCTTCTACCATATTGCAAGGAAAATGTTCTGATACAAGCACTACAAAAGCCTCCTCGTTTACTTCAAGGATTACATAGCCAATCACCCACGAAAGTGTTGAAGTCTCCTCTACATCTCCAACAACAATAAGCAATGAGGAAGAGAAGAATAGGGTTGGGTGTACTGATTTAGTCTCCACCTCCGAGGCAGATTTGGATTGGACTGAAGTCAAGCGGAAGAAATCTCTTCCCTCTATCTGAATGACATTAAGATCTTCGAAAGAAAATGATTCAATGATTATTATGCAGGCAATAGTTTTGGACTATTGCACCCCTGATAGCTAGGGCATGCATCTATTCTCTCTTTTGATGGGAGCTGTCCCCTTGACAACACTTACCAACAAAAAATATATATATCTATCAAAATTTATTATTTAATTATAAATACAAATATTTACATAAAAAGATATACTCTTTTTTAAATACATTTATTTTTTTATAAATTTATATTCCATTTCTATACCATTTCCACCATGGTACCATTTCTGTACCATTTCCACCATGCTAAAAGTTACGGAACAGGCTATGCAACATACAAAATGGATGCCCATCCGATGGGCTGCCATGCCATGACTTGCTCTAACGATCTGTCAACAAGGGACAACCTATAGCAGTCTGTCATCCGTAGCAGCGTAACTGACAGCCCCTGCATTTTTTATTTTCGAGGAAAGTACAGCGGTGTCTCACAACTAAAAAAATATTAGAGTTCATATATATTTGTTTAAAATTTAATACGAAGCAAAATTTTCTACCCCGAAAATATTAAGTTTGTGAGGTAGAGAAAAATTCCATTGCTGCATATTTAGTATGCCGTTTTTTTGAAAAAGTAATGAGTAAATGAAGTATTTTTTAAAAATAATTATGAAAATATAAAATATACTATACTTTATGTTTATTTTAAATATGTTTATTAATATATTATTATAATTTTTACAATAGAGAAAGTTAGTAAATATTTTTTGTTCAGTATAAAATAATTAATTTTTTCTTTTATAAAATATGTCATATAATTTGTAAAATGATGTCAAAATTTGAATTTTTAAATATATAAAATGATTAGAAGTTATTATGTTAATGTGTATGTTTATTAAACATTAATGTTTAAAAATTACATTAAATAAATGATAATTGTTGAATAAAGTTGGAAACCTAAAATATGTTGATTGTATATCTCTAGGAGTCTTTTTTTTCTGATTCAATTTTAATTAAGAAACATATCTAGGAGAATATAATTGGAAGGAATATTTGTAATTAATTTTATAATATATATATAATCTGAATATTAACTTAAATGAATTTACATTTATTAAAAAATAAGATTTATTGTTTTATTGGTCAAAATTAGTTTTTAATTGTTAAATAATAAATTAGATTATATTTAAAAATAGTTAATAAAGAGCTATTTTTTATGATTTTGAAATTGTCAAAAAATAAAAAAATAGATAGAAAAGAAAATATCAGTGATGATTACTTAAACAATATATAATAATTGAAAAATCAATAAGTAAAGCTGGAATTTTAATGGTGGTTTTTTTTATGTTTTTGAATTTCTACACAATTTTAAATTTATTTTATTGAATAAAATTGAAATCTTTAATCAAATTGTGCATGGAAATTTTGAAAATTGACCTATTTTTGGCATACAAAATTTATGAATTTTAGGTTTCCAACTTTTTTAACCAATTATCATTTATTTAATGTAATTTTTTATATATTAATGTTTAATAAACATATATATTGAAATATGAACATAATAACTTCAAATCATTTTATATATTTAAAAATTGAAATTTTGACATCATTTTATACTCAACGAAAAAAATATTTACTATCGTTCCCAAATATTTATATTGTAAAATTAATAATAATTTATTAATAAATAAAAATATTAAAAATAGACATAAAACACACCATTGTATAAAACCTTTAATCACCTATTTTAGAATTATTTCATAAGTTAATTTTTATTTTTTTTATAAAACTATAAGTAATTCTAATATAGGTAAATAGGTAAATTAAAGATTTATTAATAATTGTCTTTAAGATAGGTAAATAGATAAAATGATAGAAATAATTTACATATTTACTCATTGATTTACCTAAATTATCTCTTATTTACCTAAATAATTTATAAAATTAGGTGGATAATTTAAATTAGTGAATTAAAATAGTTTAATAGTTGATTGTATATTATAAATAATTAATAGATAGGAAAAAATATATCAATATATAATTAAACTAGTCTTCATATTCACCATAATTAGTTAATTTATGTATATTTTATTATAATTAATTAATTCAAGTAATTTTCCACCTATAAAATAGTTTAATTCAATTTAAACTAGTTCCATATTCATTGATTCAATCATATCTACTATTAGTAAAATCAAGATTTTTTTAAAGCATAATTAGCACATAATTATTAATAGTTTTAAAATGAACATAAATTATTTATATTAGTAACTTAAATACCTATTAGAATCAATTTATTATTTAACTAATTTGGGTGAATGAAGATTAAATTATTTAACTTATTTTGATTTATTTTAAAACTTAATTAATTAATTATTATTATAAAATAATCAATTATTTTAAAAATAACTAATTGAATAAAATTATCAATTGATATTTAATTAAGATAATTAATTTTATATTTATTCAATTAATTTTACTAGGTTGAATATTTGATTATTTAACTAATTAGATAAATAATAATTCAATTAGTTATTGATTTTACTAGGTGGAATATTTTATTAGGTAAATAATAATTCAATTAGTTTATACATGACCTTTGCATTATACTCCAAAGAATTAAATTTTATTTTCTCCATTAAATTTTCCACCTCCCATTAACATTTATACTCCAAAGAATTAAATTTTATTTTCTCCATTAAATTTTCTACCTCCCATTAATATTACTTTCCTTGTGAAGGAAGGAGAATTCACATTAAATGAATTATGTAATGGTTTACATAATTTTCAAAAAATAAAATATATTATGTAATTTTAAATACAAATTATATAATTCTTATATTATTTATTAAATTTTCTATGAAATTTAAATAAAAAAGTTGATTAAATATTTTTTTATTAATATAAATATATCTAATATCATTTTTGAGTTAGTGTATTTATTAAAAATGATTTCATTTTATTCATTTTTTTTTATAATAAAATTAATTTTATATGTTCAAAAAATATTTAATTTTACTTCAAAATTAATCTATTTGTATTTATTAAATATTATTTTATTTTATTTTTTTAAGCATTATTTTATAATTTAATTTTTTAATATATATAAACTCTTTAATGTTTTTTATTAATACACCATTAAAATATTTAATAAAAAATATAAAGGAATTTATATATATTTGTTTAATATATTAAAAAAATAGTTTATATTGTTAATCCCATATTTTAAATAATTTAATAAATAGTTTTTTAATATATTAAACAAATATATATAAACTCTAATATTTTTTTGGTTGCAACACGGCTATGGAAAATTTAAAATGGAAAAAATATTTTTAACTTTTAAAACTAAAAATTTAAAATCTAATATTTTTTCAATTTAATTTTAAATTTTTAAGTTTAACTATAAAGTTGATGTTGAAAATTATAAACAAAATTTTAATGAATTTTCCAAACAATTTTAATTTACACTTTACTATATATATATATAATCTATTTAAATTTATTTACTAATTATTATTATTTTTATTTAATTTCAATAAAAAATATTTTTAATATAATTATAGATATATAAACAATAATGATAAAATTATATTAATATATATAAAAATAATGTAATTTATATTAATATATAATTAGAATATATATTCTTAATCTTTATAAATATATAAATAATAGAATTTATGTACATATATTTCATTATATTAAATTTATATATAATATAAATAATAAAATAAATTTAAATAATATAATATATTCATTTATTTTATTATATAATATTTACAACCTAAAGAAATTTTACTATTTTTATCTGACAAAGTCTGACGGCTGCAGGATGTTACGGACAGAGGCTGCTGACTGTGTGACAGACCGTTAGAAGTGCAGATAGGAAGGACGGGCATAGCATGGCAAGCCATCGGATGCCCAGGCCTTTTGTAGGCTGGGTAGCCATTGCCAAAAGTTACAAGGGCAACTGCTTCCGTGGCGTTGCTTTGTCTATTTTCATTTATTTATTTGTTTTGCCCTTAACCTAAAGTTTGTCTTTCCCAACCTAATTGCTGTTCTTCCAGGTGCCTCCAATACTGTCAACACAGGGTATGTTTGATGGCGGCACTACAAGGGAAGGCAGTTGTTCTGACTTGAATGAGACCAAGATCTGGCGCTGCAAACATAGAGATTTCATATTGAAATGTGTTCATACTGTTTATATGTCGTTTGTTTTTTTTCTTCTCCATGTTATAAGCTTTTTATTCTGTTTGCTTTTCAGGGCGCCGCTACGAGGGTTTTAGTTTTGACTTAATATTAGTTTCAAATGAGTTTCGTGCGTGTTTCACTACTGGTACGAGGTGTTGAGAAGGTCTTTTATACAGTCGTGCGTGAGCATCGCATCGACCTTCCTTTTTAAATAAACATACTCTTTGGCTGTAATTTTCATTTTAATAATCGTACTCTAAAACCCTCGTCGAAACTTTGTTTCAGGCTGCAACATGCCTTCAACGGTGAGAAGGAAATCGTCAGTGCTAACGAGCGGATGAAGGCAAATCGGGGCACTACCATGGAAGGACATGACCTTTTTCTCTCACAAGTCGCGGCCAGTGAGGAGAGGAGGCCCTCTTCCCAGGTCGATGGTGTCTGGCTCCATTTATCTATTGTTTCTTTTTTTGGTTGATTCATTTATTATGATTTTTCTTTTGGAACTAGGTTGGATTTTTATTAGCTTTTCCACCGAAAATTTATATATTACTAACTTCATGTCTCCATGGGGCCGTTTAGTTTATTTTGACTAGCAGTCACTGCTCAACTTATTTATGAGTTATTTGTGGCGCTGATGGCCCCATGAATGCTTAGTTTTTCTGCTTATTTTTAAGCAGCCACCTTAAATTTGTATTAATAGTATTAATAATAATTTGTACAATAAAAAATTAGAAAAACAAAAACAAAATCAAATATTAAAAAAAAAGGTAAAGAAATTTGTGGATCCACATGGATTTTTTAGAAATATGCAGTTACTACTTATTTCCAGCGCCACCCCCCCCCTGCCCCGCCTTTTTTTTTCACAGCTTATTTTCAATTCCTAAATAGTAGCTGCTCCATTAAAATAGGGAAAGATTCCAAATTATCCTTTCCCAAAAATAAAATTTATGCATGGGAACATCCCTACTGCTTAAATTTAAGCAGAAAATAGATATAAGCAGCTGCATGAGAACATGAGATAATATTATTACAAATTCTTTTCTCTTTTTTGAACCTAGTTTTCTTGTCTATGCCACGTACAGATTTACCAGACAATGGGATTGACTACAATATTGGTTACACACCCACCTCCTACCTTCAAGGTACTGGTTACATACCAGCTACAAAGGTGGTTATGCTGGGTAATGATCTTATGCAAAACCCTTGGCCTTGTTTATCTTTACCTAATACAGAAGCTCAGTGTCTCAAATTTCTTCCTTACCTACTGAAAGATGCTACTGGCAGTTTCATGAGTTATCATTTTAATATACTTCTAAAATGCCCAACTCACAGTAACAAATTTCCAATAAAATAAAATAAGGGACTTTGAGCTATATTTCTATTTACTTGTGTTCTTAGGATTTGGAAATACTAGTGTTCTGAGGATTTGGAGATGTTGTTTCTTTTCTTTTTCTTTTCATGCGGTAGATAACCCACGAAGGGTAAATAGATGTGAGAAACAAGATCCTTTATTACAGTCGTGTTTCAAGCCTTAGAATATAGTTACAGGTCTATTCACTTCTGTATTTTGCAAATAGATATTTCCAAATAAGAAAAATAAAATAACTTTCTTTTTTGATTTTTTTTTATACGCAACAACAAAATAAGACATTTTCCTTGCAATTCAGAACAGAGTGCAAAACAGATAACATTAAAACCAACATCTTTATTTATTTCAGAAATTAAAAAATAATAATACATGCTCATAATGAAGAAAGAATGATTGTTCCAACATAGATTGCATCCATTCCTTTTTGTAACAAAATACCTTACTGAAAATACATATATATATACACCCAATTCCCTTCTTATTCTGAGCTGCTCAAATACAAGACAATAATAAGATAATATTATTTTTTGTACAATGTTTCCAAAATCTGTAATAATGTGACACCTACTTTGTACTAGACATCTCTTACACTTCATTTGCAAGGTCTAAAGGAAACACGACTCCCTCTATTTCATAGAAGACACTTTATATGTACATTTTCATTTGTTCTTAATCAGGCAGCAGATGACACATCTCTCCTTGCGCAACAACCTAGAAGAGTACAACTTTACAAAACTGCAACTAGAGTTTTCTATTTACAATAATACAGGGCATTTCTCAAACTTGTAAGCTTTTCAGATCCTTCAGCCTACACATAGAGAACTTTTCCATACTAGGGGGTGCTCACCACCCAACCATAGGCTGGAAAAACCATCCACCCCCAAGCTAGGAGGCTGCTAATTAGACTTGGGTAACACACAAAGACAACTCTTTTTCCCAAACAACACAAATTTTACTTAGTTACACAACCAACCAACAGTCATAAGGAAAAGTGGAAGCACAACACAAAGACCAACTCAATGGTCTTATGGGGAGAGGCTGGGAGGATCACAACCATAAAGAAAACTACTCATTTATTGATTCACAAAGACTTCAACTCAACAACTTTCTCCTTTCACCTATTTCCCATTTTGTTTTGATTTTTTTATTCATTCATAGAAAGGGTACTCTTACCCTCCTTTCCACAACTGCATACACCACATTTTCACAATAAAAGAAATTGCATATTCCCTTAAAGGGATCTCTCCCCCTCAATCCCCCACTTGGGTTGCTCACTACCAATGTTGGGGAGCCAACCCTACAACTTACACAATTGCTAAGAAACCACACAAACAAAAGGAACAACTAAGCAGCCACAAAAAACATAGCTAAACAACCCAAATAAAACACAACTACATAGCTTCAGAAAAAACTAGACAGCCAAAGAAGAAAGAAAAACAGACAAATAAGAAGGTTCAACACTGATTTAACACACCTATACATTCCACCAAATGAGAGGGTGAAGATCCTACCTTGAACCCTGAAAATAAGTTGTTTTTTGCTCCCTTTCAATCCTTCTTTTCCAGCTCCTCCAGCTCTCCTTCCCTCTTCTTCTTCCTTGGCTAAAACTAGAATGCCCAACATTTAACCAAATATATCTCAAATCCTTCTCCCAACAACACTAACTATCATGCCCTCCTTTTTTTATGAGGCATGACCTTCACATGGGTTGCATACACTCATTTTCATCACCCCTCTTACATAAGCAATGTAAGAGGGGTTATTAATGAGATCTGACCATGTTTACAGCTTAAGAATACCACCCAACCTTTAGGTCATAGACCCAGGGTGTAAAATAAACAACCGTTAATTAAAATCAGAACAAATTTGACTCTTAAAACTGCTCTAAATAAGAAATCCGAAATTATCACTTTCTTTTTTTAATCACATTTGGTTACCACTTACACCCTTACCCCATATCACTAGTTACACAAATTTTTAACACATAAGACTCTAGCCTAACAAGGTGACACAACAAGGTTTGTTTAGCAGCCTCTAACTCCCATGGCTAAGGGAAGCTTTACCTACACACTTCATGAAGCATTAGTCCATTTGCCAACAAAATTAAATCAAAGTACACATCATAATGTAATGGATTACAAAATATATCACATTAATCCACAATGCTCATACTCATTACATAGTCATTCCATTATTCACTTGTAATCATGTAATATCAAATATACATTCGCATTGCATAGTAATTGAAAATTCACCTGATTAATACAATTTCACATATTCTACTCTAAGCATGTTATTTCAATTCTCATATCATTCAAGATGTCAGTAAAAAAATTAATCATAATTAGCATACTCATTAAATTATAGTCCATAAAATTAATAATCTAACATGCACAATAATGGACAATTTTAATGTTCTCAACCATCCATCACAATGTATAAGATAAAAGTATAATGTATCAAAGTACGATCATGAGCATAGAAACCAGAATATGATATCCATAAGTCCAATTGATGATGGGTCTCATAGACCTACTCAAACCATTGGAAAAAGAGATAAACCGTTACTTCCCAACGCAAAAAATATGCCCTTAAATCTTGACTATAGGAAAGAGACAAATTTTTTTAAAAGAAATTAATCTCATACTTAAGCAATGAATTGCATATTTGATATTATTGGTTGCAAAAGTAACAAGTTTTTATGCAACTGTAGAGGGATGCAAAGATATATTTAGCTGTAAATATAGTTAATTGTTGAACAGGGAAGTGGAAGATCATATTCTTGTATCATTCTTTCTCTTTGATTACAATGAATTCATGACAAAACCTTCCACAAAGCATATGTAATTTAGTGTACTCAATTGTGTCGTTAGCCCTTGTAACAACAAGAAATTCCTCTAGTTATCAAGTATCATAAACACACGGCCAAGCTACTGACGATCACTGCACTTTTACAGAATAACAAATATGAAAAAGCGCAATCAAGATCTAAAAGAAACAAAAACCATTTAGTTCCCTTAAAATGTTTAGTTGTGCCTCTAACACTTATGTTGTCCAAGTATCAAAAAGAAACAAATGGCCCACTCAGTAGTTGCACATCGTTCCTTCAGCTTCTCCTTCGTTCAAACGCTCTACAAAATAACGAACGTTGTAGACACCAACCCCCATCCAAAGACATGAAAGCTTCTCAACAAACAATAAGAAAACAATAAGGAAAAATCACTAGTTGGCTCATATTTCATGAATTAACTACGGATTCTTTGCTTGCATATGCTTGAGCTTTTCAATAGATATCACAAAGTTTGAATTTAGTGCATTAAACATGTATTCACTATTTCTATAAACACATCAATCCATTGTGAAAGCTCTCACTATATGCATCCCCCAATTAAATATTTTCCATGATATATAATGTCGCCTTGTTTGCTTGATTTACTCAAAGGAAAATGAAAAATCGACCTACTGAAAGCAATAGAAAAAGAGATAAATTATAATTTTTGAGCAAAAAAAACTAGGCTATTGAGATGATAACTTTGTAGCTCCTTCGGTATTCAAGGGGCTCAGAGGCTTGAGAAACACAAACAAATCAGTATAGTCATTGACATGGTATATAATTCATAAACATGAAACTATTTTATGGCCAAAAGCAAGTTACTTTTGCAATGAGTTATGCATAGTTATAGGCATGTGGTATGGAGTCCATGTGCAATGTTTTTCATTGTACATTCATTGGAATGTATAATATAGGTATATTTGCTTTGTTTTTCTTGTAAGAAAATCTCACTGATATGCTATTTGAAGCGGTGCATATGAATTGCATATTGCATGGTTGCACTTATCCATATCTCTGGATACATTATTAGTGTGCAATCAAATGATTGCAACAGTCATTTGCTTATTGGCACATATTCGATAGTTTCAAACACTTGGCAAAACTCTTACACATATTCAACGAATCAAGTATATTTGTACATAAAATGTTAATTAAAGGCCTAGTGGATACACAAGCAATGAATACATAGTTAATTCACGAAATGTCAGGCATGTACTTGGGACTTTTCTTACTTATTCTCATTTGTTTACTATTTCTTGAAAAGCTTGTACGTTTCTCTTGTTCATACATAGAGAATGTTCACTGTGGAAGCATTAAATGTATTAACCATATGTTGACTGCTTCAATGCTTCCTACATTGTTAGCAAATTTTACTGAATATTGATTTAATTTCTGAATACTTGGAAAGATTTATTGCGTTTGACTATTTTTTTGGTAAATTTTATCATGTGCTTGTGTGTTTCATTTTTATGAATAACATATCATATATCATGAATTGTGTTCATTTGTCTAATATCTCTTTCTAACATGTACCATTGGCTACAAATGGAGATGGGGGCAAAGATCTATATGGATGTATGCATACTTGGTTATTTTACAAAAAACTGAAAGGTCAGATTCTTGTATCATTTTCCCTTTTTGTTTACAATGAATTTAAAGTCTTCCAATGTGCCTAAATATTGTGCCTTGGAAGAATTGTGAACAATAAGGGAAAAGCGTGGTTCAAGAATCTGACTTGTCGAATAGACAGATGAGCATAGTGAATGACACTACATGCAATTCATAAACATGGAACTTTTTTTCATTCACAAGCATATTACTATTACAATTGTTGTATTTTCTTTTGGAATAATTTGTTAGAAAATTAATGTTGGCAAAACAAGGATAGACAACTAAGAGAAGGGGGGTGAATCATTTGTTACCAAAATCAAACTTATTCAACATTAATCAACCTTTAATCTAAGATATTATAATTAACAGTGCAAGCATAAATCAATAACATATCAGACACACATGAACACCAAGATTTTATACGTGGAAACCCTGTTAGGGAAAAAACTACAGTGGATGTTAGTCCACAAGATTATACCCTCTTAGAAGTATAATGAAGAATGAATAAGGAATGCACTTGCATTCAGACACACTACCTAGAGCACACTACTCAAAGGAAGGCTCACTGCCTTACATACAATAATCAGATTAAATCCATTTGATGAGGTTGAACTAAGAAATTAGCTTCTACAAAAGCCTGATGACAGTTCTGGTTAGACACACAAAAAATTCTGTACACTCTTCCACACTCTGCTCTAATCTTGAATGAATTGACCTTTATTCGCACATGTACATTACATACACACACCAAACATACATAAAAATGAGGTAAACAATCGCTCTTATATATCCGCTACACGGATTTACATCATCTATTCTGTCGGCCACAAATAAAAAATAAATTACAACTGTCGGCCTCAATACATGAATAAATCTTCATGCACACCAACACAAGTTGGTCACAACATAGTGAGGACCCAAATAAACACATTCAAACACACCAAATAATACAATATTATCCTCATGGATCCACAACATGCTACCACCATCATGTCAGCCAAGAACATGAAAACTTGAGCACACATTGGAAAAATCTCCGATCACGATCACTCCATTCAATGTGAACGTACAAAAAGGATAGAGAATGATCTAGACTCATCCATGAATGTCATAGGTACATGCATAACAACTAAAATTAATAATTTCATCATCTTCTTCCAAGAACACCAGCTACAGAAATAGAATGACTGTAGGCACACAGAACTTCATAACTTCCACAAATGTTGATGCGTACCATTGAAACTTTCGGACAACATACTAGTTAGGCTCAGAAACAATCCCTTTGAAATGCACCTTCTAATTATTAACTTACAACACTTTCCACCACTCTTACGTTCTCAGCTTCATTGGCTGCCTGAAATATATTTTTACAATTTTCTCAATCTCCTCGACATATGCAGCCTTCAGAATCACCAATGCTAATAGTGTTGACATCAATGAAAACAACATATCAGAAACATAACCACATAATCCAACAATCTCCCCCTTTGGCATTGATGGCAACACATGATGTGAAAAATAATACCATCAATCCAACTAGCTCTTCTCCAACAATCTCCCCCTTAGATTGTGCACTCTTTTCCTGTTTTCTCCTTCCGCTTTATTCTTCTCCCATGTTTTTCGCATTGTTCTTCTCCCCCTTTGACATCAATGGCAAAGGTACACATGCTCTGATCACATATCTGAATCATCTAACTACTCTTGAGTAACAACTACCACAACATCAATTTGGAATAAGATATGGCTATGAATTCACAGACTGATGCAAAGACCTACATCTTAATTAAGATTAGGAGGGGAAATCACCCCTAACTTGCCTCTAAGGTACTCAAAAGTATCCTTAGGCAATGGCTTAGTAAAGATGTCTACAATTTTATCCTTGGTAGGTATATACTCTAATCTAACTTCTTTGTCACTTACTTTATCTCTCAAGAAGTGATATTTGATCGATATATGCTTTGTCTTTGAATACAACATTGGATTCTTAGAAATACTTATGGCACTTGAATTGTCACAAAATATGGCAATGGGTTCTTCATACTCAATTCTAACATCTCTCAACATCTACTTCATCCACAATACTTGGGTACAACTGTTTGCAGCAGCAATAGGTTATGCCTCAGCAATAGATATTTAAATATAATTTTGCTTTTTGCTTAGCCAAGATACCAACTTCTTCCCTAAGAAGAATGCACCACCACTGGTACTCTTCCTGTCATCCACATCTCCTACCCAATCAGCATCAGTGAAAGTGCTTAGGATAAGATCATCATCCCTAAGATACCAAAGACCAAGATCAACTGTCCCTTTTAGGTATCTGAAGATTATGTTCCCAACAGTCACATAAGACTCTTTAGGATCATCTTGATATCTAGCAACCATGCATACAACATTCATTATATCTGTCTTGGTCTGAGTCAAATAGAGTAATCCACCAATTATTAACCTATATCTTGTCTACTTTGCTTTGGAAGAATCATCATTTTGTGTAAGTTTGCATCCGATTACCATAGGTGTACCAATTGGCTTTGAGTCTTCCATGCCAAACTTTTTCAGTAACTCTTTTACATATTTAGACTAAGATACAAAAAATCCATCATCTAACTAAGTGATTTGTAATCCTAAAAAGAATTTCAGCTCTCCTATCATTGACATTTCAAACTCATTTTTCGTTTCATCGGAAAAATTCATACACAAATCATCACCACCTTCAAAAATAATGTCATCAACAAAGACTTCAATGATCAATTATTTATTCTGATCCAACTTGAAATACAAATTACTATTAGCAGTACCTTTATTGAATCCAAGTTTCAATACCTGTATTTGTCCAATCTAGAATACCAAGCTCTAGGAGCTTGCTTAAGTCCATATAGAGCTTTCTTCAATCGACATACCATGTTTTATTTGTTAGTCAGTTGAAATCCATTCGGTTGTTCAACATAGACTTTCTCTACTAGCTCACCATTTAGAAATGTTGACTTGACATCCATCTGATAGATTTTTTAATTCTTGAAAGTAGCATAAGCAAGAAATAATCTTACAACTTCAATTCTAGCAACAAGGGCAAAAGTTTCTTCAAAATCAATACCTTCCATTTGTGAGTACCATTTGCAAACTAGTCTTGTTTTGTTTCTGACCACTTCACCTTGCTCATTCAACTTATTCCAAAACACCCATTTGGTTCCAATCACATTTTTGTTTTGAGGTCTAGGAACAAGATCCCATGTATCATTTTTCTCTATCTATATTAGTTCTTCTTTAATGGCTTCCATCCAATATTCATCTTTGCATGCTTCATTGATACTTCTAGGCTTAGTTTTAGAAATTAGACAACACTCTTCTAAAATTATTCTTCTAATTTGCACACCTCTGCTCTTATCTCCTATGATCTAACTGTCAAAATGATTTCGCCTTATATACTTGGGAACTTTTTAGGATTTTCTCTGACTCCTCGTTCTTGTGTTCTTTCTTCTGCACTTGTGCTAGTTTCTTCTTCTTGATTCCCTTGGTTCACCAAAACAATTTGAAGTTGATTATGAGTCTGAACATTATTTCCATTGTTAGCACTATCATGTTGATCATCTGAATCATATCCACTAGATCTGGATGGTCTACTAATATCTTCATCAACTTTGACATTTGTCATTTTTAACCATTTTATTCAACCTTTTATTAAAGCACCGTTAAGCTTTTCTCTTAGTAGAGTAACCCAAAAATATTTCTTCATCACTTCTAGCATCAAACTTGCATATATCATCATTTCTCTTGATGTAGCATTTGCTGCCAATTTTTTTGAAGTATTTGCCAATAGGCTTATAACCAAACCATAGCTCAAAAGGTGTTTTACCAGAATTATTGTTGGCATTCACTCAGTTAATGGTATACACAGCAATACTTACAACTTCTCTCCAGTAGAAATGAGGAACATTTGCCTCCAGCATCATGGTTCTAACAGTGTCTAGAACAGTTTTGTTCTTTCTTTCAACAACTCCATTTTGTTGAGGGGTCCAGGGAGCAGATAGTTGTCTTTAAATTCTATGCTCTTCACAGAAAGAATTGAATTATTGGGAAGTGAATTTTCCACCTCTGTCTAATCTTAGGCATTTGATCGTTTGACCTGTCTCATTTTTTGTCATAGATTTGAAGCTTTTGAACTTTTCTAATGCTTCATGTTTTTCTCTTAAGAAAGCAACCCATATCATTCTAGAATAATCATCAATAAGAAACATAAAATATATTTCACCTTGGAGACTTCTGATTTTGGATGGACCACATAAATCAGTATGTATCAAATCTAGTACTCCATTAGAGCTATACTATTTGCTCCGAAAATAACTTCTAGTCTACTTTCCCATTTGACATTCCTTACACATAGTGTTAGTAGGCTTCACTAACTTAGGAAAATCTTTGACTGCTTGAGTAGAGCTTATTTTGACAATGTTATCAAAGTTCACATGACACAACCTCCTATGCCATAACCAGCTTACATCAATTTGAGCAATTAAACAACTTTCACTAGCGGCACTCAGGTGAAAAATATTACCTTTTGTCTTTGTACCTAAAGAAATCATATTTCTAGAACTTCCACTTATTCTGCACTTACCATCCTTGAACTGAAGATTATAACCCTTGTCTGCCATCTGTCCAACACTCAACAAGTTATTCTTTAAGCCTTCTACATAAAGAACATCATTGGTATTGTGCTTACCACCAAAAGAAATAGTCCCTCTACCACAAATCACACCAGAAGTGTTGTCTCTAAATCTTACAACACCACCATCATAGTTTTCCAAGCTTAAAAACTTGCATTTGTCACTAGTCATATGATGTGAGCATCCACTATCAATTACCCACTCATCGTTTTCTTCAATTTTTGTTGTAAGAGCTTTCTCAACATTCACATTACTAGTAGATTCAATGGACACCTGACCATTTTCTTTGATAGCAATGAATACCCATTCATCTTCATTTCCAATTTATTTATCAGATTCTTCGTCAGTTACACCTTCTTCAACATAGTAATATTTCCTTTGAAATCTAGTCTTCTCACGTTTGTACTTAGAAACTCTTTGAGGACATCATGAAGCAAAATGACCTATCTTACTACAAGAGAAACATTTAATAGGTAAATTTCCTTTGTACTTACCATGACCTCTGGCTTCTCTTTTCACAATCAATGCTTCCAATTCTTCTAACTCTTTTTCTTCATCTTCAATTTGTTTCATCTCATCTTCATACTTGAAAGTCCTTTTGGAACTCTCTCCCAGATCATATCTCTACTCGCTTTTCCCAGATATAGTAGCCTTGAATGTAGATTCGATCTTAGGAGAAAATTCACCAAATTCACTTAACTCAAAGGCAACAAGTTTTCCAATAAGCATGTTTCTTGTCACATTTGTCACTATCCTGAGTTCATCAATAGCATGAGCTTTTGTTTTGTAGGAAGGAGGCACAAATCTAAGTATTTTAGCCACAATCTCTTCTTCATCCAAGAATCCACCGACACATCTAATTCTCATCACCAGTTCATTTATCTTTTGAGAGAAAGAGAGGATGTTCTCATCTTCACTCATCTTCATGTCCTCCCACTTGCCTTTCAAACTTTGTAGCTTAGCACTTTTCACTAGTGCATCTCCTTCATACAATGTTTCCAAATTTTTCCAGATATGATATGCAGCCTTCAATCCTATCACATTTGTCATCTCTGAATATGTCAAAGCAATCAAAAATGCTTCTGCAGCCCTGGTATTAACTTTTGCTTGCTTGATCACATCTTCAGAGGAGGGACCATTCCAAGGAATAGTATATGCACTTTGTGTGATCTTCCAGAAAGGTTCACCAATGCACTTCAAATGACACTCCATTCTGACTTTCCATAAAGAGTATTTTGTACCATCGAATCTAGAACTATCCTTCTTGTATGATGTCATCTCAGATCACCTCAAGCTATTAGGCTTCTTCAGAGGAACTAGCTCTGATACCAATTGTTAGCAAAACAAGGATAGACAACTAAGAGGGGTGAATCACTTGTTACCAAAGTTAAACTTATTCAACATTAATCAACCTTTAATCTGAGATCTGATAATTAGCAGTGCAAGCATAAATCAATAACATATTAGACACACATGAACATCGAGATTTTATACGTGGAAACCCTGTTAGGGGAAAAACCACGGTGGATGTTAGTCCACAAGATTATACCCTGTTAGAAGTATAATGAAGAATGAATAAGGAATGCACTTGTATTCATGAACATTGCCTAAAGCACACTGCTCAGAGGAAGGCTCACTTCCTTACATACAATAATCAAATTAAATCCATTTGATGAGGTTGAATCGAGAAATTAGCTTCTACAAAAGCTTGATGACAGTTCCGATTAGGCACACAAAAACTTCTACAAACTCTTCCACACTTTGCTCAATATCTTTCACACTTTTCTCTTCTCTTGAATGATTTGACCTTTATTCGCACAAGTAAATTACATACACACACCAAGCATACATCAAAATGAGGTAAAAAATCACTCTTATATATCCACTACACGGATTTACATCAACTACTCTGTCGGCCACAAATAAAAAATAAATTACAACTGTCGGCCTCAATACATGAATACATTTTAATGCACACCAACACAAGTTGGTCACAACATAGTGAGGACCCAAATAAACACCTTCGAACACACCAAATAATAAAAGATTAATCTTCATGGATCCGCAACACACCACCACCATCATGTCGGCCAAGAACATGAAAACTCGAGCACACATCGGAAAAATATCCGATCACTATCACTTCGTTCAATGTAAATGTACAACAAGGATAGAGCACGATCTAGAATCATCCATGAACATCACAAGTAAATGCGCAATAACTGAAATTACTAGAATTTCATCCTCTTCTTCCAAGAACACCAGCTACATAAACAAAATGACTGTAGGCACACAAAAATTCATAACTTCCACAAATGTTGATGCATACCACTGAAAATTTTGGACAACATACTAGATAGGCTCAACAACAATCTCTTTGAAGTGCACCTTCTAATTATCAACTTACAACACTTTCCACCACTCTGACCTTCTCAGCTTCACTAGTTGCCTGCAATATATTTTTTACAATTTTCTCAATCTCCTTGACATATGCAGCCTTCAAAATCACCAATGCTAATAGTGTTGACATCAATGACAACCACATATCAACAAAATAACCACAACATCCAACAATTAAATTATACTATTCAAAAAATTTATGTATTTTTACCACAGTTGGGATTTAAAGACAAATCTTTGATGTTTGAAAATTATGTTTTATCTCTTCTTCTATTGGTTGGAGTATGCCTAATGTTCATTTTAGTTTAAGTAAACTAGGAAAATAGGGGGACATTATATATATTGCAAAATATTCAATCCTGAAATACTAAATACATGTTTAATGCATTAAATGTAGAATGTTAAAGATGTGCTGGACAACTCTTCTGCACAGAAGTAGTAAATGCTAATTTCTACTCGGTACCATTTGTTTATTGTTTGTTCATAATCTTCTATGTTTTTAGCTTTGGTCTTTTATCTTTGGTGTTTGATACTCGATGCAATGACCGAATGAGAGAAGGGTTGTATGAAAGATGTGCTATTGGTAACTTGCTTGTCTTTTTGTTTCTAATACTTGATAACTAGAAGTGTTGCTCACTCTTACAAAGAAAAATAAATTATTTGAGCAAGGTCTTGTCGAGTGTGAGTGCATTAAAAGAATAATCCATCTATATATTTCTTAAATAACCATTAGTCTAATGGTGAATCTTGAAAAGAAAATTATGCGACATATGTTGGAGAACTGATAGGTGCCCACATAGTGAATGCATAGTTGATTCATGAAATGTGAAGTGAGTGCTAGATTTTATTTATGCCTATTATTGTTTAACAATTGTTTTTTCAAAGGATTCTTTGTTTCAAGTTCTGCATTGTGCTCTTCCATGTTTGTTATTTTCTAAAAGTGCACTGCTCATGAGTGGGTTGGTTGTGTGCTTATGATACTTGATAACTATAGTGCTTGAGAATATATTTCTTTTGTTTGAAAATTATTATTTATATCTTTTCCTATTTTTTCAAGTAGGTCTATTATTCATTTTCCTTTGAGAAAATAAGCCAAATTGATTGACACAAATTTTTTGTCGCAAATATCTGCTCATTAGATCTAAATTTTACAAGTTTTGTTGGTAGGCCAATGCCCATTAAAGCAATCAATACATAGTTATGCACTCTATGCTTGCACAGTGAACAAGGCCTTGCTCAAAGATCTAAAATGATGTCGCTTTATGTAGAAACAACATACTATTCTTCTGATGCATCAAGCAACACATGTATTGGGATTGCTTGATACATATACTCTCAGCATATTTTTTTCTCAAAGCATCTTTAAGGTGCTTCGTAATGTTAATAGTAAAATAATCCTATGCAACTATGTATAAGAGTTTCCAATTAGGCTAGGTAGCCATTAATAACAATGCAAGTTATCTTTGAGGCATAGTAATAGTAATCTGTACAACATGTGCAAACTGCACATGGATAAAGGCATGAACAAGTCATCATGTTTACCTTCATAAAGTAAACATGTCTAATTAGCTATTGCAGTGGATGCATGTTTAATGCATGAAATGCAAATTTTGTGATATGTGTTGGACAATTCGTGCATATGCAAGTGAACAATGCATAGTTACTCCATGAAATATGAAGCAAGTGCTTTTTTTTTCTTTTTATTTATTTATTGTTTATTGAAAAGCTTGTGTGTTTTTTGGCTATCATTTTTTGTTTATGATGCTTGTGATCCTATGTGGTGCTTGAATGAGGGAGGAGTTGAACGAACGTTGTGCATCTGGTGAGTGGGTCATCTGTTTGTTTTTGATACTTGATCATTAGAAGC
This sequence comes from Sequoiadendron giganteum, assembly GCA_007115665.2. NCBI lineage: Eukaryota > Viridiplantae > Streptophyta > Pinopsida > Cupressales > Cupressaceae > Sequoiadendron > Sequoiadendron giganteum. The sequence continues at coordinate 503,139,261 of CM021105.1, forward strand.
GTTAGAGGGGAATTTGGATAGTTTGAGCAAGGTCTTTTGGACTATGGGTGCTAGGTGTGTTGGAGGGTTGGCGGGCACATATACAGTGAATGCATAGATGAATCCTGAAATCTTATGCGAGTGTTGCGATTTGTTTGTGCTAATTATTGTTTGTTTAATGTTTGTTGAAGATCTTGTGGGTTTTCTGGTTGTTGGTTGCAGTCTTGCATGTTTGGTAGTCTCTAAAAGTGTAGTGGCTATGAATGGCTTTGCTATGTGTTTATGGCACTTGATATCTAGGAAAATTGCTTGTTGTGCATATGGTTGGCAACAATACTTAGATATTTTAGGGCAGAAATTTGTAGTCACATTGGAGCTCATAGCATTGACGAGATTTATTTTTCAGAAGAGCATTTAAGTATTAAACTATGTATCATTATACTTGACAAATTACTAGTATATGCAACATGGTTTAACACTAAAAATTCTTTGCTAAAAAAAAGTCTCGTCAATGCATAGTATTATTATTAGTTTCTGCCGATAGGATGGTTCAGTATTGCAATCAATGCATTTTCTTTTGAATTAGCCACTTGTCCAATAAGATTATTTTATTTAAAATATTTTTTCCTTTTGCCTAAAGTCGAGATTTTAGCACATATTTTTTGGTTTTAGAAAATTACTCTTTATCTCTTTTTCTATTGGTTCCAGTAGGTCCAATTTTCATTTTTCTTTAAGTAAAATAGGAAAATAGGGGAAGTTTATATATGGTGGGGAACATTATATATGTTGTGGCAAATATTTAATTGGGGATGCATGTAGTGCAAGTTTTGGTAGTGGTATGGTCGGTACTGAAGTAGTGAATGCATGTTTAATGCATTAAGTGCAAACTGTGCGATATATGTTGGACAACTGGTGCAAAAATAAGTAGAGAGTGATTGGTTAATTTGCATGTTTTTTTTATTAACCATACAACACATCTCACATGCATGGTCCAATGATCCTTGCTCAGAATATTGTGTTTTCCCTATAACACTTGTTCTTATCAAGTATGAGAAACAAATAGATGACCCAATTTTTTTTTACAAAAAATGTACATTGAGGCTATTGGTTTGAATCATTTCCAATACCTTGTGATGTGTAAATGATCAAAAACTCTAAATGGTAATGTTTTTCTATGCCTCGATGTAGTTGATAGCTTCCAAGCGTGTGATGTGTGCATGTATAGTGAAAATGGCAAAGGTGTTACATGTATACATGTAGGAATTTACATGGGGGAGAATTTTGGCCTTTGGTGAATGCCTAAGATTATGGTCTCCAAATTTTGTGACAAATGTTCAGGCAGAAAGACATGTTTTGTTGTTTGAAAAGCAAAAGCCATTTGCTCAATAAGTATTGAGTTTTGGACAATGCGATAGAAGTGAGTTGTTATTGGAATGTGAAGTATTAAAAATTGAATGGAGAAGAACTTAGAGTATTTGGTAAAAGCTAATACAGAAGCTTACAAAAATAGACAACGTGTGTAAAACTAATTGACGTGGGCCAGATCTTGTTAAATGTACATGCATTGACTATATTTTGTTAACATTATCCTTGTAATAGGAATAATTATTTCCAATTGGAGAAGACACAAAGATCTATAGAGATACAAATACATTTGGTTCTTGAAGCTAAGAGTGAAAGGTCAGAGTATGAGATGTTTTTTTCAGATTTGTTTGCAAGGAAGTTTGATTGTTGAAATGTGTGTTAAAGTTGTGCAAATTGTTTCATTTTGCATAATTCTTGCAATTTTGTCTAATTTTGGTCCATTGCAAAAATGTTGTGGTCAAACTGCACATGGACGCATATGCAACAATGCAAGAAATAGGTAAAAAACTCACAAGATTTTCAACAAACTATAATGAAACAAGAACATGAAGAAACAAAACCCAGTAGTTTCCTAAGGTTTCATGAATTAGCTATGCATTCATTGAATATGTAGTCAAAAAGATATCAAGTTTTATAAACACAACCAAGCCATTGACCACTAGTGTAGTTTTTCAAAATAATGAATATGCAAAAGCGCAACCAAGAGCTAAAAATTCATAATGTTTTTTACCAAATGAGATTAAGTGCAAACAAAATTGAGCACTCATCTAAGATTTAATGAATCAAGTATGCCTATGGCAACATGTGATACAAAATTTCAAACAAAACTAAATCAAGTATGCAACTGATGAGTGGCACGTTTGTTTATTTTTTATACTTAATAACTAGAAGCGTTGCAGGGAAAACTGAGTGGTACGAGCAATTTATAATGGACCGTTGATGCATATGCAATGAACACATATTTTCTTATTGTTTGTTATTGTTTTTTCAGAAGCTTGTTTGTTTTTGAATGTGGGTTGTTGTTATTGATTTTTTCCTTTGTGTAAAGTGCTTCAATCATGGTGGAGTGGTGGAAATGATGTGCAACTGGCGAGTGGCTTGTCTGTTTGTTTTTTGTAGTCGACAAATAGAAGCGTTATAGGGGAAATTGAACACTTTGGGCAATTCGTTCTGTAATGTGGGTGCCTATGTAGTGAACACATAGCTAGTTGATGAAATCTTAGTGAAGCTTTGCGTTTTGAATTCTGAAGACACCAAAAATAGGAACAAATAGTTGACAACAAAGAAGCTTTTGAACGACCAATAAATGAACAAGAATAAGCACCAATAAAATCTGATTAACTATGCATTCATTGCTTGTCTGCCCACCATCTGTCTACTATACTTCACAATGCTTGGATTTAATACATTGTACATGTATTCATTGCTCTATGCACATAATAGTTTAATGTTTATGAAATACATGGAATGTCATTCACTATGGGAATTTCACTTTGTGGAAAGTCATATTCTTTAACCAACGTCCTCCTTTGTTTTTCACAAGTCTTCGAATGCATAATTATTTGATACATGGGAAAATCATGTTTCTTAACACAATTTCTCATATTGTCTTTTTGCTAAAGATGTTGCTTATATTTCCTATGTTTTGTTAGAAAGTAAATGTTGATCATTAGTGATTTATCCAGAGAAAATGAGTAACTGGTAAAGTAGTTGAAATAGAAGTCAATCAAGTATTAACTTAATCATCCATTTCTGAAAATATACTATCTCTATCTCTCTCTATTGCATATAGTAGGTCTACCATTTGTTTTTGTACAAGAAAATAAGAAAACTAGAAATACATAATAAAATTTGTCAAATAAATTTTGTTGGCCAGCTAAGTATGTCAAATTGAAATGCAATATATGAAATAAATTTTTTTCCTTCAAAAGCTTATATGTTTTATGTTGCTAATATGTTGCATACAAAAAATTTGCAACATTGAAATTTGATTCATTTAAACAAAAACATAACAAAATAAAGTATTGCTTAGCATATAAAGGGAAAAGATGTCACCTACAAAATAAAAACAACAATTTTTTTTAAGTCAACGAACATAACATATAATTTTCTAGACAAAAGAGCTCGTAACAAAAGCACAAAAAAAAGACAAAAGCAAAGTGACACAAGTATTTAATGTCTAAATGAAAATTGTGTGAGATTTACGAGAAAAATGATAGATATTGAAGCGAAACAAAACAACACAATTAATTTTTGCAAACAACAAATAAAACTAACTGGTCGTCTGGAATTTCATGCTTCACCTATGCATTGAGAGTGTACGTATCCACAAAATCAGATTCTTGAACCATTTTTTTCCTTTATTGTTCATAATTATTCCAATACATAGTTCTTTGTCACATTAGAAACTCGTGTTCCTTCATACACTTCCAATCTTCTTTCTTTGCTGAAAATGTTTACTGCATTTCCTATGTTTTGTTACAAAGTAGATGCTAACGCTTGGTGATTTGATCACAAAAAACTAAGGTATTTAGATAGTTTAAACACAACTCTATATCTTTTCGAGCATTGAAGGGCTTTAAAAATGTAGGAAACATGGAATAGGAAAACCTGGAACTAGGCAAAAACAATATGCTTGCACTAGTAGTATGAAACAACTCCAATACCTTGTAATGTGTCAATGGTGACCATGTGTAAATGAAAATTATTCTATACATTTCCTATTACTGGTTAATTAATTAGCCAAGTGTTTATTGATTCAGTATGTAACATTTCCTTGTCAAATCTGACACAATTTGTATCTAGTAATTGCATATTTACAACATGTATAATGTATCCTAGTTTCTTAATTTACATTAGCAAAGTTGAATAATAGGCCTACTCCAACCAGTACAAAAAAGGATAGTTTGTTTATTGTTTGCGAGTTGCAAAAAAAACAATACCAATAGTGACCTCTTCCTTCGGTTCAAATGTCTGTGATTGCTTACGTGGTCATTTGCTTATCGGTGAAACTTGCAAAATTTTAATCTAATGTTCAAATTGTTGCAAAAAATTATCATCTCTACCTTTTTTTTGGGAACTTCCATCATATGCTTTTGTGTTTCATGTCTATGAATAGCATATTCCATGTCATGCACTATGCTCATTTGTTAATTCCGACTTTCTAATAGGGATAACTATTTGTGATTGGAGAAAGGCACGAATATTTGTCATGCTGTAAATATTTTTGGTTCTTGAACAAGGAACTCAAAGGTCAAATTCTTGTATCATTCTTCCCTCCTGTTTGCAACGAACTTTAAGTTTTCCAATGTGCTTGAATATTATGCCTTGGAAGAATTGTAAACAATAAGGGACAAACTTGGTTCAAGAATCTGACTTGCCAAATAGACAAATGAGCATAGTGAATTGCATGCTATGTAATTCATCAACATGAAACTATTTTTTGCACAGTCACAAGTTACAATTGCAATTATGCTAATCATTTTTTTGATTGTTGACTGGCGAGTGGAATTGTATTGTTTATAATTGTTTTCTGTTCTTTCTATAATTGTGATTTAGGTACCGATTTCTCATGTTTAAAAATTATGTTTTCTTTGTTTTGCTATTGCTTCAAAAATGACTTCTATTCATTTTTTTAAAGTGAATTGATGAAATGGGGAGATATTGTAAATACTACAAAATATTTAATCCTTGAGCTATTGACATTCTGTACAATGCTTCCAATGTGGAACTTGTAACTGGCTTGTTTGTTTGTTTTTCATACTTAATAACTAAATGCATTACAAGGAGAACTGAGTAGTTGGACCAATGTCTTATGGACTATGCGTGCACATCCAGTAAACACACATTTACTTATTTTTTGTTAATTGTTTTTTTGAAAGCTTGTGTGTTTTCAGCTGTTAGTTGCTCTGTTTGATATTTTCCATTTTTTGTATTGCTTGCTCGAGGGTGGAGTCATGGGAACAATATTCAATTGCTCAATAGCTCATTTGCTTATTCTGCATACTTGATGACTAGAAGCGTTACAGGAAAAACTAAATGTTTTGAGCAATGTCTTGTGGATCATGGGCACACATGCAGTAAATGGTTGGATAATTGATAAAATCTCAATCAACTGTTGGGTTTTATTTTTGATTTTTCTCATTTCACTATCATTTTTTCGAAAGCTTGAATGAGCAGAATCCATGACAAATAATACACTATTCATAAACCTGAACCACATAAAGAACAATAAAATTTGCACAATAATACACAAACATTATAACTTTCTGCAAGCATTTCCCATTAGGCCTTCTAACAACAACCAACCATCATGCTTACTTATAGGATAATAGCCATTGAAGCAATAAAAACACAATTAACGCATTCACTGCCCCTACAACGTACAAGACCTTGCTCAAAGCATATGTAATTTAATGTGCCCACTTGCCCCATTAGCCCATTTAACAACAACCAATACTTCTAGTTATCAGGTATCATAAAGAAACAACCAAGCCATTAACGACCACTACACTTTTCATAATGCATGAAAAATAATACACTATTCATAAAGTTGAACCAAAGAAACAAAAATAAAATTTGCAAAACAATACACAAACATTATAAATTTTTGCAAGCATTTCCCATTATTCCTTCTAACAAAAACCAAGCACCATGTTCTTCTAGGTCTTTTGGCTCTCAATTATGGTTTTCCATGTTCGTTATTCTGCAAAAATTGAATGCATTGACTATGTGTTTATTGTGCTAGTAGCCAATGAGGGAAGGTCAGAAAGAAAATTGTGCGACATGTACTGTATGACTAGTTTCTGCTTATTGTTTTTTAATTGTTTCTTGAAAATTTATCATTGTTGGTTTCCATCTTTGATGTTTTTCATTTTGTGCACTTCTTACTCAATGAACAAGTTGCATGAACAGTGTGCAATTGGTGGGTGGCTTGCCTATTTGTTTTTGATACTTGATAAGTAGTGTTATAGGGAAAAGTGAATAGTTTGAGCAAGGATTTTTGGACTGTGTACACATGCAGTGAACATATAGTTAATTCATGAAATGTTAGGTGAGTGGTGGATTTTGTTTCTAGTTATTGTCGTTTGACTCATGAAAAGCTTGTAGATGTTTTAGCCTTCTACATGTCTGCCCCCACAACCTACAAGACCTTACTCAAAGCATATGTAATTTAATCTACTCACTTGCCCCATTAGCCCTTCTAACAATAACCAATACTTCTAGTTATCAAGTATCGTAAACGAATATTCAAACCATTCATGACCACCGCACTTTTACAAAATAGAAAACATGCAAAAGTGCAACCAAAATTTAAAAAAACCCACAATCTTTTCAACAAATGATAAACAAGCAATAATGAGCACAAACAAATCCCAACAGTCGCCTAAGTTTCAATTAATTAACTGTGCATTCACTGCTTTCATACCAAGTAGCTCTCCAACACACCTCACACAATTTGCATTCAATGGACTAAACATGCATTCACTACTTCAGAATCCATTAACTAGAATATGTCCTTAAATGCTAACTATAGGAGAAAGACAACATTACTTTAAATAATGCAATTTGTCTGACATAGAAATTAATTCAAAAGAAAATTCAACAAATGCAACCCCTCTAACTATAAGAACATAGAAAGCTAAAAACAAACAAGCTCTTCAACATGCGATAAATAAGCAAAAAAGAAATTAAGAACAACATGCAACTATTTGAAAAACAAATTCAACAAATGCAACTGTAAAACTTCCTATCGACACAAAATACCAATTGCAATAGTAACCTATTTCTTAATGATTAAATTTTCATGTTTATGAATCGCATGACATGTCATCCATTGTGCTCATCTGTCTATTTAGTAAGTTAGATTTCTAAACCAAGCTTCTTCTTTATCATTAACAACTCTTCCAAAGCATAAATTTTATGCACATTGGAAGAATTCAATAGCTAAGTATATTTGTGTTCATATACATCTCTACCTCCAACTCCAATTGCAAGAAATCATTCCTATCATCAAAAAAATTAAATAAATGACCAGAAACCATGAGAAATAATACGTTATTCATAAACCTCAACCACACAAACAACGATTTTATTGCAAAAAAATAGACCAACATGATAAATATTTCCAAGCATCTCACATTAGACCTTGTAACAACAACCAAGCATCATAAACATATAATCAATGCATTTACTGTCCCCCTGGTCCACAAGATCCTATTCAAAGCACATGTAATTTAATGTGCCCACTTGGCCCGTTGCCCCTTGTAACAACAACCAATAGTTCTAGTTAACAAGTATCTTAAACACACAACAAAGGCATTGAAAAACACTCCAGTTCTACAGAATAACGAGCATGCAAAACCACAATCACCAGCTAAAAAACCCACAAGCTTTTCAATGAATGATAAACAAACGACAAGAAATTTTACAAAAAAATAGACCAAGCTAAAAACACACAAGCTTTTTAACAAACATCAAACAAACAAGAAAAGGCATAAATAAAACCCAACTCTTTCCTCACATTTCATGGATTAACTACGTACTCGTAGCTTCTGCACCCACCATCTCTCCAACACATCTTGCACATCTTGCTTTCTGAGGCTACCACATACCGTACTAACCATTCCAACAATAAAGAAATGATTAACACATTCACTGCCTCCACATTCCATAGGACCTTGCTCAAACCACATGTAATTTAATATGCCCACTTTCCTTGCCAACCCTTCTAAGAACAAGCAATACTTTTACTTATCAAGTATCATAAACACACAACGAAGCCATTGATGGCCACTGCACTTTTATAGAATAACGAACATGTAAAACCACAACCAACAACTAAAAAACCCACATGCTTTTCAATGAACTATAAACAAATGACAATAAATATTGCAAAAAAATACACCAACATCATAAATTTTACCAAGCATTTTTGGTTAACCCTTGCAACACCAACCAAGCATGAGAAACACATAAAAAATCCACTCATGAATAGTACACTGCCATGGAATAACAAACATCCAAGAATTGGACTAAGAAGAACTAAAACCCAATCCTCACCTCACATTTCATGATTTAACTATGTATTTACTGCTTCTCTACCCATCATTCCTCAAACACAACTTGCACATTCTACTTACCAAGCTTTCCTGAAAGCCTGCTAACAATTGAAACAAAAAACACATAATTAACACATTCTCTACCTCCACAGTCCAATACACCTTGCTAAAAGCACATGTAATTTAATGTGCTCACCTGCCTCATTAGCCCTTCGAGCAACAAACAATTCTTCTAGCTACTAAGTATCATGAACAAACAATAAAGCCATGCATGACCACTGCACTATTATAGAATAACGAATATGCAAAACCGCAACCAGTAGCTAGAAAACCCACAAGCTTTCCAGGGAACAATAAGAAAATGATAATAAAGACAAATAAAACCCAACACTTTCTTAAGATTTCACATATGAAAAGCAAAGAGATGACCCACTCACCAGTTGTAAAATGTTCCTTCAGCTCATCCCTTGTTCAAGTACTGCACAAAATCACTAACGTCGAAAATGGCAACACAAGCTTCTCAACAAGTAATGAACAAACAATAAGCAAAAAACAAGCACTTGCCTCATATTTTATGTATTAACTATGCATCGTCTACTTGTGTGCGCACCAATTATTTGACATATATTGTGAAGTTTTCATTTAATGCATGTGGGTGCACGTGCAATGAATGCATACCTAATTCATGAAATCTTAGGCGAATGTTGCATTTTTTTTATGCCTATTCTTGTTTGTGTATCGTTTGTTAGGAAGCTTGTAAGCTTTTAAGCTTCTCGATGTGATTTTGCATGATCATTGTTGCATAAAAGTGCACTGCTAGTGAATGGTTGGGTTGCGTGTTTATGCTACTTCATAACTTTGTGGGTATGTACGTAGTGAACACAAAACTAATTCATAAAACCTTAGGCTAGTGCTCGATTTTGTTTATGCTTGTTCTGGTTCTCTAGTCACCTATTAAAAACCTTGAAGGTTTTCTAGCTCTTTTCTGCACTTTCACATATGGTACATGTGCAAAAAATGCATAACTAATTCATTATTTTGTTTAGGATAGTGCTAGGTTTTGTTTGTGCTTGTTCTCATTTTTTTATCATATGTTAAGAAGCTTGTGATTTTTTTTGTGGCAGTGTTGCATGTTTGACTTATACCATTGAAAATTTATGCCTAGAACAATAGGCTTAAGCTGATGGTATGTTGTAATCACAAAACATTGTCATATGTTGATAGTAAACAACTATAAACGAGGATGCTTTTCTATGCTTCCACGTAGTGCATACATTTCACATGTTGGCTAACTGCATAGATAGTAAGAATGGAAAAAATTTCACATGTAAATGTGTAACAAAAATTTGTTTACTTGAGTTGGTCTCTTCATTTGTATTAGGTTTTTCATTTATATTGGTTACAAAATTTGTATTCAATGTCTTAAACATTTTCAAAAAATCATCAGTTTTGTCTATTTTTTTGCAAATTTTATCTTATGTTTTTGTCCTTACTTTTAATTAATAATGTACTATATGTTAGTTTTGTGAACTATGTGTGCCTATAATGCATTAACTATGCATTCCTTTCTTGGGCAGTGATCCCTATGCAAAATTTATTGCATTACTCTTTTTTTTTGTTTACAAATCTTTTCACCCACTTCTATGTTTTTTGTTTATGAATGGAATATTAAGTGTCATGTAGTATGCACATTTATTTAATTTGTCCCCTTCACAAGCACAATTTATTTTAACTGGATCTAGACACAAAGATCTATTGCACTGTGAATGTTTCTAACTTTTGAACAACAAAGTAGAAGGTCAGATTCTTGTATCATTCTTTTCTTTTCTTTCGAATAAATTTTAAAGCTTGCAATGTATGTATGACAAAAACCTATTTTTTTCGCAAATACAAATTACTTTTGCAATTAGAATAATGCATAATTTCAAAAATGTCATATGCAATGCATATCCAATGTTTCACCATGAACACTAACTACACTGTATAATTTGAAATATATTTTTTGCCGCCCAATTTGCCATTTATTGCAATAGCTTTAATATTTATTTCCTTATAAGAAAATTAGCACAATTGAAACACATAATAAATTTTCAAAAATAGTTGTAACTCATTGTAAAGCAACATCATGTTCTATGCTGATTTTTTTGCATTCTACTTGTCACAACAACTATCTCTTACAATCGAAGTGTAGGACAAAGATATTTTCCAGTGCAAATCAACTTGGGTCTTTAACAAGAGGCTTTAAGGTCAGATTCTTGTATTATCCTACCACCTTATTTACAACGAAATTTAATTCTTCCAATGTATTTTAGAATTATGTATTGAAAGAATTGTAAACAGTGAAAGACAATACTTGTTCAAGAATCTAACTTCCCATAGAGATAGATGAGCATAATGTATGGCATGCCATGTGATTCATAAACATGAAACTATTGTTTGCTTTCTACCAAGTTACTTTTAGGTAACATAATATACTAGTATTAGTGATAGGAACTTGTCCCAATATCTACTACACTACAATTGCTACTAAAATCAAAACTCTTTTACATCATTGACCACACACTTGTCTTCTGCACATAACTATAATTCATTCATTATGGATTTATTGTTTCAATAGACACTAGCATACAAGTAAAGCCTATGAAATTTGAATTTTATCTCTAAATGATTCCAAAAATTTATTACAATGGTGTATTTGGCTTATTTGCTTTCAGGAAAACAAATTCACAGTCACTCAATGCATTAACCACATGCAATAGTCGGGATTTAAGCGCATATTTTTTTTGCTGCAAAATTATAGTTTATCTCTCTTTCCAATGGTTTCAGTAGGTCGATTTTTCATTTTTCTCTAAGTAAAATAGGAAAATAGGGGAACATTAAATATTGTGGCAATTTTTAATCAGGGGATGCATGTACTGTGAGTTTTGGTGGTAGGTTGGTCAATGCTCAACCAGTCAATTCATGTTTAATGCATTAAATGCAACCCTCATGATATATGTTGCACAATGAGTGTGAAGAAAAATAGAGAATGATTGGTTAATTTGTATGCAAAAAAAAAGACAAACATAGTAAATTTTGCCAAGCATTTCCCATTATCCCTTGTAATAGAAACCAAGAATCATAAACATAGAAACAAGCCACTCACCAATAGTACACTATGATAGAATAACAAACATCAAAAAACAAATACTTGTAGCCATCGAGTGTCAAAAAATCACAGCCAAGCCATTCACCACCAATGCACCTTTGCAGTATAACCAACATGCAAAAGCACAACCAATAGCTAAAAAACCCACAAGATTTTCAACAAATGATAAACAAATAAGAATAAACACAAATAAAACCCAACAACCGGCTAAGATTTCATAAATTAACTATGCATTCATTGCACATATACCCACATGCAAAAATGCAACGAAGAGCTACAAAACCCACAATCTTTCCAACAAACGATAATAAAACAAGAATAAGAACAAAAAAAATCTAGCACTCTCCAAACAATTCATGAACTAGTTATGCATTCACTGCATGTGGATCTATGGAATTTCCAAAAGTATATAATTTCGTATTCTTCCAATTTACTTAAACAAAATTGAATAGTAGACATGGTAGCATTTAATGCAATAGCTATACAATGTTACACATGCATGCCATATCCAGTGCATATGATACAATTACAAAGTTGACCTAATCCAACATGTAGTGAACATATAGTTATATCATAAAATGTTAGGCGACTGGTGGGTTTGGTTTCTGCTTATTGTCTTTTAACCCATGAAATCTTAGGGCTTCCTTTAGTTTTTTCTTATTATTGTATATTTATTGTTTGTTGCAAAGCTTGCAAATACTTTATCCTTTTGCATCTTTGTCGATCTGTAAAAGCCAACTGTAGGTAAATGGCTTCGATGTGTCTCTATGATAGTTGACAACTAGAAGTATTCCTTGTTATATGTCTTATTCTTGTTAAATCCTAACTATAGGGAAAAGGAAAAAATATTTTAAACAATACAATCTTATTGGCCAAGCGACTAATTCAAAAGAAAATGCATCCACTAATTTAAAAGAACATGCATCCATTGCAATAGTAAACATGCTATTTAGCAGGAACCAATAAAAGCACAAATGTAAAAATTATACAATTCGATACATTGACAAGGGTATTGTATTATTCATTTTTGTATAAGTAAATCAGAAAATTAGGAACCCATTATATTTTTTGCAAATAGTCACATATTGAACAAATTCCATGTTATATAATCCACAAACATGGAACTATTTGTTGCTTAGAAGCAACCTATTGCCACGACTACTACATTTGATTTTCAAAATAGCTGCTACTCACTTGCGTCAAGTCGTCCCCCTCCCCCTTGTAACAATAAAAAATACTTTTAGTTACAAAATATCATAAACCAAAAGCAAACCTACTTACCAGCAACAGAGTTCTATAGAATTAGAAACCTACAAAAGCACAATCATTAGCTAAAAACACATAAGTTGTTCAACAAAGACTATCAATTCACTACGTGTGTACCCACAAGCCCTCCAATACATCTTGCACAAATTCCTTTAGAAGATTTTATGGAAAACCAATGGCCACTCAAGAAATTAACATACAATTAATACTTTCAATGCACACACAGACAAGAAAACTATCTAAACTATCGAGAACAACAACACACAGCTAAAAGCAAGAAAAATTTTGAACAAAGAATAAACAAACAATAAGCAACAATCAACACTCGCCTCATATTTCATGAATCAAATATGTATTTTGTACTTGTATTCATGCTAGCTGCCCAACACATACCACAAAGTTTTCATTTAATGCATTGCCAGGTTTACTAATGCAATCGTTGCATTGTTGCTCTTTCCAATGCTTGTGATTCTGTGTAGTGCCTGAATGAGGGAGGGGCTGAAGGAATGGTGTACAGTTGGTGATTGGACCGCTTGTTTATTTTCCATACTTTGCAATCTTAGGCAACTACTGAAATCTATTTGTTTTTATTACCATTTTCTTATAGTTTGTTCGAAACCTTGTAGGTTTTCTAGCTGTTGGTTGTGGTTTTGCATATTCATTATTCTGTAGTCGTGCAATGGTCGTCAATGGATTTGTTGTGTGTTTATGATACTTGATAGCTAGAAGAATTAGTTGTTGTTGGAAAGGTTAACAAGGCAATTGGGTTCATTAAAATACATGTTCTTTGAACAAGGTCTGCTAGACTATGGGGGCACATAATGCGTTAATTATGTGTTTTTTGCTTGAGTAACTAGTACATTGTCAAGAAAGCTTGGGAAGCAAAATATGTGAAATGTGTTGGAGGGTTCGTACATGTAGAAGCAGTAAATGCATAGTTAATTCATGAAATATGAGGCGAGAGCTGGGTTTTGTTTGTGCCTATTCTTTTTTATTTGTTGTTTGCCAAAAAGCTTGTGTGTTTTTAGCTTTTAGTTGTGTCCTTCGGTGTTTGTTATTTTGTGGCAGTGTACTATTCGTGAATGGCTTCTTTATGTGTTTATGATGCTTGATTGGTGTTGCAAGGGTTAATGGGTAGTTCTTGGTAAAATTTATGATGGTCTATTTTTTGTAATGTTTATTATCCTTTATTTATTGTTTGTTGAAAATCTTGCCAATATTTTACCTGTTGGTTGCGCCTTTCCATGTTCACTATTCTGTAAAAGTGCAGCAGTCGCCAATTGCTTCGCTATGTATTTATGACACTTGATAACTAGAAGTGTTATTTGTTGTTAGAACGGAAAGGGGGCAAAGTGGGAAGATTAAACTACATGTTCTTTGAGCAAGGTCTTGTGGACTATGGGGGTAGTGAATGCGTAAATTATATGTTTATTGCTTGAATAGTCATGACGGTATGTGGAAAACCAACAAAGAAAAATGTGTGAGATGTGTTGGAGTGCTAGTGGGTGTAGAAGCAATGGGTACATATTGCTCATCCCCTTCTCTAATTTGGATCTGGTAATATTTCACTGCTTCATAGCTGGCCATCCTGCTATCAAAAAGCTCATGCTCTATGCAACCCTCGATTAAGTATTTTCCACTATGTATATTATGTCCCCCTATTTTCCTAATTTACTTAAAGAGAAATGAAAAATCAAGTATAATCTTACGCATTACTAAATGAACAGATTTGTTTCAAGCCCATATTTATTACAATCTTCTTATGAGAATTAATTGCTTTATGTCTACGAATTGCATTTAGCATGTCAACCACTGTGCTCATCTGTCTAAAATGTGTGCATAACAGGACCACTATTTACAATTTCACTTGGAGGCAAATATCTGCATTCACACAAATATAGCCAACTGTTGAACAAGAAAATTGCAGGTCAGATTATTTGATCATTTTCCTCTTTCTCCAATGAAACATTTTGACAACTATGCAGAGTATCAAATCCGCTCTACTATAGATATGTGCAAAGTGCTAAAGATTTCATACTCAAAATGAAAACAAGATACAAGAATATAGAAATAATAGACATTTATAACTATGAATATGCAATAGGCACATTCAAATTAAATTATCTAAATTCTTTATTTGATTCTTGAGAACCATTGTTGCACAATCAGTTATAGGTTCTTATACACATAATTTTCTATTAGTATATATATATAATGGAATATGTATATGCATATAAATGTATAAAAGTATAAATGTCCATTACGTCTATACAATAATGTCCTTGTTTTAGGGAGGTTCTATGTGCAACTGTTAGGAATAGGTGCCAAGAAAACAAGGACTGTTGTGGCAAGGCATTGAGAACGCTATTGAAGAAAAGTAATACACTGAGCCTAAATGAGCTGAACCAAACAAAAAATAGGAATTTGTATTGGGTTTTACACTCAGATTAAAACCCTTAATTGTATTCAATCTTTTTGTTTGGTTTCCACTCATTCAAACTAGTGTATTTGGATTTTGGGAAAACATGTTTTCTACTCAATGGCTATTGAACCTCCTCTACATATGCACATGTACTTGGACAACGCTATCAAAAAGAAAGTATTTGCACTTTGGAAAACTAGCCAAATTCCTATTATACTTTATACTATTTCATCATGGAAACCTTAGGGAGATGCATTACTATAGACAAACATAAGTATATATCACAAACACATAGTCCAATGTAATCTCTAATGCTATATAATTTCTTTGCAGATACATACTGGAACAAACAAAAAGACCATCACAACAAATGTAATGCATGGAAAAAGACACAAGAAAATGGTAAACAAAATATTTAATTAACCTATCATATGCATGCTTCCATCATCTACATATGAGATTTACATTTTTGTTTGTTGTTTCAGGACAAAAGTGAACAAGTCAATATCAATTGAAGACTTGAATGCTAAAAAATTTGGCTACACATTTGGAGGTGACATTATTGTTGCCTACAAGACAACATTTGACAAAGACAATAAAACAAATGAGGTACTGTGCACAAATCTCATAGACCTCAAGGTAGAGATGACAATTAAACTAAATATCAGTGGAAACCTTGTCTAGCAACACAAGCACAAGATAATTCTAGGAATAGGGGTCTCAATATTTGTTTCCCAAATTGCACGTAAAACACTTGATGACAAAGGGGACTGTGGTTGCATATTAATATTGATAGACACTAGCACAGTTGAAAGAATGCCTCAATTTTTTGAAGACTATTACTTCATTCCAAATACAACTATAGGCCAATTAGTAGGAACCACGACTGGAACAATAAGTTCTTTAGATGTTGGTGCTAATAGAGTTGGTAGCCAATATGCTATTGATATCAAAGATGATAGAGAAAAATCTTACAAAGCACGGGTACTAATCTCTAGATACCATATGCCACTAATCCATTTTAACCCATTTATATACCATTTTGGTATATACTATTTTTTGTGACAATAACTAAGTTTATTTTTGCCATACAGCTGCGATTGCATTCATCTCATGAACAACAATACTTGAAAATAACACATATTTTTAGGAACAAAACTCCAACAATTATTTTCAAAAATATCGTAAAAACCACAGATAAAAAGAATGTGTTCCACATAGACCAGTCAACATTTATTTGCAAATTGAACAAAAAAAGAACAATGGAAAAGCTAACTGCATTGATGCAATCAACATTTACGGTAACTTTTGAAATATCTTGTTGCTTTGTCAAATAGTTTCTATCATACTCATGCTTCTAACAATATGCCTTTACATGTTTTAGGTTTCAGGACATTAAGGGCAACAAACACACTTTCAAATCCATTCAAAGCATTTTGCCCCATATGCAATTACAAGTTCTACAGTTATGGAATGTTGCAAGAGAAAGGTACTCACTGCTACCAATGTGACATACAAGTCAATTACATATACTTACTCCATCCTCAAACTATCATCATAATAAATGACAACCAAAAAATCCATTGTTTAGTTGAAAACCGTATCATGCAACAACTCTTGCTTGCCTTCCAAAACATGAAATATGAAGACTATGTCAACGCCAAGTCAACAGTTGTGTTTGCACTACGAGAATTTGTTGTCAAAGGCCATTTGAAGCTCAACCAAAACAATGCCATTACAAAATCTATTTGCCTGACTGAATTAACATCATATGCTACAACAAGGTACAAAACAATACTAATACAAATACTTGTTTTTTTCCTCAATTTTAAAAAAATGTTGAAAATTATCTACAAAAATGGTTGTCGTACTAATTCCATCAATTGTATTGCAAATGAGGAACAAACACAACCACCTGCAAACCTTCCTAATATTGCACCAAGTCGCACATGCCTTTTATGTTATGCTTAAGTTCTCGTATGTTTAGCCTATATGACAATATTTCATGTTATATGGATTAAATTTTTTAGCATTTGTCACTTTACTGTCAACATGTTTTCTCTTATATGTTACACAATGCTTAATTTTCTCCTTTGTCAATTCACAAACCTTAAAATCCCGTAATATAGTTTCTAAATATAAATGTAATATTGCTTAATTTACTATTACAATTATTGCATCTAAATTTTAGATACTTCATTACTGAATCGACTTCGATTTCTGTATGTTACAAAAAAAACTAAATCATTCATTTGTTAAAATAAATTAAGAAAATAGGAGGTCATTGTGTATTCTGCAAAATACTTAATCGGTACATACAAATTCTGGGGACTTTGATGGTGGGGTTATGGGTACTGAAATAGTTAACACATGTTAAATCCATTAAATGCAAATTGTGTGAGATGTGTTAGAGAGCTACTAGGTATGCAAGCAGTCAATGTATATTTAATTCATGAAATCTTATGCAAGTACTAAGTTTTCTTTGTGCTTATTATCATATGTTTGTTGTTTTTTGGAAAGCTTGTGCATTTTCAAACTCTTGGTTGCCCTTTTGCATATTCATTCTTTTGTAAAAGTGCAGTTCCCATGACTGGATCGACTTTATTATTATGTAGAAAAGGAGATAAACCGTAATTTTCAAGCACCAAAAATATGTATTTAAATCCCGACTATAGGGAAAAGTCAAAAATATTTTAGTTTTCCTGGTGGTATGGAGCAATCCCAATACCTTGTAGTATGTGAACTATGAACAACTATAAATGGCAATGCTTATGTATCCTTTGTTGCAATGCACACGTTGTGAATGCCAAATGAATGCGTTAATGGTGACAATGATAAGAGTGAATATTACATGTGAACATGTGAGAATATAGACTTGAACAATTTTTTTTGCTATCCAATGCATGACAGTAGCACTATGTTGTTGCTATATACAACAATATTGTTTTAGATCTTGTTCACTGTATAAATTTACAATGCATCAACTCTAGCTACATTGCTTTGGTAGAAACTAGCGTAATAGCTAAGCCTGTAAAATTTGTCTCACATGTCTCTTCATTATATGGTAGATAATAATTTATTTTTATATGTTATTGTTTAAATGAATTAAACTCTACTGTTACACATTTACACTATACAATACATTGTATGCTACATAATACTTTACGTTCTTCTGTTACTGTTCAAATAGATCAAACTCTACTATTACATGTTTTTACTATGCAACATGTTCACAATTGCACTCGCTAAATTTTCTTTTCAATAGTTTACCCAAGCTTTGTTACCTGTTATTAAATATTTTATTAGCTTTATTACCTCTTTCCTATTAAATATTTTCCAAAATACATACAACTCTATCCTGCTAATTTACTTAAACAAAAATTAGTGGTTCACATGCTAGCATTTAATGCATTGGTTTTAGACTAATTAAAGGGCATGTCATCTCTAATGTACATTATACAATTGGAACATTAAACTCCTTTGATCGCAACAACCACTTGCCTTAGAGAAAAATTCCATGTAGATAAAGTGCATAATTTCACAAAGCCTGACACAATTTGCATTCGATTATTAATTTTAGCATTTAGATTACAATGCCCTCTAGACTCTAAGAGTAGTAAATGTGTACAAAACCAGTGAATGCATAATCAATTCATGAAATGTGAAGCGAGTACTGAGTTTTATTTGTGCTTTTTCTTGTGTGTTACTTGCTTCTTAGAAAGCTTATATGTTTTTACCTGTATGTTTTGTTCTTGAATCTCTTTTATTCTGTGGTACTGCACTATTAGAAAATGATTAGCTTTTATGTTTATCATGCTTAGTTGATGGTACAAGCATGAACAAAAATTGCTTGCAAAAATTTATCATGTTAATCTATTTTTTCTTAGTTTTTAAAGTCATTTATATGATTCAAGTTTATGCATAATATATTATATCAATGGCGTACTATTTGTAATGGACTGTGCTCATTTGTTTAATTTTGTTATTTTCCCTTACAATTCATCTGCTTATGACCAAAGTACCAAAAATATAAATAGATGATAAATATAGCATATATCTATGATGCATTATACAACAGTCAATGCATAGTTAATGCATTGAATACTATGTCAACAATAGCACAATTGTTATGTTTTATAAGCCTAGAGTTGTGTTTCAAAATTGTTATCACTCAACATAGTTTGTTAGCTACTAAATACTAGCAAAATTACATAAAGTACACCTAGTGCCACTTGATGTATTATTTGTCGATTAGTTGAGAAGCCCGCCATTTCTAATCTACATTATATAATGGCAATAGTAGATTGCTTTCATGATACCAATCACTTGCCTTTCATAAAAATTCCATGCACATGAAGTGCATAATGGAAAGTTGGTACAATTTATAGCATTATCATTTGCAATACTTACAGTGGCCAATGATTTTTTTTTATCTTGCAACAAGTCTACTATTAATTTTACTTTCAATAATATCATTATATACCTGACATTTATGAACATATTTTAATATTTGAAAAGCATTATTTATCTTTTTTTCTAGTGGTATAAAGCAATCCCAATTCCTTGTAGTGTGTGAATAGTGGACAACTGCTTATGTATGCTCTGCACATTGTCAATGTGAATTGATTCCACCAATCACGACAATGGAAAATGTGTTGCATGTGTCCCTTGATTGATGGATTACAGTACTAGTATATTGTTGTCACATAATCCAATATTGTTTTCAATCTTGTTTACTATAAAATCTTACAATGCATTAACTGTGACTTGATTGCTTTCACAAGCATTAGCATAGTAGCAAAGCCTTTGATAGTTTCATAGTTATAGCTACTCTAGGGAATGCCTATTATGCAATCTCATTAATGTCCTATGCAAAAAAAATCAATATGAATTGCATATTACATAATTGTGATTATGCGCATGTCTTACATATCCACTCTAAACACTTACTATGTTGACAAATTAAATAGTCTAAATGAATTTAGTTTACAAATAAAAAAACACATGGCTAAAAACTTCAAAAATATTACACCCAATTGAACATAATAATTATACTAGTTAAAAAGATACTATATTGCTCAAATTTAAACTTGTTGCTATTATTTACATTTTATATGTTTACTATTTTAAATAAAATAAAATACTTTTATATTTTAAATATCTTGATATCCTCAAATGCTTCTCAATTACTAGTCTATTACCTATACACCTATTTTACATATCTTTAATAATAAACAATTCAAAATACTTTTAGAAAGTCTAAATGAATTTAGTTTACAAATATAGATTTTTTTTTAATAATTTAAAATGCTTTTATATTTTTAATATGTCCACTCTCCATAATGCTTTCATACTTTGGACATATCACTAATATTTTTATCTTTTATATCTTCCATTTCCATTCAAAACATTATTATTTTTACAAATAAACATATTTTTACTATATACTTTTGTACAAAAATTTATTCATATTCTTTAACAAGAACACAAAAATTCACTACAAACCTTCACCATCTACATTTTGCTTCTCAAATCCTATTCTTTCCAATTCTATTCTTTCTCCATTTATGCATCCTACACAAGACTCTTACAATTTACAAAGCAAATTGAGTTTTAAGCATTTCCAAATACTCAAACTTATTAATGTTAATCAAATCACAAAATAGTTTGTAATTACTACTAAATTATTCATTTCATTGCCAAATTACTTTGCAAAACTAAATCAACGTGTAATCATAAAAAATAATTAATAACGTTCATTCATGCAAACTACATTTTGTGCCTTTCAGAAAAAATTATTGTTAGAGTAATTGGTTATTTAATTTATTAATTAAAAAATATTTGTTTAATTACTTAAAGTTCCCTTTTACCTCTTTTACACTTAAGCTAACATTAGGTGCATAATAATTAATTACTTTATTAATTATTATTGTGCAAGCCTAGGGTTTTCCTTTTTAGGGTTTTGACCTATATGAGGTTATAAACTTCTCTTTTGTATTATTATTCATTTTACATTTTGGGTGAATATATTGCTCCACATTCTTGAGCATTCTTTTTGTTGCTTCTCTTTGCTTCTCCTTGTAACAGGTATTATTTGCTTGTAGAGGTCACTGGGCTCTTATGAAGTTGTATCTTTTCAACTCCAACATAGTATCAGAGCTTCAGATCTACAGTTGCTTGTTCTTGTTTTGAGTTTTTTGCATTGGAAGCAGATCTAGGGTTCTAAGGTTTTTTTTTTGTGGATTCAGCATACTCCTATTTTTGGGTTCACTTTGGGCCCAAATGGACAGTGCCATTGGATTTGCAATGCCCAAAAACCCCTAAATCGATTGTTCATTCATCGATTTTGGTTACAGTCGATTAGGGAAGCAAAAAAAAATTTTGCCCTAAAGTCATGCTGGCCACAAAACTCAAATTTGCAAAAAAAAAGCAAAACGAAAAAAAAAAAAAACCTAAGGTTTTTTATTAAATTTTGCATGGCCAGTGCAAATTCTGTTGGCCACCGGCCGCACCGCCCGTTGGCCACCGCCCAGCCACCGCGCTGCTCGGCCACTGCCCGCACCGCTCGACCATCGTGTCGCCCTCGTCCACCGCGTTGCCCTCACTCTGCCGACCTCCGCCGACCCCCTGTCGACTCTTCCAGCACTCGCCCACGGTCACATTCGTGACCAAGGGCTTCAAACTTACCCCCTGGCCACCAAATCCTTGGTCGCTGATAGGACCAGGGGCCCTTGTTTTTAGCCCTTGAGGGTCATGGTGGTCTTCTTGGGCACATTGGAGCAACTTTCATTCAAATGGGCATAACGCGGGCATTTTAGCTCGGTTTTTTGAATGGAAATAGGTGTTAAAAAGCCGGTTTTGGCACCGATTTGATGGTGCAGGAATTTTTTCAAAAATTTATCAGTCTAGATATTATTTTTCCAGTCAAAGTGAGGTCTTCTTTCTTCACTTCCGAGGTCGTAAAAGGTGCAAACAGACTCCATTTTTCAAAATCGAATAGGCGTTGGAAAGCTCTCAACATGCTCTATTCAGATAGGTAATTTAATTTATCATAAATTTCACTAGGTACATAAGAATTTGTTTTGAAGTATTTTTTGCTTATGCATTGCTTCCTCTTTCTTTGTTTGTACTAGGGTTTGGGTTTATCTCTTGTGGGGGGTGTTTTTTTCTTGCTTTCTATCATTTATATCAGAAAACAAGAACACCAAAACTCTCAAAAAAATCAAACCCTTCTGCATCTTCTGTCTATTCTGAAAGATCACATAATAATAAAAAACACAAGCAAGTACAGGTGTAGGGTTTCATGGCAGTCTCTTCAGTTGAGTTACTCACATCACATAACTATTACACTTGGAAGTCTCACATGATGAGGCTACTTAGGTTATGAGGGTTGTGGTCTTGTTTAGATGAGGTTCAGCCTCAGTTGCAGCGTCCTTTTGAGATTATGTAGCACAGGAACAAGATGGATGAAACTATGGGTTTTTTATGCATGCATGTTTTAGATAGTCTTTTGTTTTACCTTGATGCTTTGATCACTCCTCAAGCTATGTGGTTGAAGTTTGAGACACTTTTTGGGGCTATTAATGAGTTCCGAGCATTACATATTGAGGCAGAGTTGACTTCACTGTTACCTGAATCATTTTCCACTATTGAAGATTTTTTGAACAAGTTCAAAACTATCTGCACTATTTTACAGGGTTGTGGTAAGAATAAGTCAGACACAGAGTACATTTACTTGATTCTTTTGAAGCTTTGTGGTCCATTTCATATATTTTCATCTTCCTTCTATTCCACCATGGATGGTTTGGGTGCCAGTTTTACCATGCCTACCTTTGATTTGTTTTGTGAGCATTTGTCTCAGGAGAAGTTTCACCTTTCTCAGATGGATATGCTCTCAGGATCAAAGAACAAAGCATTGGTTGCTTATTCACCTAAAGGGAAACAGAAGCAAAAACCGAGGCCCAAGAAAGATTTTGTAGGCAGTGAGCATTCCTCCAAACCTCCTCCTAAGTCTAATTCTAAACCACCATTTAATCCAAAACATGAGAAATCTTCGAAATCTGGTGAGTCTTCCTCCAAGACTAAGGAGAAATCAGGAGACACTTGCAACTTCTGTGGCAAGCAAGGACATCCAATTTCTAGGTGTTGGAAATGATTAGAGGCTTTAGAGGAAGCCATGCAGCAACAACACATCTCCTCACCTCAGTCATCTTCTTCTTCCACAGGCAAAGTCCATGCTCTCACTACTAGAGCATTGACCAATGGGTCCACTTGGATTTTAGACTATGGTGCTTCTCACCATATGACTCACACTCAGCAGTTGGTCACTTCTCTTGCCTCTTGTGGTACTTCATAGATTACAGTGAGTGACTCTTCACAACTTTCCGTCTTGGGTTTAGGTTCTATCTCTTTGGATGGGGGCACTCTACAGGATGTTCTAGTTGTTCCTGACATCTCGACGAACCTCTTGTCCATTTATCAGATTTGCCACATTGGCTCTGGTAAGACAGTTGAGTTCTCACCACATGATGTGGTTATTTGGGATGTCCATGACTCTGATTTGGTTGTGGCTACTGGGAGTGTTGATATTGCATCTCGTCTTTATAGATTTGATGGATTTGAGCCTTTTGAGGGTATAGGTTCATCTCTTATAGCACATGCAGATTCATTAAGTAAGCTTTGGAATGAGCATTTGGGCCATGTCAATTACAAATATCTTTAGCAGATGAGTACATGGGCACTTGTTCTTGGTCTTCCACAAATTTCCTGCACTGACGATGTTTGTCATGGTTGTGTGCTTGGCAAGCATCACATGGATCCCTTTCTGAAGAGAAGTGCCACTCGTGCTTTGGCACCCTTAGAATTGATTCATAGTGACCTCATGTCATTTCCCACTCCTTCTTTTTCTGGGGCCAAGTATGTACTCACATTCATTGATGACTTCTCCAGACGTACATGGGTGTACTTTCTTAAGTACAAGTCTGATGTCTTTGATTCCTTTCGAGTCTTCAAGATATTTGTAGAGAAGCAGTCTGGCCTTTCTATTTGGCAGATAGGTACAGATAATGTGGGGAGTATGTGAATCAGGCTTTCAAAAAATTTTGCATTGAGCATGTTTTGCACCATCAGGTTTGTGTTCCCTACACCCCTCAGCAGAATGGTGTTGCTAAGAGAAAGAACAGGACTTTACGGGAGATGGCTAATTGTATGATTCAGTCCAAGTCCATGGATTCATCTTTTTGGGCTGAGGCAATCAATTGTGCCAACTATATTTAGAATCAAATGCCTCACAAGGCGATTCGACATATGACTCCTGAGGAGGCTTGGTCTCATGACAAGCCTCATATTTCATCATTTCGAGTATTTGGTAGTGAGGCATGAGCATTTATTCCTGATGCTCAAAGGAGAGCCATGGAGCAGAAGAGTTGACCCCTCACTTTTGTCAGCTACTGTGAGGATGTTAAGGTGTACAGGTTGTTTGATCTTGATTCCAGAGAGGTCCTGTTTTGACGAGATGTCCAGTTTGATGAGCGCCTTCCTACAGTTGATACCCTATCTCCAGTGTCTACTTCACTACCTACTCCACCCACTACAGCTCTTCAGGATTATTTTGAGGATGATTCTAATGAGGATATTGATTATCCCCCATCTCCACCTCCACTTGCTCCACCTCAGAGGTCCAAATGGGCTTGCTTTACTATTGGGGCAGCAGGATCTATGGCCGGTGATCCTTTAGACACTCGTCGCACCTGTTCTCATACTATGAGTTCTAGTCTTTTGATTCATGCTCTTTTAGAGGATCCTTAGAGGTTTTTAGAGGCGACAGATCACCCTAAGTGGGATAGTGCTATGGAGGAGGAGTATTCTTCTTTGATGAGGAATAGTACATGGGATCTCTATCCTCTTCCTAAGGGTAGAAAGATGGTTCGGTGATGATGGTTCTATTGATAAGTACAAAGCACGTCTTGTTGCGAAGGGTTTCTCCTAGGTTGAGGGTATTGATTGCTCTAAGACATTTTCCCCTATTGCCAAGATGAATTCTATTCATTTTGTACTATCACTTGAAGCTTCTAGGGGATGGCCCATTTTTCAAATGGATGTGAAGTGTGCCTTCTTGCATGGTGACCTACAGGAGGAGATCTATATGGAGCAGCCTTAGGGATTTATGCATGATGCTTCTTTGGTTTGCAAACTTCAGTGTTCATTATATGGTCTCAAATAGGCCCCTCGGGCTTGGTATGAGAAGATGGACTCTTTTTTGCTCTTCATTGGTTTCACATGCTGTCATTCTGATCCCATAGTCTATATTCAACATCTTGAGGGTGAGATCCTGATTCTTGTGCTATATGTTGATGATCTTCTCATCACAGGTAGGTCATCCTCTATGATTCAACATGCTCAGCTAGCTTTGATGGAACAGTTTGAGATGACAGATCTCGGCCTTATGCACTATTTTCTTGGTCTTCAAGTGATTCAATTTTCAGAGGGGATCTCCATTTACTAGCATAAGTATTCTCTTGATATGCTTCAGTGATTTGGCATGCTTGATTGCAAGCCTGTCCCCACACCTTTTCAGTCAGGGGTTGTTTTGACTACTACTTGCCCCACTCCTTCAGTAGATTCTACACTTTATAGGCAGTTGGTTGGCAGTTTGTTGTATCTGACTCACACTCGTCCTGATCTTTCCTTTGCAGTTGGCCTTGTCTCTCGATTCTCCCATGATCCTCATGAGAGTCATTGGCAAGATTCCAAGCGTATTTTGAGGTACATTTAGGGCACCACTTCTTATGGCATTCACTACACATCAGGGGATCCTCAGATTGTTGGCTACACTGACTCAGATTGGGCTGGTGATGTCAATGATTGAAAGTCTACTTCTGGCTTTGTTTTCTGTCTTGGCTCTGGTCCTATCACATGGTCTTGCAAGAAGCAAATTGCTCATGCATTATCATCTACAGAGGCTGAGTACCAAGCTGCTGTGCTCACTAGTCAGGAGATTTTATGGCTTCGTCAGTTGATGACTGAGTTTTGTTTTCCTTTTGATAGTCCCACTATTCTTTGGTGTGACAATCAGAGTGTTGTACACATTTCTTGCAACTCGATGGAGCATCAGCGGATGAAGCACATTGAGCTTCATATGCATTTCATCAGGCAGTTGATTCAGGATGGTTCTCTCATCTTGGAGTATATTCCCACTACTGAGCAGGTTGCAGACATCTTCACGAAACCTTTTGCATCTCCATGCTATCTTCAGTTGTGCTCTATGCTTGGGATGAAGGAAGTTGTCCTTGGGTGGTCTTTATGAGGCCTTCCTTCCTTCATGTTTCTTTCAGCATGTTCTTTTATCTCTTTTTGGAGAGGAGTTTTTCCCACTGGGTTTTCTCCTTTTCACCATTTCATAGAGATTTCTTTGTACTTGGGTACCTGATCTGGCCTTGTTGCCAGGATGCATTTCTTTTGCTTTCAGTAGATTCTTCTAGGTTTTAGCTTCTCCCTAAGTCTAGCTTAAGGGGGGGTGTTAGAGTAATTGGTTATTTACTTTATTAATTAAACAATATTTGTTTAATTACTTAAAGT
This sequence comes from Sequoiadendron giganteum, assembly GCA_007115665.2. Classification (NCBI taxonomy): domain Eukaryota; kingdom Viridiplantae; phylum Streptophyta; class Pinopsida; order Cupressales; family Cupressaceae; genus Sequoiadendron; species Sequoiadendron giganteum. The sequence goes on from CM021105.1 coordinate 503,166,079, forward strand.
TCCTTTTTACCTCTTTTACACTTAAGCTAACATTAGGTGCATAATAATTAATTACTTTATTAATTATTATTGTGCAAGCCTAGGGTTTTCCTTTTTAGGGTTTTGACCTATATGAGGTTTTAAACTTCTCTTTTGTATTATTATTCATTTTACATTTTGGGTGAATACATTGCTCCACATTCTTGAGCATTCTCTTTGTTGCTTCTCTTTGTTTCTCCTTATAACAGGTATTATTTGCTTGGAGAGGTCACTGGGCTCCTATGAAGTTTTATCTTTTCAACTCCAACAATTATCAAGTTCTAACATGTTTTCCTAAATAACTAGTAATAATTTAATTTAGGTTCACAAGAAAATTGGTATTTTTAAAAACCTCTTTGCACATACCAATGACTTATTTACTAAAATATTTAGTACTAGTAAATAATATTATCAAGGAAATACAATTTATCTAATTTATATTCAAAATAAAATTGATATTAATATTTAGTTATTCAATTTTTTTTTTTCATTTAATACAAAACTTGAAAAAGCATTCCACTAGGAGGCAGGAACACAACGCACTGCATCACTTGTTTAACTGTTCATAACCAGTATTTCAAAATGTAGGATATGTATATTAAATTTAAAACACATTTACAATATTAAACATAAAATGTGTAATTTTAAATTTCAATGTTTTATTAAAATATATTGATAAAATGTAAGCAGCTTAAAATCATATATGAACCTATACTTTTATATGATAAAAAAAAATATATTATATATTTAAACCTTATGGAAAATTATTATATATATATATATATAAAGTAGTGTAGGTATTTTCATTTCTTATATTTAAATTGATCCTTTTGGTTTTGAAAGAAAGAGATCTAAGAAATTTGAAGTGTTAAAGAAGCATATTCACATCATGGGTTTATATTTCTTTTAACAAGAATCCATTATACCCTTTTTTTCAGCATGATGTCATTTAAACTTCTTCCTCAACAACACAATATTACATTTCCTTTACATGGTATGCAATTTAAAAGATACATAAATATCAATAAAAACCTCTCATTACCTCCATATCTATACCAGCACAACTCATAAGGTATCTATGTTTTTTTCTCATTGCAAAAAAAAATACAACATATTTAATATTACATACAATATTGAAAATTACAACAAACAACACACAAAGAATAAGACTTGCTCTTTTCCATACTCTTTTATTCATTCAATGATATACTAAATTTTCATTTTACAATAATACTTTGAAATAAAATGAGTACAATATCAAATAATGCAAGCTTGCTCTCCACCCTACCATAAATGACATCATGAAACCTCTTAGGGATCTAGCCATTCCCCTGAGCAAGAAAAAAATATTACCAAGTGATCTTGGTTGTAATACCCCTCCATTTTGCTCTTTGTTTCAAACAATGTCCTACCTTGCTTTGCTTTGTTTATTGGTTACTCTTATATTTTGAGATACTATGATGTTTGTTTATTATTTGATCACTATTTATAAAGTGATGTGGATTATATGTTGTGATGTGATGTTACTCTATTTGATGTTATCATTTGACATGCCTTTGATTAGCATTATGATTATTTGGAATAACATGGTTATTTGCACATGAGTAGTTTATATATGTTAGAATTGTCAGTTTCGTGATAGTGTATTGGTGAAGGGGATGAAATTGCATCATTCGCTTGCGAGCGCCCTACGATTCCATGATTTCCTCTTCATGATGTGTTCTATTATGATGTTTATATACATGTTCTATATATGTTTTGTTTATAGGTTTGTAGGTACAGGACATCGACTCCACCTGGCTTCACAGGTTTGAGCGTATCCACCACTCAATGGTTATGTTGATTGGGAGATAGTAGCTAGGATTCTTGTGTCAAGCTTTTACCCTAATCTCAGTGTGTCGTCGGGTCTAGTCAGTTTTACTTGTTAAAAGTTGTTATTTTGCTTTGAATTATTATGTTGAAAAGTTTAAAAAGGGAATTTAACGAATTTAATTATTTAAGGTTGATTATTAAATTAATTTTATTTTAATGTTAGAAGTGGTGAATTAATTAATTAATGAATTTATTTTAATTGGTAAATAGTATAATTTTAGGATTATATTATTTATTAATTAAATAAATTAGATTAATTAAGTTAAATTTGAAAGGGGAAATATTTTGCAATTGTAATACCCCTCTATTTTTTCCTTCTGGTTGAACAGTGTTTTGCTCTTTTATGTTTTACTTTCTATTGGTACCTTGACTATGGTACTCGGCTTCTATTTGATCGCTATCTATAAAGCGATGTTAATATTATCTTTTGATGTGATGGTATTTTAATACGATGTTATCTTTATGTCATGTTTTGAATTAACATAAATGGATATTTGAATTAATGATGTTTATGCTTTGGATTATATTAATATGTTAGATTTGTCAGTTAGCTACATTGTATTGGTGAAGGGGACAATATTGCATCACTCACTTGTGAGTGCCCTGCGATTCCGTGATTTCCTCTTCATGGTGTGTTTTAATTATGACGTGTTATGTATGTGGATATATTCTTTGTTCATAGGTTGATAGGTACAAGGCATCGACTCCACCTGGTTCCATAGGTTTGAGCATGTCCAATGCCCAACGGTATTCGATTGAGAGATAGTAGCTAGGATTCTGAGCCAAGTCGTCACCCTAGTCATAGTGTGTTGTCGGTCTTAGTGTGGTCCAGTTGCTTTAATATTGTTCAATTTGCCTTGTTTTAGTTTAATTCGAAGTTAGAAAATGGTAATTAATTGCTTTAAGTATTTAAAGCTATTGATTAAATTAATTGGGTTATAACGTTAGAGACATTGTTTTATTAATTAATTAATTTAATTTGATTAATAAAATGATTTAATCTTGGATTAAGATCTATTTTATTAATTAATTAAATTAGATTGTGTTCAATTAAATTAATTGTGTTGAAATGAATTAGATTATTCTTTTTGGAAATGCATGGATATTTGGTTTGAAAATGGAAATAGAAGAAAATGTATTAAAATTTGAATTTAACAATTTTTGAATTCAAAAATTTGAAAGAAAGACTTTTGCTTTTTTCTGTTTTGGAGAATTGATGAGGGTGGTTGTAGGATTTTTTGTAAGGATTTTTCATTATTATTGAATTCCTTCACAAATTATGATCATGGAGTTTTTGGGAGAAAATTGAAAAGAAGAGGAAGAAATTGTTCAAACTTTGTGGGTTTTTGGATCAAGCTTAAAGAATCTGTGGACCTGAAGAGGGAATCAAGGCATCAATAGGATCTTCACTCAACTTCAAAGAAAACAGGTTCATGTTCTTTAAATGAGATTCTTTTGAAATTTTAATTAGTTGTGTTGTTGAAAAGCTTTGAATCTATTGTTTGATTGCAAATAAACCAGTAGGTTTCTTGTTTTCCAATTTAGAAGAAAACCCTGTTTGGTTTAGATTGTTTCCAAAATCTAAAATGGTTACTTGTATGTAAATGATTATTTTAATTTTTGTGTTCTTCAATTTGTTGGTTTTCAATTTGGGTAAATGGATATATTCATATATATATATATACATATATATATACATATGTATATATATATTCATATATATATATACATATAGTATATTTATATATTTTCATATATTTTCCCTAGTAAGGTTATGCTCGCAAAATTTATTAAATTTCAAAATTTAAAAAACAATGACAGTATTTTTAGCTTCTGGTTTTTTTTTTCATTTCAAAAAAAATGATAGTAAAAAAAAAATATATTAAAAAACAAAACAAAATAAAATAAAATTGAGTTGGTGGTTGGAGGCTCACCCCACAGTCGCCCCCATGGGAAGCAGCGTGGGGGAGCCGCACCTAGCAACCCCCATGGCCTGCGTGGTCTGCCTAGTTGTGACCACCAACAATGGTGGTCGGCTGTGTTGTGCATAGCCGCGACCACCAACAATGGTGGTCGGCTATGTTGTGCACAACCGCGACCACCAACAATGGTGGTTGGTTGTGCTATGCACAACCGCGCCACCATTGGTGGTGGCCATCTACGCACAACGTCGCCTGCGTCCGGCCGCGCTGCCTTCACTGCCGCAATGGCCACCTCCGCCCGCGTCGCTCGCAGCGGCTCTCTTCGTTGACGTCGCCCACTGCGGTCGCCACTATTGAAACCACCATCGTCGCCCTGGTAAAACCGCAGCTGGTGCCCTTAAACCGCGCCCTTCACCTAGAATGCGGCCCAAAAACAGCCGCCTCTACCCTAAGTCAAAACGCGTGACCCGAGGTCACCTTTGGTATTTATTTATTTTTTTTAAATAATAATAATAATAAAAAAAACTCATTAAATTGAATTTATATATAATTTAATATTTTATTATTATATTTTTATAATGTTAAAATATTAATATATATTATATTAATATTTAATATTATATTATATAATACTATAATATTATAATTATATATATTAAATAATTAATATAGGTGGGTATATGCAATATATGTATATACACAAAATATTCAAGTGTATATTTATATTTTAAAATATGATTTATTGAAGGCATGAATTAAGGTTAATTGAGAAACTAAAATATTGAGTTTTTAAACAAATTATTGAGATTAATTAAAAACAATAGATTTGAAAAGGGCAAATGTTGAATTTGTGATGAATGTGTTAATAACAAAATTAATTGATTTATTTTATAATGATTTAGTTGCAAGGACAAATGGTTATTTATTTTAAAGCGAAATGTTCTAAGCTATAGATGAAAATGCTATTTTATTATTTAAAGGCAATTAGAAAATTAAATGTTTGGGTTAAATTTTGTCCTTGTCTTGACAGGATGTTGTTAAATTTAGTTTTATTGTGGCATTATAATACTGAATTTGATTTAAGGAAGTGGATTTAATATATCCAAAAATTAGTTTATTTCCTCGCAATTGCATTGTGTGCTTATATTTCTCGATGTTCATATTTTGGGGAAGTGGGTTAAGTGCCTTTTATTTGTAAGTCTTGTAGATGGGGTTTTCAGTTATGTGGGTTTTCGTATCATGTTTGTCAACCTATTGTGAGTTCCTTGGGTAGTGCATGGTGCCTAGTCAGTGTTTACCCGGTTTCCACGAACGGGGATGTTTTGTGTCTCCTGTGAAAGGAGTGGATTATGGGATCCGTGTCTCCTTGTAAGGAGTGACCTTGTTAAGTGATTTGTTGCCTCCAGTGTTTGGAGTGAGTTCATTTTATGTCGCCTCCTAAGAAAGGATTGGTCGTGATATCTTGTGTGTTGCACTTTGTACCCTTGGTGTTTGGATGGTATGTGTGTTGTCAAGTAGAAGAGTGGCTTCCATAGGGGCCAGAGCCTGGAAGAGGTAAGATTGGGCAACCTTCAAAAGTGGTTTAATCAAGTGATAACTAACACAATACTTAGAAGATTAGGACTAACTTCTCACTAATCAAGATAATTATGCCTCACTCATGGACCCACGTGCTCGGTTAGGCTTGGGATGGGTGGGAAGGCCTGGAGAGGCAAGGTCATCTATCTTGTCTATACGAAAGGTATTTGACTCCGCATTAGTAAGTATGAGGGTCGGGGATCGGTTGAGGCCACCATCTTGATGACCCATAGTGGGTAACTCATGACGAGCTGTGTGATGACACTCTATCTAGGACAACAGTTGGTACTTGTTTATTGTGGGTATGGTTTTCGTAACAACCTGATGTGAACATAGTTGGTATTTGATTATTAGGTGTATGGTTCTCTTAATATACTTTATCCGCTTTTTATCTAGAAGTAATGTGACCATGTAGAGTTGTACTTGTGTGGTATATGAGTTGTACTTGTGAGGTACATGTGATTGGTTATGTCAATTTGGTTCAGTTATGCTTTAGCCTGTGTCTTGAGGTGTTGGTCTTGGCTAGGATTCCTTGTTACTATCTCCTAACACGGGGGGTGGGCCTTTGGGTTCCACTTGGTTGGGTGGTGTACACCTTAATCCGTTGGGCTTTCTTCATGTTCATGTGGACGAGACTTCCAGTTGGAGAACTCGTTGGATTCAATATCAGTTCTTGCTTTATTTCATTTCAGTTGATCTTGTATCATTTTACCCCTCAATTGTTATCGAGGTGGAAGTTGTAATTGTAAGTTTGTTTATTGAACTTACCTCATTCGGGGAATGAGAGTTGTAATCTTATTGTTTATAATGGATTATTGAGATGGAAAGTTATCTTTATGCTTGATGTAATTTATCTTAATTGGAATGTATGTGTTTAATTATTATCTAAATAATTGACATGGTTTAAATTCATGTTTTTTGTTGAGGTTTTGTTTAACCTCTGTCTTGTAACCTTAAAGGTTGTTGGCTTTAATTAGTGAACTTGTTTATTAATTGTACTTAAACAAAAAAAAATATTAGTCCGTTTAAGTAGTTAATTGCAGCGTCCTCTAGGGTTGCATGGTGGAGCGTTACAGTAATTATTAAATGTTTTTAATTTTAAATTTCTAGAGGATATTATGCAAATTGGTTGTTAAAGATATTTTGTGAGTTTTAACATGTGTTAGAAGAAGTAATGAGGTTGTTGAAAATTTATTCATGAGGAGAAGATTGTGGCTTTGATGAAAGAAGTGAAAAGCTTCTTCACGATAGAAACACGGGGATATTTTTGGTGTGTTGGGGAAAATATTAAATATAAGTCTTTCTCTAATTTTCTTGGGTTCTAGAATTTTTTTGGAAGAATTGTTGTAGAAAGAAGTGTTGTGTTCTTGAATCTTTAAAAAAATTCTTCTGGGAATTGTTCGGGAAATTGTATTATTCTGAAGGAAGCTATTGTCTATCTGGGGAAATTACTTGGATTTGTGGAGGAGGCACTGCTTCAAATTTACAATTCACAGGCATTGGACTACAAGTTTATTCTTTCATTTTGTTTAAGTTAAATTGAAAAGCTTCTAGTTAGATCTTCTCTATAAAATATTGTTTGTAAAATTTTTTAAGTTTGAGCTTGGTTTTAGAAATTGTTATTGTTGTAGATAAGATCCTCTATAGAAAAAATTCCTCTGTAGGTTGAAATTCTCTGTGGAAACTATAGAAAAATTATAAATTGGTATTATTGTGAATTTAGATGAACCCAGAAGGAAACACTTAGGTATTTGGAAAGAAAACCTTCCCTTTGAAAGAAATTTAGTTTCTGAAGAAAAAAATATCTTGTAGGTTTGAACTCTCAGGAAATTTTGTGTAAAATTGATTTGTGAGAAATTTTTTTGTTCTTTATTCTTAAGATTCTTGTTTGAGAAAAGTTAAAAAATTCTTCCTTAATTCAGCTGAGATATTCATTTGTAGAATTATCTCTGTAAAATTTGGCTTACCATTTGTTTTTGTAAAATTCTCCTATAGGTTGAAATCTTCTCAGGAAAATTCCTATGAAATTAATTGTATGAATTTTATTGTTTTTCTTTTAAGGTTTGTTTTCCAGATAGTTGTAAAAAGAAACCTCTATGTTTGATTTGAAGTTTCACCTATATAATTTTCTTTGTGAAATTTGGCTTCCGAATGTTTTTGAAATTATTTTCCCAATTACAATATTTAATTAATCAAATTTATATATATATATATATATATATATATATACATATATACATACACATATATTGGAATACATATATATATATATATATATTTTACAGCTTGAAAAATTGTTTAAGTTTCTGAAAATTGTGTTGAAGTGTTGTACGACAATTGAGTTTCATTTAAATCGCAGTGTATTGAAATTTTGGTTTGATCAAGTGTTATTGATAATAGACTTTGTGGGGGATGCTGGGGCGCTCCGCATTGCCAACCCTCCCCATGGGAGGCATTGTGGAGGAGGCAACACCCAACACTAACCCTCACCACAGCCACCCCCAAGGATCTTGGGGGGTTCGGATGTGTGGGGAGGCCAACCCCCTCCCAAGTATTGCATGCCAATCTTTGACTATAGATATCATCGCATGTTCTTTTATGAATTTTGATTTTTGGTTTTTATCATATTAAATTTTAATATATATAATATATATAAAAATTATATTATATATATATATATGTTGAATATTTATTTGTTATGATTTTTTGAATAATGTAAATTATTTAAGTGTTTTAATGTATATATATATGTGGTTATGTATATATTCAATGTGTATATATAAAATATATATTTAAGGATTTTAATTATTAAGTGTATGTATTTTATGTATGGTTAGAAAAATCTTAAAATGAAATATTTCAAATAGAAGAAATTATCATTTTATTTAAATGTAATTGAGAACATTGAAGGATCAGATAATTGGATTTTTCTTCTCTGTTGTAAAAAGAGCTTTAATTGAATTAGTTAAATCGGGAAATTTATATTATTGTTTTTCACTAAATGAAAGTGGATTTAGGAAATCCAAATATTAGATTTAATTCTTGTGTTGATTGCCCTTAAGTATTTGATTTCTTCTAGTTACATTTTTGGGGGGAAAATTGGTAAAGTGTTAGTCAATAATTTGGAAGTCTTCCACAAGGATCTTTAGATGATGAGGGTTGTTGTATTGTAATGTCAACCCGTTTTAATTCCCTTGGGTAGTGTGTTTGTTGTTTTCAGTGATTCACCCGATTTCCACGAACGGGGATTTGTGCCTCCAATGTTGGAGTGAATTTTGTTTGTGTTGCCTCTTATGTTTGGCGTGGGTTGTTTTATCAGGTTTTGTGCACTATGTTTCCCTTGGTGGTTGGTTTTGTTCTATGAGTTTTCAAGTAGGAGAGTGGCTTCCGTTAGGGGACATAACCCTAAAGAGGTAAAATGGGTAACCTTTAGAAGTAGTTAATCAAGTGAAAACATAATTAAAGTATTTAGGGGATTGGGTAGTAACTCATACTAAGTAAGCTAAGTTAGCCTCACTCATGGACTCAAGTGCTCATTTTGGCTTGGGATGAGTGGGAAGGCTTGAAATGGTGAAGGTCACCTACCTTGTCTTTTCGAAAGGTATTTGATTCCGCATGAGTGAGTATGGGGGTCGGGGATTGGTTGAGGCTACTAGGATATCCCAAAATGGGGGTCGGGGCCTAGGAATATTTTCATTGGGTAACTCATATCGAGTTGTGTGCTGAAACTCTTCCTATGACAATGTGCTTTTATGTGTATGGTTATTTGAACATACTTGATTTGTTATAAATCTGGAAGCAATGTAACCTTTGTAGTAGTGTGGTTCTTGTACTTGTTTATGTTTGAGTCAGTATGTGTTAGCCTGTGTCTAGAGGTAGTAGGTTTGGTCTTGGATCCTTGTTACTATCTCCTAGAATGGGGGGTGGGCCTTCAGATACCACTTGGTTGGGAGGAATGTGCACCCTTCACTGTTGGGCCCCTTTTATCTTCAGATTGTGATGGAGAAATTTCCAGTGGAGAGCTCATGGATTCCATCTTGTAATTCCATGCATAGTAATTGTTATAGATGACTCTTGTATTTTATTACCCCTTAGTTGTATTTGAGGAGGTTTCTTGTATTATGTAGCACATTTGTATGAACTACCTCATTCTGGGAATGAGTGATGTAAATCTTATTTGATGAGTTAATGTTATATTGGAACTTGAAGTATATCTTATCTTGTGATGAAATTTCATGTCTGGAATGTATGAACATTTATTTCTTAAGTAGTTCATCATGTTATGGATGCAATTATGTTTTATGTTATGGGTTTAGATGTACCCTTAGTCTCGTAGCCTTAGAGGATGTTGGCGATAGATAGTGAACATTCATGTTGTATTATACTTTTAAATAAAAAAAAATTGTGCGTTATAGTAGTTATTGCAACTTCCTCTAGGGTTACATGGTGGGGCATTACATTGGTATAAAAATTGCAAATAACTTATTGAAAAAAATTTAAACACACCTATTATCAAATAACCATTTCCACTCAAGCAAATTTTACGTACTAATTTCAACTACAAGCAATGAGAGGAAGGATAACTTATCTTTTTTACATCATAGTAGAGATGTAGCCTCTTTCTCTAAGTTGCTCCCTTTTGAACCCATTCTTCTTTCTTTCTTTTCAAAGACTTCAAATCAACGATTCTCCAAAAGGAGAAGTGGATAACAACCTTTCTCTCTTCACAAAGAAGATATAAAAGAAGTTCAACTTGAATCTCTTTAAATGAGGGAGTGAGACTTGTCACTCTCTCATTCAATTTTCATGCACAATCTCCCACAAGTTCTCACACATGTGAACAAATTTGGGGAGATGGAAAGAGAAGGAGTATACTCCACTCCATCCCAAAAAAAATCATCTTCATTAAGAGGGGGATGGATTACTTGGTCACTTATGCATCTCAAAATTGGGTTTGAAAACCAAGACATTTCTCTTTTCCCCAAATCTCTCAAATTCATCACTTTTCAAAAAAGGCAATAAATGAGGGTCATATCTTGTATATGGTCCAAGATATGGCCATAATTAAGCCACTACCCCCTATGTACCTATCTTAGGACCTTGAAAAACATGTGACCACTTAAAAATAGACTTCTAAAACCCTTTTAAAATTACCATAAAGAATGCATTCGAATTTCAACTCCAATTAAGGGTTTACAAACCCCTAATTTATTACTCACACTCTTAACTACCCTCACAAAATAACTTAACGCATAACCCCAAACTTAAGCCCTAAAACACAAACAAGGTAGGGCCTTACATATTAGCCCACAAGAAGCTAGGGATATGGTTTTGAAGAGTAATATACTCATTACCTTGGGTATGGAACTAAAGAAGATATTCTTACTTGACCAAGTAATAGCACAAGAAGACCCAATGATTGCTGAATTTGATTCTAATGAGGGGATTAGTGGCACATGATACAACCCTAATATTGAGACCTTGGAATTTTAGGCCAAGAAAAGAAATACACAAAAACCAAGGCTGTAAGATGTGGTATAAAAGATGAGAGGAACAACTATGGTAAAAAAATTGAAGAACACATCTCCTTTAGAAGCTACAACCATGGAAATGCACTCAACCATGTTCACTCAAGCTACTATTATGGAAATGGAAAATAAATTGACAAAATATGAAAAGGAATAGAAATTCTTAAATGATGAGGTAAATAAACTATTCATAGAAAATGTAAGACTAAAAGAGTAATTAAAAGGAGAAAGGCCCTCACAAAGTAAAGAAATAGTATTGTATCAACCTCCTACTACCCAATCAACTGATATAGATAGTTCATCCTCGAAACAAATGAATGTACTAAGATAGGAGATCAAAGAGTTGAAAAAATCCAATAATGAAACCAAGGAGGGAGTGAGGGACCAAATCATCATCAATGTCTTGGAAAAATTCCTAGATCATAGGATCAAATTGATTGAGGAAAAAATGGAAAGTGTGTATGATTTCTACACTTCATTATCCCAAACAATTGACCATATGAAAGCCCATGCACTTATACTGTATCCTCTTTTTAGGAAGTGGTAGCCAATTCATCATACCTTGGTGACTTTATGCGGGGTATTACAGAGAAGTGTGGAATCTCCTTCAACTTTGAAGCCAACTGAGGAGATGTTTAAGATAGTTATAGATGAATATCAGTATATAAATGGAGAAGATTAGAAGATCAAAACAAGGATGGGATTATTTCATACATTGAAGAAGTGGTTTGTGCCAAGGATATTAAAGGGTGATGACCAATTGAAAAATCTCAGTGAATGGAGAAAAGAATTTGTCAAAATTGTTCTTGATTACATTGCTCATGTACAAAAGGATGGTGAATTGAATGTCCACAACCTCAATTTGATCATGGATGGAATGATATCGTTAGATACCAAATATTCTAAATTCATTATAGATTGCAGATGGTTACTCAACAACAGATGGAGGAATTGCCTAACAATATATCAAAGATTCAAGAATACAAATGGCCTCATGACTACATAGTATACCAATGGGAGCAAAATTATTTGGCTCCTCCAGAAGAATAGGGCCTTGAAGATCTTGCAGTGGAAGAATCACGCCTTCAAACACTCTATCATGGAGATGGGGACTTTTCTAGATCGAGATGATCATGGGTCTCCTATGTTGATTAACGAACTACAAGTGTATTGAAAGTGTTGTAGAATTCCAATCAATATTGTCTACTTTATTTGTTTTCTCTTAATTATTTTTTAAGAAAAACTCATTTTTATTTTATATGAAGAGGCATGAATTTTGAAAATATAACATATTTTGTAATGGTTTGAAGCTTGTTTCTTCTCTTATAAAAGAGAAACCAAGACCAAATTTTGATATCATCATCATAGGAATTTATAGAAACATATATGAGGTGACTTTTGTTATATTGTAATATCTATTTGAAGAAATCAATGGAGAAGAAGATTTAATCTGGTGCCCAAACTTTGGTCTCAATTATTTGTTGATAATACTTTGTATGATTGTATGGTTATCTCTAGTTTAATATTTCCTTGTTATTCAAATTAACCATATCAAGTATATGTTTAATTTTTCAATACACGCTTGTTGTCATTGTGTGATTCCTTTTAATTGGTTCCTTCAAGTAAGGATTACATTCCTTTATATAAATCACAGTAACCTAGAAGTCTTATTTGGATCAATAAGAAGAACCATATAATTGCATCATCACACATCTATGCAAGCCATAAACACTCATTGTGCTAAATAATTAGAGTTCTAGCTAGAAGTAAGACACATATATCACCCACATATTGACTCCATTGCCCAATAGGAATAGGCACTAATTGATTTCACTTAAAATATTATTTCACAACACCTCATTCACATATTTCTAGTTTTCAGTGTCATTCAGACCTAAGAGATCATTTCTTTATTTGTAATGAGGAGGCTTAGTTCACCTAATGTTAAGATATCTATACATATTATTAAATAATAGATGTTAATTATTGATATTCAAATTGTTGATTATATTGCATTGCACATCTTTCAAACTCAAAGTATTACTTCACATTGTATAACTAATAACTAGATGCTAAGAGATGAAAAAATGTAAAAAATTATAGAATAAGAGAAAAAAACTATTTTTTTTGTCAAAGAGTTCACTGCCTTGTTGCTATGGGTAAAAGCCTAAAACAAGTGCTTTCAAAAAAGCTATGGATTCTTGGAAAGAATCTATCAAAGAATAATAGTAAGCAATAACATAGACAAGGTAGTGAATTGGTTGAAAAAATGCCTCAAAGAATTGTTATGGATTTTCATGGCATTCGTCATGGCATTCCATCACCGTGAGACCACATTTCTTTGAGGCATTTTTTCCAAATTTCATTGCCTTGTCTATGCTACCACATTTTTCATACATTTCTACTAAAGCATTTTATCAAATAGTTTACTTCCTTCCCGTTATGGCTAAAAGCCTAAAACAAGTGATTTCAAACAAGCTATGGATGCTTGTAAAAAATCTATCAAAGCATAATAGTAAGCAAAAAGCTATGGTCTCATGGTTTTTTTTTGCGTGAAAATCAGCATGATTTTATTTGCATTTTATTGTAGGTTTTAAACACATTTTTTGGTAATTTTTCTTTTTGAAATGGGAAAAAATCTCTATGGTTAGTTTTGAGCATTTTTTAAATGTAGGATTCTCATAGTTAGTGAAAAATGTAGTGTTCATAAAGGAATGGAAAATATGTGTAGAGCCTTTGAATTATACTTGTAATATGCAATGACATTGAATCATTTAGTAAACCATTTTTTCTTCACAAGGCAACATTTTATTATGGAACAATTGACTATGAAAACTCTTGTTTCAACTGACCAAAGAGATTTATGTAGAGGCAAAACATCATTTCCTAATGCCTCCACAAATTTTTGTTGAGCCAACTCTAGTTCATCACACTCAAAATGAAGAACCCAATTTTTTTTTAACAATTCAATGGGTACTTCTTCTCTACTCTTCTTTAGAAGAGACTTTGGTATCCTAAGAGAATCTAAGATTGCACTAGGGTCTGATAATATTGATAAATCACCCATATTTATAAATGCATGGGCATCGTGTGGATCTATCCGAGTTGTCTTTCTTAAAATTTCCAAAGTATTCTCTACCTGACCTTGTTGAGCATATATATGGCCTATAACTTTGAAGATCTCATAACTCTCAGGGTGGACCTCCAGAACATTTTCAAAATTTGAGAGACAACTCTTAAGATCTCCTAGCTTCAATTGAACCTGTCCACAAAATCCTATGGCATATGGTTTTCCTTGACTGATGCTATGTGGTAGTGACTAGTGATGTCACTTAGTTCATTTGTGCATGCTACATATATTTATTGATTTTCCACTACTTTTAAGATAACTCTCCACCAAAACCATACCCACTAATTGAGGTCACTTAGTATCATTAGTTGGGGGGAGGGGTATTCCTTAGATTTCTTGGTTTTTAAAAACTCTCTATAATTTTTTTGTTGTTGTTTTCCTCCATTTTCAAAAGACAAAAAGTTCAGAGGAGAGGAAAGGGTTCTCAATAGCTAAATTGAAAGTTGCATTTGAATAAAAACGATATTCTATCATCCTTTAAATCAAATTCAAAGGCACTATTAAAATTCCTAGACTTTGGAATAGGTTATTTTACCTTGTCACCAAAGGCATTCTCCTTTGAATATTTATCTATTTCTACCATTATCCAACTAAAAGGAATTATACTATCCTAGAAGATTGTTCTTTTTCAAATGCACCTTTCAATTTAGCTATTGAGAACCCTTTCCTCTCCTCTAAAATTTGTGCCTTTTGGAAATAGAGGAAAAAAATATTAAGGTTTTGTAGAGAGCTTTTAAAAACCAAGAAATCTAAGGAATACCCCTTCCCCCAGGTAAAGATACTAAGTGACCTCACTTAGTGGGTATAGTTTTGGTTGAGAGTTATATTAAAAGTAGTGAAAAATCAATTAAGATATGTAGTATGTGTGATCCTATTAAAATGCTACTCCTAATGTGAGATGCTAGATAAAAACTAATAATGCAACAAGAGGAAATAACAAGATAAAAGGGCACCTCAATGATTAGACTAAGAAAATGGATAATATGAAATTAAGATAAAACAAATTGAATGTTTGTTATACCTCCATGTTGTTGCTTCCTTGGTTGGCCCTTGAATGTCTTGTGTGCTCCTTGGATGGCAATAGAGTTAAATGTATGCAATATGCAAGATGGATGAGAATGCTAAGTGTTATGATGGATGAGAGCTCAAACGATAAATTTGCAAGAGTTTGGTTGTAAAAGACTTGATCTCTAAAATGAGAGAAATGAGGGGGTATTTATAGGATAATTGGAATTCTATAGAGAATTCAACGATTGGGATTGATCCAACAAGATCAAGATGAAGGGCTATGGTGAGTTGAGAACTCACAAGCCCTCACATCTTGACATGTGGAATGTGAGATGTCTTAGGGTGGAATGATGTGGAAATGAGGTGGAAGAGAAGATTCCTTGGAGGAATAAAAGTGAATTAAAAATTCACAATGATTGGAAGAATCTAGTGGATAAGAGAGGGTCTCCAAAAAGCTAGAGATTTATCACATGTGGGTGATGTGACAAGTCCAAGGTTCTAGAAGCCTTGGGCACATGTAAAATGACATGTCACATTTGCATGGGGATAGGGTAAACCTTGGAAGAATAAAAGTGAATTAAAAATTCACATGGGGAAGAGAGGAGCCTTGGGTGAATAAATGTGAATTAAAATTCACATGGGAAAGAGAGTCAAGGCCAAAAAAGGAAAGTGTAAAGGTTGACCAAAAAAGGTAAGCCAAATGTGGCTAATGATTTTGATTGAGGTTGTGCAAACACATGATTAGGATAATTAATGAGAGATTAGAGGCAAGTGGGAGATTATGGAGGATGTGAAACTTAATCTTGATTAAGTGGTGCACATCCTAATCATAGATTAATTAATTTAATCTAGATTAAAAGAGGGTTATGGAGAATGTGACAAGGAGAGAGAAAAAGAGGAATTAAAAATTGGTTTTTAATCCAAATAGGTTAAATGACTAAATTAAATAATTTGTCATATTTATTTAATTTAGGGAAGAAAAGGTGTAAGGTAAAGTATTTAATTTATTTAATTACATACTTTAGGAACCTTAGGCATAAAATGAAATAATGATTAAATAAATTATTTAATCACTATTAATGAAATAGATGAATATAATAGACGATTTTGATCATATGGAAGTGATCAAATTTGGATGTCTACAGTATGCACAAAGGAACTAAGTGACACCAATGGCTACTACTACAATGCATCAGTCAAGGAAAGCCAGAGGCCATGGGATTTTGTGGATAGGTTCAATTGAATCTAGGAGATCTTAAGAGTTCTCTCTCAAATTTTGAAAATGTTCTGGAGGTCCACCCTAAGCACTATGAGAGCTTAAAAGGTGTAGGCCATATATATGCTCAACAAGGGCAGGAAGAGAAGGCTTTGTAAATTTTAAGAAAGGAAACTTACATAGATCCATGTGATGCCCATGCATTTATCAAAATGGGTGGGTTATTAATATCATCAGACCCTAGTGTAGCCTTAGATTCTCTTAAGACAACAAAGTATCTTCTGAAGAAGAGCAGAGAAGAAGTACCCATTCGATTGTTAAAAAGCATTGGGGTTCTTCATTTTGAGCATGGTGAACTAGAGTTGGCTCAACAAAATTTTATGGCTCGGCATTAGGAAATGGTATTTGGGTTGAATTCATAAATAAAATTCCCAGTGCAAATTTTGCAATTTTTCCTATGCTCTTTAAGGATATGGAATTTTCCATAGACTAGAAAAAGGTGGTGTTTCACTTGAGTTACCATGGGATAAAGTCACAACACTATTTAATCTTGCTAGGTTGTTTGAATAGCTACATGATATTGAAAAATCTAATCTTTTATATAGGCTAATATTGTTCAAGATTCATGATTATGGGGATGCATATCTACATCTTACAACGATGGTTCAGGCTCGGAATGAGATCCAACTAAGCCTAGAATTTATTGGGGATGCACTTAAGGTGGATAAAAACTCATCAAATTATTTATCTAAGCTTGGAAAAATGGAATTGAAAACATATGACTGGCTTAAAGAAAAAATAAATAATTAAAGTTGCACAATGAATCAAATGCAAAGAATTCTTATGTTGACATTTCATTTGGAAATTGGAATTATTTTGCAGCTTTTCGCAATGAGAGGAGGGATCCAAAGGTGGAGGCACAACATCTTGAGAAGGCTAGAGAAATGTATTGTAAAGTGTTGGCACAAATACTAGGAAATGTTTATGCTGCAAATGGGGCAGCCATTGTGCTAGCTGAAAGGGGTCAATTTGATATTGCAAAGGAAATTTTTACATAGGTACAAGAATTTGCAACAAGAAAAATATTTGTTCATATGTCTGATGTGTGGGTAAATCTAGCACATGTTAATTTTGCACAAGGATAGTTTGCGCTTGCAATAAAAATGTATCAAAATTGTTTGAGGAAATTCTATTTTGGTATTGACACCCAAATTTTATTATATTTAGCTTGAACACATTATAAAGTAGAATAGTGAAAATATTGTAAAAGAAAATTATTAAGAGCAATAGATTGTAACTACTATAAGTTTCTAATAAGAAAGCTATATATTTTGTGTTTAATGTAATGAGGGTTTTGAATTACCTCTGAATTCCCACAGAGGGTGTCCCCAAATCCGACTTCACTACAAAGGGACTCACTGACTTCAAATACTTTGTAGCAAACACAAAACTCCTTGCCCACCTTTTTAGAATTCTCAAGGTCCTCTCCAAGAAATATTTATTACCCATGCAAGTAGGTGGAGATGTAACTCAAAATGACTTAGTGTGAATCGCATGCCCATGAGGGTAGCCTCAATGTAGTTGTCAACTAGTTCTAGGCTAAACATAAATAATGAATCGCACACATACACTCCTTCCAATAATTTCCCCAAATATTTTTTTGAATTTTATTTGATTTGTATTTGTGTGACTACCTCTTTAGTCATTTTTATTTGTGTGACAATAATTTTTTACTCAACAACCAAATTAGTCAATTTTTTTACTCATTTACAGGCATGTTGTAAAAAACTAGTAGAATTTAGTCATTTTTAGTTGTTGTGACTATAATTTTTAATCACCTAGTCATTTATTTGCCAAATTCTACTAGTTTACCATCCCCCTTAGGAGATCCCATGCTCCAAGTGAACATACCATGGTCTCAAGAGTAATGCATCATGCTAAAACTCTAATGTGCAATAAAGAGTAGACCATGACATAAAACAAACAAACTCTAAAATAGCATCACTTGTCAAGCACCACCAACACCTCAACCCAATGACCACAAGAGTCCTCCATGGCTCTGAGATGATACACATCCTCAAATAGTGTTCACATGCAAATGTGAAGAAACCCTTCTACAACAATAGGATCTAAGAACCCCTTTGAAATATTTGCATCACTAAAGACAATCATTGACCACATAGTGATGAATACACAGTCATTGCTAAAACTCCCACTAAACCATGGTATCTATATTTCCAAGAACATGACACACCATCTCCCAAATCTAAAAATCATCTAGGTCCACACACATACAAGTGTATTGTTGATCACACCAAGTGAAACCAAGATCTAGTATTCAAGTACTCTCATATCATCCATTCTCTCAACTCAAAGAAACCACACCAATGCACAAGTGACCACGAACAAGGCTAGAGCTAACCAATCTACATCAACAATGAATCAACCCTTGTAGATATATATATTCCACATCCGAGTTGTCCCATAGCAAACATGTAGGTGAAGACAACCCACAACGTTGCACAACCCATAGATCCAATCAATGCAACATACAAACCCATGATCACACTAGAAACAAAAAATCTAATATCTCAAAGAGAATAACCATGTAGATAACATGACTAAAGCACCATATCAAGCCCAAATCTAATTTTCTAATCATGTACACAACGAGCATCATATTCAAGGAATTCACCAAGCATCATCATAGAAATGTTGAGTAACTAATCATGTACCAACACTCCCGTGCTGAGAAAGAATCTCAACTCCTAACATCATGCATGAAGTGCATGCATGTAAGCTTGCAACTATATCATCTAGTAACACCATAAAATTTAGGGTCTAGAAAATAGCTTAATCATAGCTCCACAAAATCACAAGTTTTTCTTGATTGTGTAAAACTTACAAAACCATCGTGTTTGAAAAAAACCCATGCGCATCCACACCCTTTTCACATCAAGAAGATTCAAAAGTATGAAAAACACCATAATGGTTAAATCAAAATAATGGATTATCATAGATGACCATAACCATATTTTTTTAGGAAAATATATAAAATCCTCAAATCCAAGGAACATGAATCCAAGCCATGCAAGTACAAAGAATCCATAAAAGTAAAAGGTAGATCAACAAATCTAGGTCCATGTTAGGCCAACTCCGCAACCAATAACATGCACATTCATTAGAGGGAGACTGGCTATTGGAAAATCTTCTAGATCATCCAATGATCAACTCCATAGCCTACATGCAATTGGGGTAACAAAAGCAATGCCTTCCAATACCAAGAAAAAGCACCCAGTATAAGCACATTAATCCATAGCTTAAAAAAAACCTAAGATTCTCCATATCACCAAGGAGCCTCTCACATAGACACCCAATGTGAAATATTTATTGCAACACAACTACAAAGCAATTTAAAATGCACCCCATGCATCAAGATTATTTTGTTGTCAACTAGGAGCTTCATATCACATCATTTCAATATGACCAACCCCATTTTCTATGTCTTCGCCATCTTTCAATTTGCATGTTTTCTCCTAAAACTAAAAATAAAAAAAGAAAAGAAAAACTTCCACTTACCAAAGGATCAATCTTTAGCTGATTCCTTCAAATTTCCTCAAACTTTCTATGCTAATAAATCTTCACAAAAGGAATACCCAGAACCATAAACACTAGGAATTCTTACATGCATCAACATGCAAGCCACATGTGAATCCATTCAATTACATGCAACTCAAAAACCTACACATGCAAGAAAAAATAAAATCACAGAAGAAAGATTCTATAACAATTGAAGGGAAATTAATTCACCCCAAAATGAACATCTATAATCAGTAGGTTCCTTCAATAAACTATATTTCTTCAGAGAACCTCAACAACACATACTACTATGTCATAAAGTGAAATCAGATAGTTTATTTCCAACCATCAATACTTAGAGGAAAGTTCATGTAATTGTAGATCTTGTAAGATCAACCAATTTCAACAACATGCATTAAACACATTCAATAAATAGAATCATTAAAAATGAAACATAAAATAGAAGACATGAACATAAAGATTTATGTGGGTAAAACTCTATAGTATCCCTCCACTTTTAGCCCTTCTTGACATGTAAGTAAGTGGTTTGTTTGTGATTTGTGAAGTCCCATTGATTCTGTCGTTCGTTTTAAGTGATTATGTTTGTAGATTTTAAAAAATATTATTTTAATTGTTAATTTTCTTAATTATAAATACAATAATAATTTAATTGCAGCTTTGTTAAAATTTCAATTAGTAATTAAACAATATTATTTATTTAATTAGACATTATTATTTATTTAATTAAACAATATTATTTATTTAATTAAACAATATTATTTATTTAATTGTTAACGAGGATTTATTCAAAAATAAATATTTTGTTAATTACTACATTCGGTAAATTATATATATATTGTTAATTATTTCATTCGGTAAATTTTAAAATATATATATATATATATATATATATATATATATATATATATAAATATTTTTATATTTAAAAAGTATTCTCGCGAGCAAAATGGTTAATTTAATTTAATAATATGATGCTAAATTTATCCGTAGTTGCAATCAAACTTTAGTGGGGAGGGGAAGGTTTCTAAATTTTCTATAAAGAAGAGATTTCCTCCAGGGGGTTAAATGCGGAAAAAGGTAATTGCCAGTCCCTGCTCTACACCTTGATAAACCTCAATTTCATTTTATTTTTCTATGATGCCACGATGATATTTTATGGATTATGTATGATGAAGTTTTTGAGTAAGTTTAATAAAATATACAATATGCATTGTGACTTGTCAAACCAACCATAAAAATCAATTTCATTTTATTTTTCTATGATGCCACAATGATATTTTCTGGACTATGTATGATGGAGTTGTTGAGTAAGTTTAATAAAATATACACTATTCTAGACTATGTATGATGGAGTTGTTGAGTAGGTTTAATAAAATATACAATATGCATTGTGACTTGTCAAACCAGCTATAAAAAATTCCCAAACTAACTTGAACGAAGCTCCTAGATTTCAAACGCCTCTACCTTTGGGTAAATGAAATATAATGAACACCCTAATGTAGAATTTACCAAATAAGAGTCATTAAATTTAGTATTTGCTTAAAATTTCAAAAAAAATTGAAAGAGGAATATATCCCCATGCCTTTAAAAAGCTTCTCCAAGTAATAAGAAAAGGCGACTCTCCATTCATTCCTCTTCATCCCTTTAAGGAAGAAAGCTTCTCCAAGTAATAAGAAAAGGGGACTCTCCATTCATTCCTCTTCCATCCCTTTAAGGAAGAAAGTTTTATGCGTATAAAAGAATTAATTTATGGTTATTTATAATTGCTATTCTTAAATCTTGATATATTTTTTAGAACAATATATATTTTCAAAGAAATATTTTTAAAAGTTCTCTAGCCTCTTTTTAATTAATCGTGGTTATCTTCTTTAAGGTTTATTTTAGAGTCTTAAGATTTAATTCATTTATTTTAAGATTAAACAAGATGTTATAAGTGGCTATATATATATATACACACGATGTTGCTTGCACAACTATTCATTGCATAATAAATAAATTTATGCAAAAATAAATTTATTTATATATATGTATATTTGAATACTTCTATGTAAATTTAAACAAAGTTGTATTTAAACGAATATCAAAATATATGTTTGTATTTACCTCGCCTCATTTAATCATATAGAATCGTATTTTAATTTGCATGGATTAATCGAGTTTATAATGTAAATAGATATAAATTTAAAATAGTTGTATTTATTTCCATGAAAGTATCATCTCTATTCTATCTTTTGAAAGTAGAGTAAATTTGGGAATATTAATTTGAAGTAAGTTAATATCTTGAGAAAAGAAATAGTTAAGAAATAAATAAATAAAAGAAAATATAAAGAAATCAATATTCATTTCTTTTTACTTAAAATTGAAAAGTTGAATTTGTAAATATTAATTTACAATGAATAGGTAAATTTGGGAATACTAATTTACTTTAAGAAATTACATTATTTAAGTTAAAATGATATTATTTTAGAGTAAGCTATTATCTCCAAGAAAAATAGTTATAGTTAAGTATATATAAATGAATAAATATAAAGAAATCAATATTTATTACTTTTTACTTAAATTTGAAAAGTTTAATTTGGAAATATTAATTTACTTTAAGAAGTTAAAAATAGATCATACTGTTGTGTTTCTCACTTAGAGGAAGGGTACACTAGGACTATGCAAAATGTTATGGTATTCTAGAAATTTGTATCCTAAATTGTATCTTGTATAGTTAAATTTATTCCATGATCATTTTATTAATCCAAGAAAGATTGAATTGTATATTAGGTTATGAAATTATGTTGAAGTGCTTTTAAAAGTCAAAGGGTAATATTTAATTAGGTGATTGTTTTCAATATTTGGAAGTTAATAAAATGAATAAGGATATATTTAAGTTTGGAAAAGTTTATTAGTTACTTAATCATTAATTCTTAAGTTGTTATCTAAGTGATCTTCGGTTTGTATTGATAATATATATATATGCAAAGGTGGCATTGATTAATTACTAGATGGTAGACATTGAATAATGTTAGAGTATGACCCTTAGTCAAACTATTATACTATCCTAGAAGCTATTGAGAAAACCTAATTCTTGTTTAGAATTTATACTACTTAATGGAATCATGCTTACCTAAATGTTATCCATTTGAGACTCTATTTTAATTTGATCTAATTTTAAGCTCCATAAGGTTGCAAATGCCTTCATATTATGGTTAATGAGCTTGGTGAATATGTAGGTTACACAGTTTTCTTTTAATATCCTATGAGTCGTGAATGTATTGACGATCACATTTCATTGATTGTATGTGCCTTGTTATTTGATTGTAATGTTTGAACCTTGTTATTTGGTTGTAATGTTTGAATAAGTGCTCTCATTGTATTAGTTAATTAGCGAAAGTGTGAAGATTTTGGTTGGTTGTTCAAGTTGAATTATTGGATTGGTTTTCAAGTTGAGATGTGCTTGGTTGATTGTTCTCGTTGTCATGATTATTACTTTTATTCTACACTTGTCTCCTTTGTAGATTTTACATAGTCATTCAGGAATTCCATGATGTGAGTTCTTTGGGAACCCAGGTATTTGTAAGACTGCTTCAATTGTGCTTAATAACAAACTTAATTATTATATGTTTTCCATATATAGATGGTAAGTTATATTGCGAGCAACAAATACTATGTATTATGTGACAATATTGTTGTATTTAATTTTGATAATTGTTTCATTGTCACTACCATGAAAATATTAAACACCCATAAAGTGTGGGATTATGAATGGGAATTTTGAATTATATTGTATGCTTGTTGCTTATGGTTTCATTGGTAATGTGCAGGAGAGGATGTCGGTACTAGAAGGGAAGATCATCGAAAAAAAAGGGGTGCCTTCTTGTGGTTATGAATGTGACCCCTTTTGGGGCTTAGAAAGAAATAAAGTTAATGTGTTGGTAGATTAAAGTTGTAGAGGTCGGTCTTAAAGGATAGTTTATTGTTGGTTTGTGAGGGAATTTGGGTGTAAGTGGGGCTAGGGGTTAGGAACCCTTATTCAAGTGTGAAACTCGGATGGAACCTTAAGTGGGTCTTTAAAGAGGGTTGTTGGTCAATTTTCCTTGTTGGGATACAAAAAAAAATCCTCTAGGGTCTATACCATAGTGGTAGGGGTCACGTGGGCATATAATAGTTCCCCAAGGACATGATTTGACCCCCAAAAAACCCTCATAATGGAGAGAGGAGTTTTGAGGAGTAGATGAGATAGAATGATGGAGGGGTTGTCCAAATGCATGTTCCTCTTTAATAATAATTATAAAAAAACTCTCATTGATGGAGGTAGGTACACTTCTCACCTCCTCACCCAAAAGTTGCAAGTTGAAACTCCTATATATTTTGGAGAGGAAGAATGAGTGGGGTGTTACCCACTTCTCCTTTTGGAGAACTTTAGTGAAGATGGTAGAAGGAAGGAGGGGAGGAGAGGAGTCCCAATTGGGGAGATAGTGATCAAAAGGCTTGGCTTGCATAGGAGAGAAGATTAGATCAACTAAATTCCCTTATTTAAGGGAAAGAGATAAGTTTTCCTACATTCTTTTCCTTTTTGTGTATTGGTCATAAGAAGGTGACATATTGTATGGATTCATGGTTGAAGATAGAAAGTAGAGAACCTAGATGCATGAAATTTGGTGTTATGTTACTCTTATTTCTTTGTCAAAATTTGAAATGGCTCCATTTATCATCTTGGAGCTAGAAGACTTCCTTGCTCAAGGGTATGGCTAGAGCCCATGGGGCTCCATGACGCCATTACAATAGGATGGAGAGCAAGACTCATCGATGTGTTGTTTCCTTTTATAAATTTTTAATTTGTGTTAGAAGAGTTGCAGCTAGTAGGATAGCCTTATCATGCAGAAGTGTAGTGGTAATCCCTTCTAGTGTAAACTCATTTATCTGTAATTGAGGAAAATGGGGTCCATATGTTAAGGTGTGATGTTTCTGAAAAAATAAATCTACATGTGTAATTCTATGTACATCTAGGGTATTTGTTCTATTCCAGGTGTTTGGGATGCAAAAAGGCCATCCCTATTTTTCTTAAAAAAAAAAATAGATAAACTGGTTAATCAGGGTGTAGATTTTAAAGTGGTGAAGGAAGCATGCAAAAATATATGATCTTGGTAATGTTTAATTATATCATTTTTTTGGAACCAACTCAGTGAATATAACGAATAATATATGATTTCGGTATATAACCAATAATACCCTCATCCAATGTTTCCTTAACACACTATTATCTCTCTGCCAGTTATGGCTATTAAGTACGAGATGTGAAACTTCAACCAGTCGGGTCTATCCATTATCAGTCAGTCTCAATCCAAAATTTTGTCTAGAAGTCTTCGAGCCTCTCTATCTATGATCTAGGCTGATTTATGCTAGGAAATGACCAAGGCACGAGGAGTATGAAAGGAACCAATTAAGATAAACCCAAAAAAAAAGAGAAGAGTCACTCATCACCTAGACATCAAACTTTGCAGCCGTATTTCAATCTGCACCAAAATTTACTAACAATCCCGCTATAAATTTGCACTAAACCATTCCGTCATCAGAAGTTAGATAATAAGAGAAAACAAGGAAGAAATAGACCCTTCTTCCCTCTTTTTCTAGGTATCTAATTAGATGATGAATCCATCATTCAAACCATGTTTTGACTAATTAATATTACTGGATCAAATGGCAGCAGTATTATTATCACAATAATTTCATTATTTGTTCCAATGATCCTATTGCTGTTAATGATAATTAGAGGTTATTAACATGATTTTGGTTCCATTTATAACAACCTACTGTTACCATGGCCAGAAATCACCACACCCAGATCTGTAGTCAACTTCTAGCATAAACCAGCAATGTAAGCTACAATACTGAATAGTACTGAAGGAGGAGGACTGAGAAGATCATCTTAACGAAACAAAACTGACGGTAAATTTATAAAATAAAATAAAAAAGTAATAATAAAGACCAATAGAATGAGAACAGTAAATCATGGGGTTGTAGTTATTGTTGCCTATTCTTTTTTTTTGTTATGGATTGGGTTATCCCAACAATTAAACGCCATGAGAGACCTCTTCTGCAGAGCGAAGTGCTGTAACATTTCATCTCCTCTCACCCTGCAATTTCTTCCCAGCCACCGCTCTTGACCTCTCTCACTTTACGTCCCCTTGAGACTGTTGCACAGTAGAGATGAGTAGTTTCAGAGTGTTAATAGTTGTTACAAAATTACGTGTAGTATAAATGAAATAAAATCATTTATTGAATGTTGACTTGGGAGGGTATACTGCATCTACCAAGTGCGGAATGTCCAGCTTGTAAATTCTCTTTCACGCCTCTATCTAATCATAAATTCGCTGTCATTCATGAGGATATCCTTGCCAATAAAATCTAGCGCAATCTCCGTGGGCAAGTTGTAACTTGCACTCAATCCTCTATGCACCATAAATGTTGATTAATAAATGCATCGTGCCAATCAGTCTGACCTCTAATTAAGTGATTCTGAAAGTGATATACAAATAAACTGTTATCATTGCTGATATGATAAAAAATAAAATTATTAAATTGATCAATATTATTCTGAGATGCATCCCTCAGCAAGGCAATTAATATAGCCGGCGGAATGTGGTCGTCCGTCCTATTCAGCACCATGCCAATCAGAGAAATTAAAAATACAGGTGAGGTATTAATAATCGTATTCCTCATGTGTTGGAGGGGTGGACATAACTTTTTCCAAAACTATGCCAAAAATATGGCAGGAAACATTGACCTGGTATAGTTATTAATGCAGATCCTCATTTTTGCATTCAACTTACCAGTTGTTAGTAATCGCCTTTCATTGCTGGATGAATAACAATTTTTGATTTGCCAAAAAGAAAAAAAAAAACCAACAAAACAAAACAAATTGCCTTAATATTATTCCAAGATTAATTAATGATAATATATATAATCGAACAAGAGCATTGCATTAAAAGATATCATGTCCTTCATAAAAAATAAAAATTCTATTCATCTGATATATTAAATAATAATACCAGAATTAAAATTATCTATGATAATATTATCTGAAATGAATACGATAAGTTCAATGTAAATTTGAGGAGAAGGGTGAAGTAATAACGTTCGGGTTATTGAGAGAAATATTATCATCATAAGAAATATTAGCTGAATAATCTTAGGTTCACCAACGTAGTTCTATGTGAATAGCTTAGCAACGATACAGTTGAGGAATGTGAATATTAAATTCTGTAGTGTTAATTTAATATTGTAGCTTAGACACTTATTTCTTCAATTCTAAGAATTAGTATTTAATTTTTGAGACTTCTAGATAGAAGTTAGTTAGGTCCAGATATTTAATTATTCAATTAAATAATTGATTCCTTTAGAGACTTCTAGAAACCAGTGAGTTAGGGTTTGTTAGAGTCTAATTAATCTTAGCCATTGATTGAGATTAAATTGGCCATTGGTTTTCCAATGAGAATAGTTTAAAAGGGGGTCATTGGGCATTTGGAGAATACAAACTGATAGACACAACTTGGAGAAATATTTGCAGTGATAGTAAATAGTCTTGTAGTGATAGCAAGGGCGTAGTGATAGCGTTGGAGGCACTTAGCAGTAAAATTTCAGCAGGAGAAATTGAGAAAATAATTTCAGTGAGAGGCAAGCAGTTTCTTTTGTATCTCTTGATTTGTGAAGTTGCAATTGTATTATTTTTCAATATTTACTGTGAATTAATTTTCGACAGTCAAATAATCTTTATAAATAAGAGATTAATAATCAGTAACTGCAATAGTGTAATTGCAATAGATTTTTCACATGTAGAACATATTAATTTAGACAAATTTAAATGGTGATAGGTAAAATGACACTACTGCTAATACTATTTGCAAGGAAAGAAAAAAAAGGAAACCACAAAGTAATATTGTAGAATGATGGAATAGGTAATCTTATTACTGTGGGCAGTAGAGTCAAGTGAGTTCATCGTTAGTAGAAAAATAGTACCAAAATTACTATTGCTGAATTCAGCTATAGAAGATTACAAGCAGCTAAAATAATAATAATAACATAGCCGCAACAATAATAGTAGCAATGACAATCCATCAATAGCAAAACAACAATAATTAAATAGCAGATCAACAATAATTAAATAGCTGTAATAAATACATCAGCCACAGTACCAAAAGTATAGAACAACAAAAATTACAAGGCTGCAACAATTCAACAGCAACAAAAATACAGGTTGCAACGATTCAACAACACTAAAAAAATACAAGGCTGCAATAATTATAATAGCAGCAATAAATACAATTAACAGCAGCAATGGAAGAGAACCAATTAAATAATAGTTACCTGGGACGCTTAAAACACTCTCTCAAGTTTTAACATTTGACTAAATGCATCCATTGATATTATGACTAATTTCAATATTACCAATTAAAAATAAAGAAGTTCAAATGGAGTAATTTAAATAAGCTTATCTAAATTATCATAACATTTTATTACTATTGATGTAGTAGAGGCATATAAAAAGATAATAATAATATAAATAAGAGCTGCAGAGCAGCGAAGTTCCTGTCAAAATGTTCAAGAATAGTTTTGTTTTAATTTGTTGTGTCTCCAAAGTTATAACAACAATGTTGATGATATGATAACTTTATAATAATCTTGAAATTTGTCAATTTTTTGGTTTATGCTATAGTTGACATTGTTGTAATATTTGTATTGAATGCTATGATTCTACATTTAATGTTAACTTTTTTCCCAATATATGTTGTAATATTTGTATTGAATGCTATGATTCTACATTTAATGTTAGCTTTTTTTCCCAATACATTTTATCACATTTAACTGATAATACCAATATTGTTTGTTTGTTTTCAATAACAATTTTTTTAAACTTTGGATATATTGGTATACATAATGTTCAGATGAGAATAATGAAATTGCATATAGATTTAGAGCGTATGAATATGATTTTACATATGCTAGTTAAGACCCTTACTTCAAGAATTGTGAAACACATTATAGTTGAATAAGTGAAAGGCAGTCCCATTCTAAATTTTCATTTGAAAGTTTACACAACTTTAATTTTATGTGTGAACAAATTTTATTTTAGTATTTGAAGAATCACCTACTATTTCTCCCATTCCCAAGACTGAAAATTAAATTTTAAGGGAGATACTGTTATTTACTTGGAACTGTCACCCAATATTTTCCTCTTTGGTATAGAATTTCAATATAGCCATTCATACTAATTCCCATTATGCCACAATCATTGGATCTGCAATGAATATTTCCTAACAAGTGCAACGACAAATTCAATAAATGCGTTTGGTTTATATATAATATTAATTGGCCATTATTTCAGTCAAGTACCTTAATTTTGATTTCTAGCCTAACAACTATAATTTCTGTAAAAGGGTTTTAACTCCCATTCCTTGGACAGTGGAAAACTGGATATGATTGGGATGGAGAGAAAGTATTATTGTAAGATCGAACCTTCGAGTATAAAACAAAAAAAAAAAAAAATTTAAAAATATAATTTTGGAATGAAAAAATCTTTGAGTCACGGAATAAGAAATAAAATTATGGTTAAAAAATGGTGGTTAAAAAAAGAGATTATGGTTCAAAAATTCGAACATCATACAACATTTAAAATTCCAAGTATCCATGTACCAAATGTCAACACCAGATCATTGGATTGTCTGCGACGGGCACAATCAACACCACTTCTTCATAGGGCGACTGATGAGAACTTGCATTTCACTTTTACTCTCCCCCAAATTCAATGCCTTTATGAACCCCAACAATTCTAGAACACAACTCGATCCTTCCAAATTTTTACATAATTAAAACATCACTAGAGAATTCAAGAATTCATATTTATGCCTCAAAACTACTACCAGATTTTTTATGATCTTTAATAAATTCTATTCCTTTGGGGCTTGTCAAGTTTTCCTCCATATTGCCAATGCACTCCAAGAACTAGAATATAAGTGATTTGTATCAAACACTGTCAAGCAGAGGGAGCGAGAGAAGTAAAAAACCCACATAGTTGAACAGGAATAAATGATCCTTTAGAATGGATATTACCTTATACAACCTTCAGTTGTGGATGCATGAAGCCTTATGTTAATGAACATACCATCAATATGTTGAGATCTGGAGTGGAAATAATATCAACATGGCCGACCTAAACTTTGATATCTCTCTAGAAGTGCATTTTCCTATTCTTTAAGCATGGCCATTTAACCCAATTTCAGAGTGATACATTTCGAGGTTGTTACACCCTACAGGCGCGTGAGATTTTGAGTGTAACTGAAAGCGTTGCAGGAGACAGTTAACTTTTACTAATATATACATTTAAAGTGGAACTGAAAGCGGTGCAGACAGTTAACTTTTATTAATATATATTTTTTAATCACTACTCTTAATTATTTTTTAAAAGTTTCTTTTAAGAATTTTTAACTTCATTTTTCTTAAAATTATTGATTGAGAAGTGGTAGATAAATTGTTCCAAAAAATTTCAATAAAATTGAAAAACAAAAACATTTGAAAAAAATGTTTTTGAGAATTATAAAAATGAAAAACTTAAAATTACTGAATTTACTTTAGAACAATTAAAATATAATAAATGAAAAGCAAATTATGATTTTTTATTGGCTGAAATAAACAACATTAATCACTAGTTACAAATCTCACCTTGTTATAATTCCAATAGTAGGAACTAATAATATATCATAATATTAAAAATTATCATATAATATTATAAAATCATTATCTAATATATTAAACTATATATTAGATGTTGTATATGCTACATATTATATAAAATATATACTATAATACAATGTTAAAATTAATATATTACATGATAATTTAATATATTAAAAATAATTTCATAATATAATATACTAAAAATATATGAAATTATATATTAGATGTTTTGTATTATATAATATATATTTTAATTTTCTTTTAAATTGTTTTAATATATATTTTAAGATATAACAAATAAATAAATATTTAGAATGCATAAAAATAATTAATTGTCAAATGAAAAATGCTTCCAATAAATCCATTGAATAATAGTTTAACTTTGTGGTGGGAAAATACTTTGTGGTGAAAAAGTGCCTTACAAAATTAGCTCAATATTTTTTTATTATAGTCTTTGTGGCAAAAAAACCTTAAAAATCTGCGATAAAAAGTTTATGCTCGGGGAAAACCCGCCCTTATCGCTCAAAAGTTTTGAACCAATTACATTTCAGAAAATTAATTTTTGATATTTGTTTGTTAAATATTTTGCATATTTACTTTACAGTTATACAAATATTTGTCAAATAGAAAATAAAAATGAATTCTCATTTGTTTAAATCAAAGTTATTAATAACTTGTTAAGGAAAATGCGAGCCTGTAATTCCTTAGGTAGGAACTAATAATAATGATATTAAACCACCATTACGGGGATAGGTAAAATTGCAAATATGGAGGAATAAAAGAATATACATATATATATTATAAATAACATAAATAATAAATAAACAAATAAAAATAGATAATATAGTAAATGAAGTAAGAGACAATGTTAATATTTAATAGTTTCATTAGTAAAAACAAATTATATGTCATATTATTTTTTGTTGGGTGAAATGGTAATATTGATATTAGTAAGTACCATGTTGATATCTTTACCCAAATACAATAATATCATTAATATTACTATTATGATAATAGGCCATATCAATATTATTGACATTAAGAATGTCACCAATATCAATATTAATATTGGTATTTTGAACAATTTTAATATTCAATAACAATTACATTAAAAGAAATTTTAATGTTTGCATTATCTATGGGTTAGTACAAGGTTACCTTCTTTTACATGGAGGTTGTAACATTAATCATAAGGGTGGGATTATTATCATGATAATACTAACATTAATATTAAATGATAGCAATGTAAAAAATAAATAAATAAATGGAGACATTAAGTTTAAATGTGGGGCTATAATTTTCTCGAGCATAAAAATAGTTATGGCTTGTAGACAACTATTCTATCCTCATTTTAACCTATGGTGATGGCTTCTTTAAGATTGTGATGGCTTGCAGTGTCATCTTTTCGACTAGTTTTTCAAGTCTTGGAATTAATTTATGAAGTGCCTTCTTGGAGGTGTGCAACTATCATCCCGTTGATTGCTACATATCAAACACTTAGAACAATAATTAGCTTAATTAATGTTTGTTAAAAAAATAAAAATTGTTGAGTTTTTATTTCCAGTCCAAAAAAAAAAATGGGCATGACAGTATCTACGTACCCTTCAGTTGGGAGTATATGAATATTGGTGTTATAACATCCCTTTCTTTTTCCTTTGTATGCCTCTAGAATCAATCACTTAATAAGTAGTCGTTGAGATGGTTGTATATTATGTTTTGGTTGATCTTGTGGTTTAGTCTTGTGGTCGTTCTGTTCATCTGCTTTGGTCATGGGTCTTTCTTGTCAACTCCTAGCATAGGGGGTGGGCTTTCGGGTCCACATGGTTGGGTGGAACGTGCTACGCACCCTATTGGGCTCCCAGGTTGTGTTCGCAATGCAAAAGCGGATGCAGAGTCTCCAAAGCTTCACGTTGTTGAAGACTTTTCCTCACCTTGTACCTTATCCTTCATTGATGTAATTGTTCTTGTACTTGATGTACTCTTTCCGTTGTTATAAGGGAAGCATTATGTAATGTATTAATGTAATCATGAGGTGTTGTATCTGTGGAAATATGCTCCATAATTGTAATATTAAGATATGAGTTGAAATGTAATACATGATTAATATATTTTCCTCTCTTTTGATCATGGATGGTTGTATGCCATCATTATGTAATCTTGGTTTTTATTTTCTTTTCATTTTTGATAAAAGTTAGGGTTCGTAATGACTGTTCCATGTACCCCAGAGGAAGTTGATGACTTTGTATGTGTATAATTGCTTTCATGTAATGAAAGTACAAATTTATCTTACGCAATGTTTCACTTTCAAAAAATAAATAGTGTGGTATTATGTTATCCTTTGGGGTTCACACAATGGGGCGTTACAAAACCTATCAGGTAGAAAAAACCACACTCCAAAAGCATAGATCCATTATATTATTTAGAAACAAAATACACTGTTACAATACAATTGTAGGTTTTAGACCTTTACATGGAGATTCACATCTTGTTCCATCTAGAGAAAATCCGGCAACGTAACCCTTGTGAATTTTGTCTCTCTTCACAACTTCTCAAGAAAAATCACATATTTATAGAGCTTACAATGCACAAATTAGACATTTACAAATCCAACAAGGTGATCCCACAATAGTGGTTTACAATTCTAGTGAGGAAGGAAAATTTTAAAAACGCTCCTATGATTTTTTTCACTTTTTAGGGGTTTGCACGAAGTAGGGTGTTCGAATGGACCCACAAAGGGTTTGAATGGATCTTGGTTCGAGTGAACCCTATTAAATGATGGGACCCACTTTTTTGGCAGTTTTTTATAAAGAAGACAATGTAAAATTGAATAGAAGGGGGGGTTCACTTGAACCAGGGTTCATTCAAACCCTGGTTCTAGCGAACCTCCACAGGGCGTTCGCTCGAACCTAGGTTCATTTGAACCCCCCTTTTTTCCCTTCTCCCCCTCTTTTACCAAATTTCTATAGAATTTTTCCCTTCAAAGCTCAAGTTGAGGATGAAAATGGAGGAGACTTCATAGACCCAACTAGATGATGGTAGTCCTCGAAACGAGCTATCCACCAAATATAATTTTAATATGTTTTGGTTTTATTATGCATTTTATTTTTTAGTTTGATTAAACATAGGTTTTTCACTGAAAATCAAGCTTTATGTTTTGTACATGTTGAAAAATAGCAGATTATGAAAAAAAATGAAAAATATTAGTGCACTAGATATTGATATCCTTGATCCAACAAAAATAAATAAATTCAATACATACAAAAAATTTATGCTTTAGCGAGTGAATCATGTCTAAATGTGAAAAGGTTCAACTTTGAAACTTAATTAAGAAAAAAATATTCAATGAAATGCAAGGAAACCAGTTCCATGCACTAGATATCATAGTTACGAATCTAAATTCAAAAAAATTATAATTTTATCTTTCATAAAAAAAAGTCATGCATTAGCGAGTGACATCACTTTTTAAAAATGGTGTTTACTGTTAAAAACTAGTTTTTGAAGGAGATGGAAAAAGAGGTGCAATCTGATTCAATTTTTTTTGAAAAAATATATTTAGAATCTACAGACAAAATGTCACAAATCACTAGTTTTCATCATCTTCAAATTCCTCAGAGTTTACCCGTTATAGGTGTCTGAAAGTGAAGATTTAGTTAAAAAAATTAGTTCAGTGTCTAATTTGGCCAAAAATTGTAAACCAGTATTGTGGATCACCCAACACCCAAGCATGAAGATGGAACATGGAAGGTGCCAAAATCTTACACATATAAAATGGTAAACTTCCAATTGTCAACACATGCAAATATGCAACTGCCAATTGTCACCAAACTTGCACATGCAAGATTGCAGCGACCAAAATATAACTACACCTCTAAGGCATCTACATTCCATGCAAATTCAACTCAAAAATAGAAAATGCCTTCATGCAAAATTCCACCTATAATTGCAACTTTCGAATTTTACTCATCCTCATAAATAGAAACCGAAAGTTGTAACTCACAAAACAACATGGGATAATCATCACATTAAATAATTAAATCATCAATGCTAAGAAAAATTAAAGGTTGAGACACCATTTTCCTAACATTTTCTACATATTCCAATAAGGAAATATTATTGTGATAAATAATTTTAGTCAAATAGGGATATCAAAACTGGTTCTACAAGTTTTGTCTAGCAAGATAATACCTCTTTTGTTTAATTGCCACTAATTGAATGCCTTCCTAAATGTGATGGTATTTGGAGCTACTTATAGATTAAATAATAGAGGTTGGGCTCTCTTGGTTTAATAGAAATACTATTTATTATTATTGTAACGCATTTACTTTTTGTATCATTTTGTTTTGAGTATCCTAGTGACTAACCATTGAAATTGATAATGTAGGTGATTAACCATTGAAATTCACAATGTAGATCTAGCTAGAGTTGCTTAAAAATTTTACTATGAGAGTATGGGTTAAAAGGGAAACCAAATACAAGAATTTTAAGGATCAATAGTAGGGTCAATCTATAATTACAACTATGGGAATTATTTTAGTTGAGGCATCCACCACCAGTTGTAAATAGTTCAGTATTAATATATTAATTTAAGAATAAATTCTTCAAAGTAAAATAGTGGTTATGATTTCTAAAATAACATTTAATGATATAGCTGAAAAGTTGAGGTTATCTTTAAAGAAAATTATATGCATCATCAATAGGATCTATCCATCATGACAATCCGAGAAATTATTCTAGATGCAACATTCACCACCAGTTCTAATCTTTTTCATTTTACTATATTAATATGAAAATATTTTTCAAAGTAAGAGGTAATATTGACTACACAAACAATATATTGCTATTTTCACCTTCACTTTGAACAAGGTTGTAGTGAAAAACTCTATTTAAAGAGTCTACAAAACTTATCCTTAAGTGTTGTAGTAAACATTGGGGAAACTTGTTATTAAAGATTTAATAGGTACTTTAGCAATACAAACATCTTGATGTTAAAATAGTTAGAAAGTTATAGTATATATATAGTACCCAATAAGTGTATTAACTTCAAAATAATATTGTTTGATATGAAGTTAAATCTATTCTTCGAGAGATTACAAAAATTCTATTTATTATTTTTTAATTTCTTATTTTAAAATATATTTGGCTCACCTATTTCTTACAAGCTATTTTTGTCTGATTCCCCACTCCATGACTTGATACTTAGAAATCAATTATTATTCAAATCAAGTCAGGTACAATACAAGTTACTCCACTATTTTCATTTAAGACAATAATCAAACCTAAAATAGACTTTATATAAGTATAATTAATGGATCACTTATAGATATTTCATATATAAGGCTAATAAGCATTTACTTTACATTAATATGATATAAAATTTGGAGAATAAATGGTTTTTTGTGAGATGATTATAGCATATGTTACCAGATTTTCACTTATAGCTCAATCGGGTAGAGCTTGTTGATTTTAAACTGAGAGAAGGGTACATTTTAATCTTTCCTATATTAAATTCAAGTGCATAAACAAATTTACAAAGATTACATTATCAGATTGTAGATTGCATTCATACAAATGCATACAAAAAAGAAGAAAGATTGTACAAATCTTTTCAAGAAAGTAATCTTTATTAACAATGTAAATGCATAAGGTCTCACACAAGCCATGAGACTAACTATTTTAAAATAGAAGAAATAAAATATTGTAAATTTATATGTATTAAAGAAAAGGAATGCACATAAAAGGAAGAGGAACCGGCCATTTCAGAATGACTAGTCTCAACGGAGTTATCCTGCATCTTCAGTTCTATGCTTGTCTTGAATCCAATTGCCTTGTCCTTGTTGCTCCTAGTTTCTTGCATCTGAAAGAGAAAATTGTGTTAGAGCAATGAAAGGTCTTAAATCCTGATAGAAACATACCTCTTTAAACATACAATGTGATCTTCAAGTGCATTAAAATAGTTAGCATCATCAAAATGATCAAGAAACACATGAGAATCAAACATATTTGCCATATGCACATGTTTTTCTAACTGGTTTGCTTCATGTGTAGATATAGGAAAAGTAATGTTGTTTTAATTCATTTAAATATCAGCAAGTGGGATTAAAATGCAGCTCCCACAAGGGTTGAGTCCGACATGCCGGGTTATCAAATAATGAGTTCATTTGAGCTTATTTAAGAGGGAAATGCAATCTTATAAGTCATCATATCAACATGATCATGAATGATAGTGAATAGGCTCACATGTTGAGTTCATAAAGTATTTCTTCAAGGAGAAGCTACACAAGCTAAATAAAATCATATTCTGACAACGTTTAGAAGCATTAAGTAATAAAAGGCACATGTCAAGAGTATGCACAAAATGTTTTTCAAAACATACATGGTTGTAGGTGGTTATCTTACAATCAGCATGTAGAGTAAGAAGGATTTTAGACAAAAGATTTGCTACAGTGATCAAGTATTTTCATGGTGTTGTTATATAAACTGATTAGTTTTCATCCTTTAAATGGTATTTTTTGTCACAATATGCTATGCATACTTAAAAGTTTTGCAGTATTGAAGTTATCATCAAGGAGTGATCATGCAATCATGGTATTAAGGTAACTATAAACAGTGACAACCACCAATCACTCAGAGGTTCAATGGATATATCAGGTATGGAAGATCATTTATTATCAACATAACCACATTTTCAAACAAGTTATGACAACTACAAAAATGTGAAGAATGGGGAAAGTTAAATGAGAAAACACGAGACCGGAACCTTAAGCAATCATAGTGATAGTGACCTCCACAAACATAAGAGATAGTCCTTAAGGATGTGGAGAGGGAAATTCTTGACACAGTTGAGGTACCTCTTGTGCATAAAGAGCTTTTCTTCATCTAAGATGACAACATTAATAGTTGTATGGGGTTATTACTAGAAGGTCAATTTGTACTTTCAGTCTTATGACATTTGAATGCCACAGTCACTTTAGGAGTGACACAGTCAAAACTTCATGAACAATGGATTAGTAGCAACATAGGTTCAAAGTGTTATAGCCAAAAAAATGTCGATGATGAGCAACAATATTACAATAGAGGATTGATTTTTCAAATGATGAACAAAAAATATAGTGCACTGAAGGCATGGAGAAAAATGTGAAGAAATCATAGTGGTTGTTGAGGTTTCAACTCATCAAAACCATATCATGGCTTGTGACAATGAAAATGCAGATATAAAGACCTGTAACAAGTATTTTATGGTAAGAAAGAAACCCTTTGCTTGTAAAAATGAAGGGTTTATATTTATTTTTTCCAAAAGATAAGAGAAAACCCTAAATATTTTCAATAGAGAGATTAAAATGGTCAAGCCATGTGCTCAAATATTCGCCCTCTCAGGAAATCCCATTCGTATTATTATCTTGCATGATTTTTGTCACAACAGGATGATTATGATGACAAAGAATCAGAAGAAGTTGAAGCCCACGATCATAAACAGGAGAACAATATCATGGCCTTTATTTTGCATGAAACAGGTAATGCATCCATAGATACTGGTGGGAATATATAAAAAAATATGCAGATATGTTAAAAACTCTTTAGGAAAATGTCCAAGTTTCAGGCTATAAATACATGGAATAAATAGAGAAGAGGTCGATTATTTTGTATATTGCAGAAATAGCTCTGTTTCGAGCTTCTTTTTCTTCTGAAAATGAAATCAAAGATGAAATGTGTTTAGAGAAAGAGGTTACCTGAGACTCTTTATCAAAAAATGTGAAGGAAAACCCTCCACTTCTATAATTTCTACCATGGAAGTCACTTACAAAGCTCTTGTTGAAACCCCTAATGGTGGCTCATGGAAGTCTTCAGAAAGTTTGAAGTCACAAATGAAATGTTTTCCCAAGTTTTGGCTCAATATTTCCTTTATGGTTTATACCCTAACTTTTGTCGATAGAAGCTTTCTTTTTTTCCTTTGTTTTAAGTAAAAAATGATGCAATTAATACCCCGTGGGTAACTTTATGCCTTATTGCTTTTACCTTGTATTTTAGGCATAAAATGTGTATGTTGACTTAGCAATTCCTATTTCTTAGGGGTTTTTGTTGCGATATGGAGATGAAGCATTCTTTATTTACATGTACATTGATTGTAAAACATTGGTTTTAAGGTGCAATTATAAGCCTTAAACTATTTTATTATCTTTAAATGCCAAATGGAGAATAACTTAGTCGATTTAGGACATGTGATGGTGAGTCATGTTACTACTTTTCTAAGCATTTAGGACTCTTTTTGAGTTGTTGCATACATTGGGAGGGCATCTAGGAGGTGATTCATCTTTGT
Organism: Sequoiadendron giganteum; assembly: GCA_007115665.2. Lineage (NCBI taxonomy): Eukaryota > Viridiplantae > Streptophyta > Pinopsida > Cupressales > Cupressaceae > Sequoiadendron > Sequoiadendron giganteum. Next base: position 503,204,984 of record CM021105.1, read on the forward strand.
TGGAGGAGATTTAGGGTTTTTGACCAAGTTTTTGAGCTTTTTAAGGGTTGTTTGATGACTCATCCTATGAGACTTGGTCATTGATGAATTTTTCACTTATTTGTAGCACATTTCATGGAGATTGGGGAGCTAGATTTTAGGGTTATTGAGTGCATCCAACCCAAGTTGTTTTGGGTCTACTTAGTCATTTTGGTAACTCATTATTGGGGGAGTTCAGATTAGGCTTTTTCATGTATTGGTGACTTTTATAGTCCATATACAATTTTGTCATTTTTGTAACTTTAGAGATACTAAATACAGATTTTTCCTTGGATTTTACTGGTAATGAATACTTAAATTTTGATTTATTTGTATTTTAGCGTATGTGAAGTGATTTGATGAAGCTGTCAGTGGAAGTGTCATAACTCCCTTCTGGTTTTGTCTCATAATTTTACCTTTCTGCAAATAGTGTGTTTATGCGGGTCATTAATTGAGTATAATTGATGCTTTTACTTACTCATTGTGAAGTATACCTTCCCTTTTGTTGTTTTATGCATTCATACCCTTAATTGAAATACTTATGCAAGAACATATAGAGATGAATTATGCATATTTGTTTGTTATTAGTTGAAGCCAAGTGTTAGTTTTCTGAGTTTTATTATCTCATTTTGAGTTTGGTGTATCACTTCAAATTTCATTTTCTAGTTTTAGTTTTCGTGTTATCCTTCTCCCTTTTCCTTGCAAAGTAATTAGTTTAGGTGATAACCAGCTAGGAGTTGACCTTATTCGAAGATTCACTCCAAGTTTTAGGTGACCCACAACCTAGGAGTGTTTCCACGTTCCTCCAAAGTGTTAAGTTTTAGAACTTATCTAGGGTGCAAATTTAGGAGATAACAACATACACATATAGTATATGATGGGTACATGGTGGCCGAATATATTGTTCATTTTCTATAGTCAAATTTTCTTTACACTGTAAATTTTCCAAAGTGTATATTTGGTATTTACTTCTTGTTTAACAACAAGAAGAGAAAATAATTTTGAAAGTGATAAATTTTATGCTAATATTAGACCACATTATATAACTAGCTATAAGAGTAACCCCTTTCTAAAACAATTAGCTCAGGGAATATTTTAGATATTACACATTATAATGATACTTCCAATCTATACAATCAATTATTGTTTTGTATATATGATTCTATTTATTACTTTGTCTAGTTACTATTCATTAGGATTGCATGCTAAGTTATTAGGATCACATAATTAACAAAGTGATTCTCATTCATATTATTTGAAGTATATATAAGATTATGTGATTAGTTTGAATATATTTGTTTACATTACTCGATGGTAAATTTGGGAATCATGTAGATCCATTTTATTATCAAGCGTGGATTTGTTTACGAGAATAGGTTATGGTTTGGATACTTCTTATCATACTAATTTATAAATTTCATCCTACAGTGAGAGGAACCCTCATATTTCAACTTTTATGGTGATTTTATATATTCATCTAAGTGTAGACAATTGAAATGTGAATTTAACCTAGAGGGTGTACCCTACTTTTTATCAAGCTTGTGTTGGTTATAGTTCAAGTTGTCAAACTACAAAGTCTCTGTGTGCCACGTAGGAAAGACCATCAAAGATGAGCTCGTGAGACATAGGTCTGGTGCTTAGGTCCTATACTTCTATTATTACTTTGAAATTATTATTGATATATTGTGTATTTAAAACAATCTTTCGTAAGCTAGTCTATTTTTTGTAGTCTAAATTTGGTATTTGTGTTCTATCCTTAGTTGTGTATTTGGTAGATATTTTTGGGCATGATAGTATCCATGAAATTTTGAATGAGGTTAGCAAATTGAATGCAAGTAGTGTTTGGTATTGTGAATTTACTAGTGAAGAATGAATCCCACCAAAAATGAATAGTCTAGATCCTAAATAGATAAATTACCTTGTGTTCGAGTGTGAGAATCCTAGGATAAAAAACCTATTTTTTTTGAAGGGTAGACTCATATAGAGTTCCTATTTTAGCTTCACTAGATGTGAATTCCAACCCTAATTTATTGAACCTATATTCCATTTTTGTTGGCATGAGTTGAATTTTCAAAATCATTTGAATGTAATATGGTCATTATTCTAATATGAAATAGAGTAGGAATTATATTTATATTTTTTAATTATAATAATACTATAGAGTGTTATGTTACCATTCTTGATTGAGTTCTAATAAAATCCTTGATGTATTAATAGTAATTTAAATATTATTTTTCTAATATATGATTAAATAATAAGGCCCAAAAGTGTTTATATCAAACTAATAAGTATTTATGGAAGGTTAAGAAATAGACTTGTGTTATTGTTTTAGCTTGGGACATTATAAAATTACTACAAAACATAGGTTACTAGCATCACAAGGAACCAAATCAAAACTACAACCTCACTAGGATTCAATTCACCAAATTTTATAGGATTGAGAACTCCTGAGCTACTAGGACCTTATAAAATAGTAGATCTAGAACTAATAAAATCAATCACCATAGGAGGAACACTCATAAAATGTTGCAGTTTATTGACAATTGTCACATAATTTTGCATTATCTATCTATCCTTGTAATAACTTTAAAAACCAAGAACACTCCACAACCTAAAACAAGGCTCATAAAAATTATTTTCACCACATATAAATTTCTTCATGACTTCACTAATCATTTTCACCTACAAGGAAACCACATTGCCAACCACAAAATGGTAATTTTTTTAGAAAATTTAGTGAGAATTTTTTCCTTACCTTGAAATATCTCCTCATTAATAACAATTAAAATGAACTATAAAACTTCAAAATACATAGTAAACCACAACCTATCTAAATATTTACCCAAATTATTAGAACACATAAATTTCCCATACAAAATATCCAACTAATCATAAAATTACTAAAATATTAACCTAAATATGTAAAAAATAAGGCTACATTTGTTTATCTTAGGGAAAATAAAACATCATGTGCTTCATATATTAATTGGAATTGAAAAAAAGATAGGACTTATACCTAGGAACAAGCATAACATTACCAACAACTAGTTTATTAATCAAAATTAACCATCTAAGAGTTCTTAGGCTTAATTTTGTAACCCCAAACCCATTTAAGTCTCTTTAAATAAACCTTCATAGGATATTTAGACCCCCAAATAGCATTAATCTTTATAAAACCTTCATCATAATATGATAAGTAAATATACTTAGAATAGGTTTTAATAAACTCACATCTACCAACCCATTTAATGCTCACCCATAAATCATCATTTTAGTTAAAATAACCTCAAAATTCTTGTCTACTTATTTAAAAATCATAGTATAAGTTCTAATTTAATAAATGATTAATACAAAATAAATTTTGAATACAATTCTAATATAAAACTCTACCATTAACCAAAAAACATTCATACATTTGAAGTCCTTTTTATACCAAGATAAGGTAGAAAAACTTCTAGTAAGAGATAAAAAAGAGTCCTTATTATACAAATACCCCATAATTGATCTAAAACCCAAAATGTTAGCCTTATCTATAGAAAAATCCTCATGAACCTTGGTCAATCCTTTTACTAGAGATCATGTTTTTTAGATAGAGAAAAAGAAAATAGATCCAAAATACTTAGCATCAAAACTACTAGAAAGATAATTCCAAATGCATAATCTAGACCAATTGCCATTTTATTAGGTTCACTATTAACAATATTAGTTCTAAATATTTTCTTCCAAGCATTATTACCATAAAAAACCTTAAAAATCCACTTAAGAACAAGAGAAACCTCATGTGAAAAGGTTCCTCAATCCCATACCACCTAGTTCTTTGGGTGAAACACTCTAAGACCAAGGAATAACATGCATTTTCTTATTTCCTTTACCATCATACTATAGGAAGTTTCTAATGAGTTTTTTTAACTAACTAATATGAGAATAGGAAACATCTATGTAGGAAGATAATTATATAGTATTGGATGAGAGAACCTTTTATATACCTAATATTTGTAAGGAAAAAAATCATCTTACCTTTATTGAAGAAAACAACTGAGAGGGAGGGGTGAATCGGTTGTACAAAATTTAATCTTTAAAACATCCACCAGAACTTAGATTAATCACAAATCCTTTACTCTAATAGAATGATTAAATATTGAGTGCAAAGTTAGAAACTAAAAAGTAACACATATACACAATAACACCAGATTTACATGGAAAACCCAATAAGGGAAAAAACATGGTGAGGATTAACTCACACTATAGAGAATATCAAAACCGATTACAAAGACTCACTACCAGAATAGGCTAATTGCCAAAACAATAAGGAATCACTATCTAAATCAAGACTCATTGTCCAACAAGGGTTAACCACCTAGAGGGCTCACTGCCACATAGATACAAAGAAGATAGAAGAGATATGTTACAAGAAGAAGACAATCTCAATGCAACAGAGATTTCCACCATGATTCATTTCAACCACTCACAAATTTGCATGAATGATAGAGTACACCTTCAACTCACTACATCCAAAAACTCAACATTTAGATTCCACATTGATTGGCCACACTTGCATCACATACACACTAATTTGTACATCTATTTTGCACCTATTTGCTCTATTTCTTCACACCACACTTTGTATATATTTCACCAATCTCTCATCATGTATATATACCATCTTCAACTTTGAAAAATATCCAAAGATGACCATCCATCAATTAAATTCATATTAGGTTGGTGCCATAATATTCTATGGTGGAATTAGAATGAGGGTGACCCAAACACACACTTGATGAGGACCAAAATAAGTCCTAACATGCTTCATGATCTTCGAGAGTAGTGTTTAACACAAGGTCGACCAAACCAGTATAAAACATATAATCAATTAAGCACATGAAACCTTAACACAATCCAATCCTTCAAGATGATATAATTATCTTCAATACACTCATATCAACTTAATTCTAGAACCACAAGTCATAATACTTAAACAAAGAGAAATACAAACCGACAACATTTCTACCGAACCTCAACTAGACACTAAAAAACACAATTCACTACTAGTGAATATAACTTGCATTGAAAAATGACCCGAAAGCCCAAAATATAGATATAGCAACTTCCAATGCCCAATATTAACATATCTAAACCACACAAACATAGGAGAAAATCTAGGGTTTAAACCTAGAGCAAACATTGAATAACCATTCTTTATTACAATTTTCTCAATATCCTCAACATTTACAACCAATAACCTTCACATATGACATCAATGATAACAAAAACTAGTTGACTAGTTGACATCAATGACAACACCTTTATTCTTGCAACAATCTCCCCCTTTTTCATTGATGGAAACACATGATGTGAAAAACCATCAAAGGAAACACTGTAGCTCTGAACACTTTTTACTATTTGTTCATCCCCCTTAGAGGATAACCTTTTCCAAATATTCATCATCTTAGTAGATAATATTTTTCATATCTTCCTCATCTCCCCCTTTGAAGCTAATGGAAAAGGAGAAATATGTTTTATATTGATTTCCCCTTTGACATTAAACACAAAATATTCCTTCAATGACAACACATGGCACTACCTGCTCCCCCTGAGAGGTAGCCACCAAAACATCAATCCAGAAGAAAGATAGACTTGTAGATCCACCAGAATGATGCATCTCCATATGCATCTAGTTCAAGAAACGAGGGGAAATCACCCATAACATCTCCTAGAGATACTCAAAAGTATCTTTAGAAAGAGCCTTTGTAAATATATCAACAATCTGAACCTTCGTAGGTACATACTCAAGCTTCAATTCATTCTCCACAACCTTTTCTCTCAAGAAGTGATACTTGATAGATATATGTTTTGTCCTCAAGTGCATCAATGTATTCTTTGAAATGTTAATTGCACTTGTATTATCACAAAAATAGAAATAGGATCATCAAACATTACTTTGATATCTTTCAAAATTTGTTTCATCCATAACACTTGTCTATAGCAAGATGTAGAAACAATATACTTAGCTTCAATAGTAGACAAAGAGACTGAATCTTGCTTCTTACTCAACCAAGCCACCAATTTGCAACCAAGAAAGAATGCACCACCACTTGTACTTTTCCTGTCTACACATCCAACCCAATCTGCATCTGTATAAGCACTTAGTGTAAAGTTAGTATCGCTAAGATATCATAAGCCATAATCTAGAGTTCCATTCAAATTTTTGAATATACTCTTAATAATAGAAACATATGTTTCTTTAGGATCTTCTTGAAATCTAGCCACAAGACACACTGCATGCATAATATTCGATCTATTAGCAGTCAAATACAATATTCCACCAATCATAGATCTATATTTTCTTTGATTAGCCTTAGGTGAATCATCATTTTTACCTAATTTACAACTAGTCACCATAGGAGTCCATACCGGTTTGGAACCATCCATCCCAAACTTCTTTAACATCTCTTTCACATACTTTGACTGTGAAATAAAAATCCCTTTCTTTGTTTGATTAATTTGTAGCCCAAGAAAGAAATTCATTTCACCAAACATGGACATCTCAAATTATTTTTGCATTTCTTCCACAAACATCTTACACATAATTTCATTTCCTCCAAAGATAATTTCATCAACATATACAACCACAATCAAGATTTTGTCATTTTCAATTTTAAAATACAAATTACTATTTGTCGTACCTTTGTTGAAACCTTGTTGAATGAAGTACCTTTCCAACCTTGCATACCAAACTCTACAAGCTTTCTTCAGTCCATATTACAATTTCTTTAATCTATAGAGCATATTTGGTTTCAATCTAATAACTGGAATCCTTTCGATTGTTCCATGTAGACCTCTTCTTCTAGCTCACCATTCAAGAGTGTAGGATTAAAATCCATGTGATAGACCTTGAAATCTTTATGATCAAGAAATGATAAGAATATTTTGATAGCTTCCATCCTTCCCACCCGAGCAAAGGTCTCCTAAAAATCTATACCTTCTACTTGTGATTAGCCCTTACACACAAGCCTAGCTTTATTTTTGACCACTTCTCCATTCTCATTTAACTTGTTTCTAAGAACCCACTTTGATCCAATTATGTTTTTGTCTTCTAATTTGCATAAGTTATTCTTTCATAACTTCCATCCAATGTTCATATTTTCATTCTTCACTTACTGTCTTAGGTTCAATCTTAGAAAGTAAACATAGATTTATTTCACTAGTAGAAACTTTGCTTCTTGTCAATAGTCCTTTTGTCTTGTCTCCAATGATCTAACTATTTGAATAATTTCTCTACACATATTTAGGTGTCTTAGGGGAAACCACCAAAGCTTCTTCTTGCTCTTCTTCATTCTTTTTCGCTTGTTGATCCTTTTCTTATTCTTCCACAACTTCTTCAATTCTTATCCAATCAGGTTCATTAGATACATATCCATCAACTTCAATTGAATTGTTCATCGCATCATTAACCTTGAAATTTATGCTTTCTACAATCTTCCTCGGTCTTTTGTTAAAGCATCTATAAGATTTCCTTCTAGTGGAATATCCAAGAAAAATATCTTCATCACTTCTAGCATCAAACTTTCCTAAATTTTCTTCATCCCATCCGATCTAACATTTTCTTCCAAATACTTTGAAATACTTAATAGTAGGAATTCTTCCACACCATAGCTCATAGGGGGTCATAGTGTTGTTTTCTCTTGCTTGAATTTGATTGAACACATAAACAATAGTATGCATATCTTCTCTCTAGTAGACTTTTGGTAGACCAGCTTCAGTCATCATTGATCTAGTAGCTTCTTGAACTATTCTATTCTTCCTTTCAACAAATCCATTCTATTGTGGAGTGTAGGAGTTGAGAAAATATAACTTCACAAACCTCAAAGATCACCTGCATGCAAATAACCTATCACAAAAGAAGAGATGGAGACAAACAAGCAAGGGCTCTCTGAAAACTGAAAATGTATATATTAGAGAGAATGAGAGAATGAATTGATATGAAATAAAATGGAATCAATCCTTATAAAAAGGAGATCATGCAAACCCTAATAAAACCCTAATAGGAAAAACCCTAATAGAAGCCCTAATAGGAAAACATTTAATAATTAATATAATTATTAAATGTCACTTTATGCAAACTAACGTGAAATCTTAAGAAGGGAATAAAGGTAACTTAATCAACATAATTAAGTTAAGACCTTTACTCTAACACCCCCCCTTAAGATGAGCAACAGTGCAGCTACAAACAAATGCAAGAAAGTAAAGGTAACTATAATGCAAGAAGGCAAACATGGGTCCCAACAACTAGGCCAGATCAGGTACACAAATACAACCAAATCTCTGTAAAGAGGAGAAATAGAGAAAACCTCATGGGAAAAAGCTCCACTCCAAAAAGAGATGCGAAAAGCCAAGAAGAAGAACATCAATGAAGCAGAATAAGCTGCAAACAACTGTCGAAAGATGACTGTTATGGTGTTGAAGAACCTCCGCTGAAGATGGAAGATCCCTTCAAAGGAAAAACCAAGGAAGATCCCTTCCAAGGCGAAACCAAGGAAGAATTAGCATGAACAATATAATAACCCCCCCATAATGTTGAATTGGGAGAGCTTGACAGATCCACTGAAATGATGTGAAACACCTTGTAGTGCATGAAGGAGAAGAAAACATCTGAAAGTGCTCAAGATAGCACCTACAACTGAAAAAGTGGTGTGCAGAACAAAGCACACATTCATGAGGCTGGAATCATATGGATCCATGGTCATCGTGGAGGGAAACTCACCAAACAAAGGTGTGATGGAAAACAAAGGAAAACTACACTACCCCCCATGGTATGGATTCACTGTCGTCGTGGAGGGACACTCACCAGACAAAGATGTGATGGCAAAACAAAGGCAAGCTACACAACCCCTCATGGCACTTTATAATAATAGTGCGAGTACAAAATATGGCACAACCTTATGTGCAAAATCCCCAAAAATACATGTAAAATAGTGTGGCACTTTATGTCAGTGCGTTTACATAAAAGATTGCTTACAAATAATGCTCAAAATGTCCTCAAAGGACAGGATGCTGGAAATACATGAAGGACAACCACAAAACTGGCTGTAGAATGCACCAACACAAGTTTGAAGTTATTTTCCATCATGGAGGCAGATGTGAAGATTTCAAAACTAGCCCAATCACACTTTTATGGTGAGAATCGTTTGGCCGTCAAATTTAAGCCAGTCTTTTTGCTGTGATGGCCGTATGACTGTCAAATTTAACCCAGCGTTGGCTTTTTCCCTCTTTGGATTTGATTTCTTCTAGAGGCCGTAACTTGGGCATACGATATCATTTTTTGGCAAACAAGATATTGTCGGAAAGCTGGTTTTCTCATCTTTCCACTGGTGTGGGTTTCATCACTTCTTTTTTCTTTTGGTGCATTCTATAGCCAATTGAAGACAAAGGGGCTATTTTCAATCTCAAGCTCATAACTTTTGATCAGTTTCTCCGTTTTTTGCAATCTCAACGGTGTTGGAACCATATTTCAGAGCTCTTCAGTTTCATCCATGCAGTTTTTCTAGATTTCACTCCAGGTATATTTTATTCAGTTATTTGTGTTTTCACACTCTAGTGGATTACCTGGACATATTTCCTCTTGGAAATTTTTTGTTCGCATGGGATGCTTTGTTTTTGGCTGTTCTTCATGTATTTCCAGCATTTTGTCCTTTGAGGGCATTTTGAGCATCATTTGTAAGCTATCTTTTATGTAAACGCATTGAGATAAAGTGCCACACTATTATACATGCATCTTTTGGGGATTTTGCACATACGGTTGTGCCATATTTTGTACTCGCACTAATATTATAAAGTGCCACGAGGGGTTGTGTAGTTTGCCTTTGTTTTGCCATCACATCTTTGTCTGGTGAGTGTCCCTCCACGACAACAGTGAATCCATACCATTGGGGGTTGTGTAGTTTGCCTTTGTTTTCCATCACACCTTTGTCTGGTGAGTGTCCCTCCACAACGACAATGGATCCATATGATTCCGGCCTCATGCACGTGTGCTTTATTTTGCACACCACTTTTTCAGTTGCAGGTGCTTTCTTGTGCACTTTCAGATGTTGTTTCTTCTTCCTCATGCACTACAGGGTGTTTCACATCATTTCAGTGGATCTGTCAGGCTCTCCCAGTACAAAATTATGGGGGGGTTATTATATTGTTCATGCTAATTCTTCCTTGTTTTCACCTTGGAAGGGATCTTCCATCTTCAGCGGAGGTTCTTCAGCACCATAGCAATCATCTTTCGACAGTTGTTTGCAGCTTCTTTGGCTTCAATGATGTTCTTCTTCTTGGCTTTCTGCATCTCTTTTTGCAGTAGAGCTTTTTCCCAGGAGGTTTTCTCCATTTCTCCATTTTACAAAGATTTGGTTGTATTTGGGTACCTGATCTGGCCTAGTTGTCGGGACCCATGTTTGCCTTCTTGCATTGTAGTTACCTTTGCTTTCTTGCATTTTTTTTGTAGTTGCACTGTTGCTCATCTTAAGGGGGGGTGTTAGAGTAAAGGTCTTAACTTAATTATGTTGATTAAGTTACCTTTATTCCCTGGGCACCTGCATACAAATAACCTATCACAAAAGAAGAGATGGAGAAAAAAAAGCAAGTGTTCTCTAAAAATTGAAAATATATATATTGGAGAGAATGAGAGAATGAATTGATATGAAATACAATGGAATCAATCCTTATAAAAAAGAGATCATACAAACCCTAATAAAACCCTAATAGGAAAAACCCTAATAGAAGCCCTAATAGGAAAACATTTAATAATTAATATAACTATTGAATGTCACTTTATGCAAACTAACGTGAAATCTTAAGAAGGGAATAAGGGTGACTTAATCAACATAATTAAGTTAAGACCTTTACTCTAACATGGAGTTCTCAAAGAAGATAACTATATTTTTATCCCATGAACTTCACAAGACATATTGAGATCATGGGAAGTGAATTCACCACCTCTATCAAACCTTAAGCATTTTAGCCTCAAATTCACTTCATTCTCAACCATAGCTTTGAATGTCTTGAATATATCTAATGCATCATATTTCTCTCTAAGAAATGCAGCCCATGTATACCTAGAGTAATCAAAAATCAAAAGCATAAAGTACCTTTCACCTTGTAGACTTCTCACTCTTGTAGGACCACAAAGATCTATATGAATTAAATCTAGTAGTCTAACAATAGATTGTTCCTTTGATCTAAGCTTGTCTCTTGCTTGCTTTCCAAATTGGAAACTCCTACAATAGCATTAACAAAATTTGTAATACTTGGTAAATATCTCATGGATTGTACTGCACTAATCCTTTCCAGATTATCAAAATTCATATGACACATTCTCCAATTCCATAACCAATTTTCATTATTTTTATTCATAAATAAATGTCCATCAACACCCTTAAGTTGATATATATTTCCTTCAAACTTCTTTCCAATAGAAATCACTATTTCAAATCCTTTTTTGATCTCACATTTATCATAATTGAACATAAGATCATATCCCTTGCTACACATCTGTCCAACACTCAAAATATTATTCCTTAAAACCTTAACATAGTAGACATCATCAGTGTTATGCTTTCCATCAAAACTTATTGAACCTATCCCACAAATCTTAGTACCAGTATCATCTCCAAACATAACTGAGCCTCCATATTTTTCAGGTTTAACAAACTTACTCTTGTCACTGATCATGTGATGTGAAAATCCATTGTCAACAAACCAAAATTTATTTTATTGTTTATCATGTAGGGAAGAGATTATAGTAGCTTTATCTTTCTCCTTTTCTACCGGACATTCTTTCACCTGTCTTTCAAAATTGGAAGAAGTAGGTTCAAATTTTATAGCCAAGAACAAGATTTCATTATCATCAAGATCTCCATAATCAGATTCCTCATCATAAATACTAGCATCTCCATTCACATAGTATGCTCTATTAATATTCTTACATTTCCTTTATTTTTCAAATCTTTGTTTATTCCTCTTAGCTCTTTCTGAACATCTTGAAGAAAAATGACCTATTCCTCTAGAACTAAAGCATTTAAAGGATAACTTACCTTCATACTTTCCAATAAATTTCTTCATCCTTCTCACAAAGTTAGTGTGTTGTTCATCAAGACTTTCTTCATTCGAATCTTCCACTCTTGTAGCCTTGAATGTAATTTTTTATTTGGGTCCATTTCTCAAATTAATCTTTCTCAAATCATAAGTTGTTAGAGTTCCCACTAATTGGATTTTAGAGTAGGTCTTGTAATCTATATGTTCTTTAATATAAAATACCTTTTCATTGTATGCATCAGAGAGAGTTCTAATAATCTTCTTTACAATCCTAGATTCATCTATTGTAGTTGTAGTGTACCAAAATGCATACCCTTGCATTTTCACACTTGTTTGGGCCCGCCTGTCTCTATTTATCCCTATTTATGTCTTAAGTGGTCCTATTTTACATCAACAATCCCTAAGAATTATATATTTTTCAGGATAATCCCAACATTCTCCAATGGATAAATGATAGTTGGATGTTTTCTATCAGAGTGTCCCTGATTTTTGGGTTGGGACTAAAATGCCACCTAGGGCATCTTGGTCCCCCAAAGGTCTTGGGACCCTGATTTTGAGGCATCTTAAATGGGCCCCTTTTTGGTGTCTATGCCCCAAGTTTCATGCCTTGGGACTAAGACACCACTTGGGAGTCTTTGTCCCCCTTGAGGTATTTTTGAGATTTAATTTCAAATTCTGGCAGGATTTAGCCTCCTTTAATTAATGAATTCATATGTTGGCTTGGTGTGGTGTAATTATATGATATTAAGGATAGATAAGTATAAATATAAGGTTATTTCACTCATTTTATCATCCAAAAAAATAAGTCTTTTGTGAGAGTATTCCATATAGCATAATTGAGTTCACAAGAGCATTCAAGAGCATTTTATCAAGCATTTGGAGCCATCATCAAGATTCAAGAATCATATCAAATATCTTCTTGCATCATGTGTGTTTTTGTGCTAAAATTTGTGATGTAGGGTTTTGATTCAAGCAAGCAATTCAAGTCCATTATCTATCAAGCATTTCTTTGATTCAAAATCCATATCCATTGCAGCCACTTCACACAAGTTTGTGGACTCTATAGCAAGGTTTTGGTGAGTTGTAGCATTGCATGTTGTTCATTCATCATTTCCCTTCATTATTATATTTCATTTCAAGGTTTAATCACCAACAAGGGGTTTGACCAAGGAAAACCTCCATTCACTAACAATCAACAAGTTTTTCCTCTCTTCCATGTTTGTGATTGTAGATTTCGGTTGAAGACTTGAAGATCATTTGAAGTGCAAATTTGCAAAGTTGTAAAGTTGCATGGAAAAGTTGACATCTTCACAAAAACTCACCTATAGGCTAGATCTAGAAGATTCAGGACCTCAGATCAAAGAATAAGGAAGAGAAGACATCAAGCCTCAGGATCACATTTAGAGATTCCAAAAAATAAGAACAAGATTAAGTCACCACCTAGGGTGTCTTAGTCCTCTTGAAGATATTTTATGGGAATTATTCCAGATCTAGTTTCAACATCCAAATATTATGCATCTACCTCAAAAAAAAACAATGAGACTAAGACAACAATAAGGGCATCTTTGTCCTCCATAGAACTTTTTGACAACTTCTTTACATTTCTGGAATCCTTGTCACATTTCAAAACTTCCTAGGTACATACATCATAACTCCCTATTGCATAATTTCATCATTTTCATCCTTCATTTAGCTTACATTATTAGGTTTTGTGAGTTGAATGCTTATTTGTCTTTTCCAAGAATTTGCTTT
>CM021105.1:503218928-503322106 GCA_007115665.2 Sequoiadendron giganteum
CCTTTTTGCACACACGCCCCATTCGGAACGGGGACCCTCTTTTTTCCCTTCAATAAGGGTGGCATGTTTCCCAATGTTATATTTAAAAAAAATCTTGCCTTGACCGGAAACTTCGCATCAAAAGTTTTTTTACATCTTCTGAAATTTTCGGGTTTCCTTGTCCGGATTTCCGTTTTCGGGTTTCCTTGTTCAGATTTCCCCTTTCGGGTTTCCTTCGTCGGGTTTCCCCTTCCGGGTTTCCTTTCAGGTTTCGCCGTTCTTCACGGTGTCCAGGCAACGTCTTCCCGGGAACGGCTTTCCAAACATCCGATTTCGGACGTCCCACCGCCTTTCTTTTTCCGGAGTTCACCAACCCACTTGCAACCGTACGGAGCATTTATTGCTGTACTAATGGCGTTTTCTGCTATAAAAGCATTTTTTCCGGCATTCATTATCAAATTTTCGACTAACAGAAACAAATTCCAGAGCTCCTGGCGATTTAGCTTCCTTTTTGACGATTTTCAAGCTGTTTTTTCTGACGACGTCCGTGCATCCGACCAGCCTATTCTTCGGGTTTTTGAGGTAGGTTTTCTGTCCTGCGCCCTAAGTTCTTTTCGCATTTTTTTGAGATTTTGCTAAGGATAAATAAAAAATGAAGTTCAAACCTAGTAGATATCCTCACTGCGCACAAAACCCATTTCTTGGAAATCAAAAATCCGCTTTTTATCAACCTTTGGATCGATTCGGAACTTTTCTGTGTCGCGACCGTTCTTCGGAACGGTGTCGGCATCTTCCGGGCCCGGGTCTTCCCGCGGCCGCCCTTTCTTCTCCTACTAATTTTCTCTCTTCGGAATTCCTTTGTCGGGATTCCTCGTCCAGATTTCCTTCTCTGGAACTCCGTTTCCTTTTCACCGTTTTAAACGGCCCCGACCGAGCGGCTTTCCGGGTGCCTTTCCTCGGAACCTTTATCAAAATTTCATAAGTTCGCTCGCAAGTTCAATCTTTTCCTTCGGATTTCTCTTTTCGGGATTCCTTTTCCGAGATCCCGTTTCTGGGAATTTGTTTCCTCTTTGCCATTTTAAACGGCCTCCATCACTCGGCATTCCGAACGATGTTTCCCTGTGGCCTTCTTCCCCTGTCGGAGTTCCTTTCTCAGATTTTTGTCTCTGGAATTCCGTTGTCTTGCCGCCATTCTTCACAGTGTCGCTCGAATGTCTTCTCGACCCTCGGATCCCAGAACCTATGTTCCTGTCTGTCGTTTGACCCCATCCTCATCCGGATTTCCTTCTTTGGGATCCCGTTCCCGGAATTCCCCTTTCGGACTTCTCTTTTCAAGAATCCGTCCGTTTTCCGCCTTTTGCACGGTATCCAACTGGCGGCTTCCCGGATCCCGTTTCCCGGCCGTGGAATTTTTGTCAAAACTCAAACTTCCATTTTCTTCCACATTTCTTCCGGATTCCCTTTTGAGTTTCCTTGTTCGGATTTCCCCTTTCGGATTTCCTTCTCCAGAAATCCGCCTCCGGATTTCCCTTCTCAGATTTCCTCCTGCGTCCCGCCGTTCCTCACGGTCGAACGATGGCCGCTTCCCGATAACGGAATTCCGAGACCTGGATTCCGTTTCCCGGATTTCCATTTCTTCTACGCCGTTTTCAGATGGCCTGCCTGCCACTAATACCCGAACCTTCAAATGGGGGGTCAAATGACCTCCAAATTCGAAACGGACTTCGACCCACTTGCTAAATTTCCGTTGTCTTCTATTTCCAACCTTCAAACTTGAAATCCAACCCCGAGAAGTGCATATGGGAATTCCATTCTCGTTTTGCCTCTCCAAATGGCATTCTGCCAGGGGATTTCCGGCCTGAGAACCCCGGATTGATTGTACAAACTTCTAGGGTTATAAAGTATTTAACTTCAAGTGCTTATTAAATATCTACTATGATTGTCTGACTAATCTTGACGTGCAGGGATTCATCAATAGTTCTTATGACAGGTTCTTCACTATTGACTCTTGCCCTTTGTGCAGAATTCATGGAATCTAGCCCAGAAACTTCCAGTGCTGCCAGGAAAGGAAAAGCAACCGCAAAGCCACCAAGGGGCAAAGAAGATTGGGATCTAATGAAGTACAAATTTTAGGGAGTCCCCATCCAATCCCGGATTACCTCCCTTCGGAGGGATGTTTCAGATACCAACATCGGACAGGTCGATGTTGATAAGTTCATTCAGAGGGTTAGGATGAACCCCAAAACGGCAAATGCAAGAGCTATCAAAAGCAGTGGAATTGCCAAGGCAGTAGGTTTCCCACCAGCCTTAGTGGCCCCAGAGCTGGTAATGGCGTGTGTCGAGGCGTATCAGCCCGACACTAGAACTATCGTGGACCACGAGGGAAATCTCCTCGTAGATATGTCTCCATTAGGCATTACCAAGACCTTCCACATTCCCACCTTCGAGAGCATGGAGGTCCCTACCAAGGAAGACTGTATCAGTATATGGGAACACGACCCATTGGACTGCAAAAGACTCATTAATCAGCGTTGGCTAAAGGATAAACAGGGCAACACTGGGAAAGTTCCCCATGAGCTTTTCCGTAGTGATTTCCACGAGGACTACCATGATCTGGTGACTTTGCTCAGTAGAGTCATGGGCCTGCCTAGTGCAATGTTCTTCCAGGAATGGATGTTCTACTTCATAGAACAGATTCTCCGAGGGAAAGGAACCGTCTTCTACTGGGGAGAGATAATCAGCGACTGCTTCCATGAGCAGTTCACCACAGTAAAGAAGACTAATCAATTCTTCATGACGTCTTACTTGGTGTACTCTCTTGCCAATCAGAGGCACTACCAGGGATTGACACAGATGCCTAGTGATCCATCAGGGCCAGAGCTAAAGCCCTACGATAGGTACCCCCAACTGCAATTCAAGAACTTCAAAAGCAGCTACTGTAGGGTGAATGATGCATTCATTGCCCACATAATGAGGTCGATAGGCGAGGATTTCCATAGGAGGATGTCCCACAGTACCAGAGCCCTCCTTAGGCAGTATGCCTTTTGGTACATCCAGTTCCCCAGATTCACCTACATCCATGCAGAGGGCTTTTCGGATAAGCCAAATAAGTTGCCTCGGTATCCAAACGATCGAATTATCCTCTTGGAGCTGACTCGGCAACTGCGATCCATCCATAGCCTCTTAGGCGAAAAAAATCTGGCAGGCCCTGTCTATCCAATGAATCTGGGTCAGGGAATGTATAAGGTTCATACATCCCAATGTGCAGGATACTCTGAGAAGGAGCTGGCCGAGTACAACTTTGAGCAATACACAGCAAGGCCACAGATGGATCCTTATGGCTATGTCCGCAAGGCGTTGGGATGCGGGTATGCCCACCTCCACAACATCGAGGACTTCTGGGCTAATTGCAAAGACGATCTTGAGGTATGGATGCATTATTACATGCGTATGACCGTAGTCCATGTGCGAAGGGTAAACTTATGCCCGGTTCCTGATCAGGTAGAGGAGGATGAGGGGACAATTCTAGACCCGATCTATGATATAAAGTCCAACCTGCCGCTGCCTACAATCAACTGGGATACCCCAGAACTCAGTGATGTCAGTGTACTCACTAGGTCCATCGAGGCCAGGACAAGGGGATGGATAAACAACAAGGTTGCCCAACTAAAACAACAAGGGGTCGCACTAATGTACACCGACCTTGTCAGCAAACACGTTAGTGAACGAGGCGGTTTCGAAGGTGGAGAAGCCACTGTTGCAGCTGGGGAGACATCGCAAGCCCCACCCTCTCCAAAGTCCAAGAAAAGGAAGGGCGTTGGCCAACAACTCCCAAAGCCAAAGACTTATGTCCGCAAGTCATCTGAGTTGGAACCTTCGAAGAAGAAAAAGAAAACAGCAGGAGGCATGGTGACGGTTATGATGTCCAAGGATTCACCCTTTGGGATTGCCAGCAAAAGATCCATCTCATTTGGATCTCCACATATCGTCATCACACCCGCCACTCCACTTACCTCGATCCTAGCTTCAACATCCTCCCCACCTGCGGTGGATATCTCTGTTCACCTCCCTCCTACTTCTCAAGGGATGCAGGTTATTCATATAGACTCACCATCTGCTACCACCTCACCCTTGACCTCTCCTTCCATGTCTCCTTCCTTTCCTTCCGTTCCCACTGCCACAACGCCAACCTCAAGCCTTCCAGAGTCCTTGGCAAAATACATGCAGAATGTTCCATCAGAGCTTTCAGGGATGCTAGCCAATCCAATGGTCCAGGCTGCAATAGCTCAAGTTATGACCTCCACCCCTGTAGCATCCCCCTCTACCGAGTCACCAAGAATGAAAGCAACGATGCAAATATCGGACGAGCGGGAACGACAACAACTAGAAGCTGAAAAGACGCCAGAGCCCGCAGAGTTTCAGGGTCCTGAGAATCCCCCATTTGAGCATCAACAGTTTGACACGGTAGCTTATGAGGCTTCAAGTGGTGACAGTGAGGACAGCAGAGACCGTAATGCTGAGCTAATCCAGGAATCAAATGATCCCGGGCTCAATGAAGAATGGGGACGGTAGCTCAAAGAAATCAAGGACAAGGAAGCCAAGGATCGGCTCGCACAGGAAAAGGAGACTATTGCTATAGAGGCAGAAAGAGATAGATCTCCAGCTGAGGAATGTGGCCATACTCCAGAGCACGATAAAGAAACCCTCTTCCCCGAGGACCAACAAATAAAAAGTCCAAAGAAATATCTAAATATCTCAAGCGAGGAAGAGGATGCAAGAAAGGAGGATTCTCCATAAGGACAGTCACACGCTGAGTCCCCGGCTAAACATGAGATGTCCAAGCAGGTTCTCACTGAAGAGAAGGAAGATATAGAAACCAGTAAAAGGGCCATCATCGTCTGAACTATTGGGTTAGAAAAGGAGGACAGTGGAACGGTAGATGAGGGATCAGGAAAGGACTCCCAAACGCCCGATTGGCTGCAAAGACAACTAAAGCCAAAGACTCCCACTTCAAAGGATCCCAAGGCGAGGCTGGAAGCCATCATGGCCAGGGCGCATATCAGCACCCGAAAGGAGAAGAAGCCAAAGGTCAGGTCAAAGATAACTATGGACGCCTCGGGATCAAGAGCAATACAGTTAGCAACGCCGGTGGTTGGGGAACAAGGCACAACCTACAACATCTCCACCATTGATCTGGGAGTGGCCACGAGGGATCAAAAGGTCGAGCACCTCCAAGAGTCGGTCGCCACGGTCGTACACCTCATCCGGCAAGACAAAAGCTCAAAAGACGAGTTAAAAGAGCAGGTTGCGGATCTAACAGCTTACATCCAGCAGTGGTCATCTCCGGATGAGCAACCTACAACCTCGTCAGCCCCGCCTCAGCTGCTTTCCCATGAACAAATTAAGAAACTTGAGAGGAGACGAAACCTGGATAAAACCACAGAAAGCTGGTTCCGTCAAGTTCTGGATATAGGGAACACAGGTATCAACATAGCTGTTCGATCAGCAAATCGGTTTCTAGAGGTCCAAAAAACTCTTGAGGACACAAGAAGAATCTGTGAAAAGTTCCCAGGGAAGTACGACGCAGCCTACCCGAAAATTGAGGCTATCCTCGCATTTCCAAGAGATGTATGGGAGAAGGATCTCGCCCTCAAGGATGACGACCACTGGCTGGTGGATACCTGGAAGAGGGACTACAACCATAGAAAAAGGAGGCTGGAGCAGGTCTTGGAGCGAATTGCTCCAGATATTGAATGGGCGAGGGAATCCAGGGAGGAGTGCACCCACCCAATACCTTAAATTGATGACAGGGTATGAGGTTCCTGCCGCCGAGATCAATCCTGAGAACCTCAAACCCCACTTTTTGAAGACCATGGAGGATGGAATGTCTGCTGAGGTCACCACTAAATTCATGAGTTTTGCTGCTCGAGCATTCACACAATCAGAGGTCTGCAAGGAAAATAGCACCAAATATGAAGCAGACTGGGAGAAGCTCAACAACAACTCTCAAGAATGGAGTTATCAGATCTTAAAGTCTGATATCATGGAGGTAGAAAAGCTCCAAACCTTGATCCTGAGCTTCATGGAGTATGCAGCACTAAGGAAGCAGGAAGGCAATCCGGTCATTGAAGAATAGTACCTTAAAGAGTAGCTGCAGCCAAGAGTAAACAGCTGAAAGATAAATCTGCTACAGTGTTGTCACTAGATGACGAGATTGGGAAGAGACAAAATGAGCTCTTAATTGTAATATTTGGGGGGTAGGTGAGACCCTGATGTAAGATGAATCTTGGCCACATAATAGAATCAAATCTTGGCCATACATTTTGTTATTTGAATCTATAAATAGAGCTCTCCTCCTCTCATTTTAGAGAGTTGAGTTGTTGTAAAGACTTGCTGCAGAAATTATAAATAGCAAATACAGTCAATTTTGGTGTATTTTCTGAGTTTCTCAATAAGTTTCATGATTCTTCTCCCTTTTAGTTACAGATTGTTTTAAGTTACTCTACTGTTCTAGCATCTTTGCTTTGAGTTAGATAGATTTGATATGATATTTCTGATCTTGGAAATAATTGTTGTGTGTATGCTTTCCTTGTCCATACTTTTGGTCATCTGCTGAGAGTAGATGACTGTGTAAAGTTAGTCTGGACTCCTATTCCATTGCTGCTCATTGAATTTCATCTTCATCCATGCTTCCATAGTGAATGAACAATGAATATTTGCAGTCCCTAGAAGATAGCACAGATTTCATGATATTGTGAGAATTCTGGTTAAGTGAAATCCCGTTTAAGGAAACTGTCCACGGCAAGAATCTCCATGATCACTGTTCATCGGTAGTTGCAGGTTTAGGAAACATCTTTCTTCTTCGCCCCTTTCCCCTTTTTCCTTTCTTTCAGAAACTGTTCGTATCAAGGTTCGTTGTGCATTGTAAAAGCCAAACTAGACGAAATACTAGAGTCCAAGACTGCTGCTTGAACCTGCAGCAAAGCATGTAATTCCAGATCTATAGGACTCTGTTGGTTGACGCAATTTCCCTACAGCTTTAATCCGTAAGTCCACCTTGTGATTCCAGCAAATCACATAAACAACTGAAATATTCCAAGCCCTGTCAAGACCTGACATCCGAGAGACCTTGGGATAGTGTTCTGCAATTTGATTGTGGAAGATTGTCTTTCAAGAGAGGTAACGCACCTGTGCATTACCTGTGTTGTAAAGTGCATAAAAAACACCATCAACACATCTTACACATAATTTCATTTCCTCCAAAGATAATTTCATCAACATATACAACCACAATCAAGATTTTGTCATTTTCAATTTTAAAATACAAATTACTATTTGTCGTACCTTTGTTGAAACCTTGTTGAATGAAGTACCTTTCCAACCTTGCATACCAAACTCTACAAGCTTTCTTCAGTCCATATTACAATTTCTTTAATCTATAGAGCATATTTGGTTTCAATCTAATAACTGGAATCCTTTCGATTGTTCCATGTAGACCTCTTCTTCTAGCTCACCATTCAAGAGTGTAGGATTAAAATCCATGTGATAGACCTTGAAATCTTTATGATCAAGAAATGATAAGAATATTTTGATAGCTTCCATCCTTCCCACCCGAGCAAAGGTCTCCTAAAAATCTATACCTTCTACTTGTGATTAGCCCTTACACACAAGCCTAGCTTTATTTTTGACCACTTCTCCATTCTCATTTAACTTGTTTCTAAGAACCCACTTTGATCCAATTATGTTTTTGTCTTCTAATTTGCATAAGTTATTCTTTCATAACTTCCATCCAATGTTCATATTTTCATTCTTCACTTACTGTCTTAGGTTCAATCTTAGAAAGTAAACATAGATTTATTTCACTAGTAGAAACTTTGCTTCTTGTCAATAGTCCTTTTGTCTTGTCTCCAATGATCTAACTATTTGAATAATTTCTCTACACATATTTAGGTGTCTTAGGGGAAACCACCAAAGCTTCTTCTTGCTCTTCTTCATTCTTTTTCGCTTGTTGATCCTTTTCTTATTCTTCCACAACTTCTTCAATTCTTATCCAATCAGGTTCATTAGATACATATCCATCAACTTCAATTGAATTGTTCATCGCATCATTAACCTTGAAATTTATGCTTTCTACAATCTTCCTCGGTCTTTTGTTAAAGCATCTATAAGATTTCCTTCTAGTGGAATATCCAAGAAAAATATCTTCATCACTTCTAGCATCAAACTTTCCTAAATTTTCTTCATCCCATCCGATCTAACATTTTCTTCCAAATACTTTGAAATACTTAATAGTAGGAATTCTTCCACACCATAGCTCATAGGGGGTCATAGTGTTGTTTTCTCTTGCTTGAATTTGATTGAACACATAAACAATAGTATGCATATCTTCTCTCTAGTAGACTTTTGGTAGACCAGCTTCAGTCATCATTGATCTAGTAGCTTCTTGAACTATTCTATTCTTCCTTTCAACAAATCCATTCTATTGTGGAGTGTAGGAGTTGAGAAAATATAACTTCACAAACCTCAAAGATCACCTGCATGCAAATAACCTATCACAAAAGAAGAGATGGAGACAAACAAGCAAGGGCTCTCTGAAAACTGAAAATGTATATATTAGAGAGAATGAGAGAATGAATTGATATGAAATAAAATGGAATCAATCCTTATAAAAAGGAGATCATGCAAACCCTAATAAAACCCTAATAGGAAAAACCCTAATAGAAGCCCTAATAGGAAAACATTTAATAATTAATATAATTATTAAATGTCACTTTATGCAAACTAACGTGAAATCTTAAGAAGGGAATAAAGGTAACTTAATCAACATAATTAAGTTAAGACCTTTACTCTAACACCCCCCCTTAAGATGAGCAACAGTGCAGCTACAAACAAATGCAAGAAAGTAAAGGTAACTATAATGCAAGAAGGCAAACATGGGTCCCAACAACTAGGCCAGATCAGGTACACAAATACAACCAAATCTCTGTAAAGAGGAGAAATAGAGAAAACCTCATGGGAAAAAGCTCCACTCCAAAAAGAGATGCGAAAAGCCAAGAAGAAGAACATCAATGAAGCAGAATAAGCTGCAAACAACTGTCGAAAGATGACTGTTATGGTGTTGAAGAACCTCCGCTGAAGATGGAAGATCCCTTCAAAGGAAAAACCAAGGAAGATCCCTTCCAAGGCGAAACCAAGGAAGAATTAGCATGAACAATATAATAACCCCCCCATAATGTTGAATTGGGAGAGCTTGACAGATCCACTGAAATGATGTGAAACACCTTGTAGTGCATGAAGGAGAAGAAAACATCTGAAAGTGCTCAAGATAGCACCTACAACTGAAAAAGTGGTGTGCAGAACAAAGCACACATTCATGAGGCTGGAATCATATGGATCCATGGTCATCGTGGAGGGAAACTCACCAAACAAAGGTGTGATGGAAAACAAAGGAAAACTACACTACCCCCCATGGTATGGATTCACTGTCGTCGTGGAGGGACACTCACCAGACAAAGATGTGATGGCAAAACAAAGGCAAGCTACACAACCCCTCATGGCACTTTATAATAATAGTGCGAGTACAAAATATGGCACAACCTTATGTGCAAAATCCCCAAAAATACATGTAAAATAGTGTGGCACTTTATGTCAGTGCGTTTACATAAAAGATTGCTTACAAATAATGCTCAAAATGTCCTCAAAGGACAGGATGCTGGAAATACATGAAGGACAACCACAAAACTGGCTGTAGAATGCACCAACACAAGTTTGAAGTTATTTTCCATCATGGAGGCAGATGTGAAGATTTCAAAACTAGCCCAATCACACTTTTATGGTGAGAATCGTTTGGCCGTCAAATTTAAGCCAGTCTTTTTGCTGTGATGGCCGTATGACTGTCAAATTTAACCCAGCGTTGGCTTTTTCCCTCTTTGGATTTGATTTCTTCTAGAGGCCGTAACTTGGGCATACGATATCATTTTTTGGCAAACAAGATATTGTCGGAAAGCTGGTTTTCTCATCTTTCCACTGGTGTGGGTTTCATCACTTCTTTTTTCTTTTGGTGCATTCTATAGCCAATTGAAGACAAAGGGGCTATTTTCAATCTCAAGCTCATAACTTTTGATCAGTTTCTCCGTTTTTTGCAATCTCAACGGTGTTGGAACCATATTTCAGAGCTCTTCAGTTTCATCCATGCAGTTTTTCTAGATTTCACTCCAGGTATATTTTATTCAGTTATTTGTGTTTTCACACTCTAGTGGATTACCTGGACATATTTCCTCTTGGAAATTTTTTGTTCGCATGGGATGCTTTGTTTTTGGCTGTTCTTCATGTATTTCCAGCATTTTGTCCTTTGAGGGCATTTTGAGCATCATTTGTAAGCTATCTTTTATGTAAACGCATTGAGATAAAGTGCCACACTATTATACATGCATCTTTTGGGGATTTTGCACATACGGTTGTGCCATATTTTGTACTCGCACTAATATTATAAAGTGCCACGAGGGGTTGTGTAGTTTGCCTTTGTTTTGCCATCACATCTTTGTCTGGTGAGTGTCCCTCCACGACAACAGTGAATCCATACCATTGGGGGTTGTGTAGTTTGCCTTTGTTTTCCATCACACCTTTGTCTGGTGAGTGTCCCTCCACAACGACAATGGATCCATATGATTCCGGCCTCATGCACGTGTGCTTTATTTTGCACACCACTTTTTCAGTTGCAGGTGCTTTCTTGTGCACTTTCAGATGTTGTTTCTTCTTCCTCATGCACTACAGGGTGTTTCACATCATTTCAGTGGATCTGTCAGGCTCTCCCAGTACAAAATTATGGGGGGGTTATTATATTGTTCATGCTAATTCTTCCTTGTTTTCACCTTGGAAGGGATCTTCCATCTTCAGCGGAGGTTCTTCAGCACCATAGCAATCATCTTTCGACAGTTGTTTGCAGCTTCTTTGGCTTCAATGATGTTCTTCTTCTTGGCTTTCTGCATCTCTTTTTGCAGTAGAGCTTTTTCCCAGGAGGTTTTCTCCATTTCTCCATTTTACAAAGATTTGGTTGTATTTGGGTACCTGATCTGGCCTAGTTGTCGGGACCCATGTTTGCCTTCTTGCATTGTAGTTACCTTTGCTTTCTTGCATTTTTTTTGTAGTTGCACTGTTGCTCATCTTAAGGGGGGGTGTTAGAGTAAAGGTCTTAACTTAATTATGTTGATTAAGTTACCTTTATTCCCTGGGCACCTGCATACAAATAACCTATCACAAAAGAAGAGATGGAGAAAAAAAAGCAAGTGTTCTCTAAAAATTGAAAATATATATATTGGAGAGAATGAGAGAATGAATTGATATGAAATACAATGGAATCAATCCTTATAAAAAAGAGATCATACAAACCCTAATAAAACCCTAATAGGAAAAACCCTAATAGAAGCCCTAATAGGAAAACATTTAATAATTAATATAACTATTGAATGTCACTTTATGCAAACTAACGTGAAATCTTAAGAAGGGAATAAGGGTGACTTAATCAACATAATTAAGTTAAGACCTTTACTCTAACATGGAGTTCTCAAAGAAGATAACTATATTTTTATCCCATGAACTTCACAAGACATATTGAGATCATGGGAAGTGAATTCACCACCTCTATCAAACCTTAAGCATTTTAGCCTCAAATTCACTTCATTCTCAACCATAGCTTTGAATGTCTTGAATATATCTAATGCATCATATTTCTCTCTAAGAAATGCAGCCCATGTATACCTAGAGTAATCAAAAATCAAAAGCATAAAGTACCTTTCACCTTGTAGACTTCTCACTCTTGTAGGACCACAAAGATCTATATGAATTAAATCTAGTAGTCTAACAATAGATTGTTCCTTTGATCTAAGCTTGTCTCTTGCTTGCTTTCCAAATTGGAAACTCCTACAATAGCATTAACAAAATTTGTAATACTTGGTAAATATCTCATGGATTGTACTGCACTAATCCTTTCCAGATTATCAAAATTCATATGACACATTCTCCAATTCCATAACCAATTTTCATTATTTTTATTCATAAATAAATGTCCATCAACACCCTTAAGTTGATATATATTTCCTTCAAACTTCTTTCCAATAGAAATCACTATTTCAAATCCTTTTTTGATCTCACATTTATCATAATTGAACATAAGATCATATCCCTTGCTACACATCTGTCCAACACTCAAAATATTATTCCTTAAAACCTTAACATAGTAGACATCATCAGTGTTATGCTTTCCATCAAAACTTATTGAACCTATCCCACAAATCTTAGTACCAGTATCATCTCCAAACATAACTGAGCCTCCATATTTTTCAGGTTTAACAAACTTACTCTTGTCACTGATCATGTGATGTGAAAATCCATTGTCAACAAACCAAAATTTATTTTATTGTTTATCATGTAGGGAAGAGATTATAGTAGCTTTATCTTTCTCCTTTTCTACCGGACATTCTTTCACCTGTCTTTCAAAATTGGAAGAAGTAGGTTCAAATTTTATAGCCAAGAACAAGATTTCATTATCATCAAGATCTCCATAATCAGATTCCTCATCATAAATACTAGCATCTCCATTCACATAGTATGCTCTATTAATATTCTTACATTTCCTTTATTTTTCAAATCTTTGTTTATTCCTCTTAGCTCTTTCTGAACATCTTGAAGAAAAATGACCTATTCCTCTAGAACTAAAGCATTTAAAGGATAACTTACCTTCATACTTTCCAATAAATTTCTTCATCCTTCTCACAAAGTTAGTGTGTTGTTCATCAAGACTTTCTTCATTCGAATCTTCCACTCTTGTAGCCTTGAATGTAATTTTTTATTTGGGTCCATTTCTCAAATTAATCTTTCTCAAATCATAAGTTGTTAGAGTTCCCACTAATTGGATTTTAGAGTAGGTCTTGTAATCTATATGTTCTTTAATATAAAATACCTTTTCATTGTATGCATCAGAGAGAGTTCTAATAATCTTCTTTACAATCCTAGATTCATCTATTGTAGTTGTAGTGTACCAAAATGCATACCCTTGCATTTTCACACTTGTTTGGGCCCGCCTGTCTCTATTTATCCCTATTTATGTCTTAAGTGGTCCTATTTTACATCAACAATCCCTAAGAATTATATATTTTTCAGGATAATCCCAACATTCTCCAATGGATAAATGATAGTTGGATGTTTTCTATCAGAGTGTCCCTGATTTTTGGGTTGGGACTAAAATGCCACCTAGGGCATCTTGGTCCCCCAAAGGTCTTGGGACCCTGATTTTGAGGCATCTTAAATGGGCCCCTTTTTGGTGTCTATGCCCCAAGTTTCATGCCTTGGGACTAAGACACCACTTGGGAGTCTTTGTCCCCCTTGAGGTATTTTTGAGATTTAATTTCAAATTCTGGCAGGATTTAGCCTCCTTTAATTAATGAATTCATATGTTGGCTTGGTGTGGTGTAATTATATGATATTAAGGATAGATAAGTATAAATATAAGGTTATTTCACTCATTTTATCATCCAAAAAAATAAGTCTTTTGTGAGAGTATTCCATATAGCATAATTGAGTTCACAAGAGCATTCAAGAGCATTTTATCAAGCATTTGGAGCCATCATCAAGATTCAAGAATCATATCAAATATCTTCTTGCATCATGTGTGTTTTTGTGCTAAAATTTGTGATGTAGGGTTTTGATTCAAGCAAGCAATTCAAGTCCATTATCTATCAAGCATTTCTTTGATTCAAAATCCATATCCATTGCAGCCACTTCACACAAGTTTGTGGACTCTATAGCAAGGTTTTGGTGAGTTGTAGCATTGCATGTTGTTCATTCATCATTTCCCTTCATTATTATATTTCATTTCAAGGTTTAATCACCAACAAGGGGTTTGACCAAGGAAAACCTCCATTCACTAACAATCAACAAGTTTTTCCTCTCTTCCATGTTTGTGATTGTAGATTTCGGTTGAAGACTTGAAGATCATTTGAAGTGCAAATTTGCAAAGTTGTAAAGTTGCATGGAAAAGTTGACATCTTCACAAAAACTCACCTATAGGCTAGATCTAGAAGATTCAGGACCTCAGATCAAAGAATAAGGAAGAGAAGACATCAAGCCTCAGGATCACATTTAGAGATTCCAAAAAATAAGAACAAGATTAAGTCACCACCTAGGGTGTCTTAGTCCTCTTGAAGATATTTTATGGGAATTATTCCAGATCTAGTTTCAACATCCAAATATTATGCATCTACCTCAAAAAAAAACAATGAGACTAAGACAACAATAAGGGCATCTTTGTCCTCCATAGAACTTTTTGACAACTTCTTTACATTTCTGGAATCCTTGTCACATTTCAAAACTTCCTAGGTACATACATCATAACTCCCTATTGCATAATTTCATCATTTTCATCCTTCATTTAGCTTACATTATTAGGTTTTGTGAGTTGAATGCTTATTTGTCTTTTCCAAGAATTTGCTTTGTGCTAAACCCGTTAAAGCTTAAAGAATCCCCTCCTAAGTCCTCCTTTTTTGAGAATTGAATCACCTCATGAGGTTGATATTCAATCCAATTAGGACTCCTAGGACATTATTGAATGACCAAAGGAAAATAGTAGTGGGCGTTTCCCCCATCCTATTTTCTTTTCAGTTCATTTTTTTTTGAACCTGGCCCTTTTTGAGCTTTCATTTTCTGATTTGGAGACTATTAAAGTCGTAGATCTATATTGCATTCATTCTTGCATTGCATCTTGCATTAGTGAAATTGCATCTAGGGTTTCTCATATTCACATTAGTAAAGGTGCATAGAGGTTGAATTTTTGCTTTCTTGCATCATTTCATTTCACTCAAAAACTAAAAAGTGCATTGTTCATCATCCTAATTGCATTTAGAAACATTCTTATTGCATTCAAAATTGAAAAAATTGCATTAATTTCCATTCAATTTACTAGTTACTTTTCCTTGCATTCATTGGCATAGTTTCTTGTTTCTAAACATTAGCATCCTAAATAGAAAATCTATGAACGCTGTAGATAATCCAAAATTTGTTTTTTTATTAGAAAAACCTTTGTTAGGACTAAAATGCCCTTCCTGTTATCTTAGTCCCTCTTAGGATTTTTGATCTAGAATCCTCTCTCTACTGTTTCATGTATGTTTCAGTACCTGGAACTTCAAAAATTTACTAGTAAGACCAAGATACTCTTACTAGTGTATTAGTCCTTATTGACTTTGAATTTCCAGAGTTTAGGATCTAAAATTTCTTTTTTGTGCTTCTATTCGCTGCCTTTAGTTTTTTGCTTCAGTTTGCAAAATTGTTGTAGTTCCAAATTCTTTCATTTCAAGTGTAATTGCAAGTATAGGATATTATGTTCATTGCACCTTCTTTGGTTATCCCTTGCATGAGTTGTAGTAATTGGTGCCCTACTACTAATACTATCGCTAGATGAAGTGTGAGACTCATGACATCCCATGATAAAACACTCGTTGTGGATCTTGGGTTGTCAAGCTCTCTTACTTCTAGTGTTGGTATTAGTTCACTGGGTATGGACCATACCTTTGATATCTATTTTGCTATGCCTACCTTACCTAAAAGTGTTATTCCTAGTGTTCAAACAATGGTTGATCATATCCCTCAAGAAAACATAATTAAAATGCATGAAGACCTAGCTCATTTACAAGATAGCGTAAGTACTAGAAAAAGTTCAAAAATTGTTATACCTACCATAGATAGTATTCATTGCATGATGGAAAGTGATGAAGGACTAGAAGTTATGTGTAACATAGCTCAAAATATTTGGAAAACATCTTCCTTCCACCACTAATGGTGCTCAAGCTTCAAACAATGTGCAAAGCCAAGGAGGAAATCAAACTCCCCCCTCTTCAACCATAACCTCAAGTCCCACCTTTACCAATACTGAAGTGACCACTATGATGCAACCAACTAGTACCATCCTTCCTTCCTTGAAAAATTCCACTAGTGCTCCTTATACCTATGTGGCATCTAATCTTATATCTCCTCCCATAATCAATCCATTCACTAGTCCTTCCAAACATACACACCACCACCATATTCACCTCCATCGAAAACCACAAGAAATGACCCTATCATTAACCACATTTTATAAATCCTTTCATCCATTCAACGTAAACTTTGCACCATATATCAAAATCAAAATGGTACACCTTCATACTATGTCAAGAGTAATCACTATCCTTGGAGATATTGAGAAATCTAGTGCCACAAGGTATAGAGATCCCTAGATTTGAGAAATATGGAGGAAAGAGAGATCTTGCTAATCATGTCAATGCCTTTATTTCTTTATGTAGTGACTTTATCCTTGAGGAAAAACTTTTGGATAAACGTTTTCCCTGATCCTTGAAAGACATTGCCTTAGACTGGTTTTCTCCATTACTGAATAACTCAATTCGTTCATTTAATGAAATTTTTGAAGCTTTTATTAACCACTTCCAATTGTATATTGTTCCTAAAATGACATTAGATGATTTGATGAGATGCAAGAAAAATGAGGGTGAAAAATTCATTGACTTTATTTCACGCTACCAATCACTTTATTCCCAAATCAGTGTGAAGATTCTCGATTCCCACCTTCAAAAGATGTTCATAGAAAATTTACAAAGCAAGATAAGAGGCAAGCTCACCATGATGAAATTACCTTACTTCATGCATTTATGCATTTCCCTTCGAGATTATTAGAATTTCGTAGGTAATAGTGAATCGAAAAGCACCTCTACCTGTCCTGAAAAGTCCAAAGCTTCAAACCAAAACACCTACCAACCTCTTAGAAGACAAAATAAAAGTTTCCTTCAACTAAATTCCACCTCTCAACCTACCCAACCAATTTATACCCAAGTAGTTGCTATAAATAAGAGTAATCCTTATATCTTTGGGGATCCAAAAAGACAATTTACACCCTTACCTAACACACTTCACAAAATTATGACCCAATTATTAAACAAAAACATGCTTACTTTACCTCCCATTCAACCCCTTGACCCTATCAAGCCATTACCTGTGAGCTTTAGACACAATGCCTATTGTGCTTATCACCAACAAAAAGGACAAGATACAAAACATTGCAAGCATCTTAAACATCTTGTACAAAACCTCAATGATTCTAATCATATCCTAATTAGAGGTGTGAATGACAGAGGTAATAAGTCTATAGCTCTTCCCAACCAAAACTTGCAAATCTTTACCAATCCCATGCCCAACCACAATATTTCATTTGTTAAGGCTAGTGAAACTAAGCCTAATGTGATGAATGTTGACACAGATGATGAGAATATGAGCAATAACGAATAAAGTTCTATGGATGATGATGAACAAAGTCCTATGGATACTAATGACTAGAGTCCAATTAATACAATGATAGGACTGATTGACATCAAGCCTCATAAACAATAAACCATTGACATTACTTTCTCTTCGGAAGAAATAATCAAACATGCACCTAATGGTCCTCTTTACATAGGTGACAAAATCAATAACAAGCCCACTCTTGAGATTTTAATTGATCCCGTCTATGGAGATAATGTGATCACAAAAGAACTATTATATGTGCATGAAATTACTAAAGATAGATATGATAAAACAAAATCATGGATTAAAATGCATGATGGTTTTTCTCATTCTACGATGGGCTTGATCACACTCCCTTTACAAGTAGAACCGAAGAAATTAAATGTATCATTCTCTATCATATCTAATTAAGACCAATTTAGTGTGAAGTTAGGCTACAAATGTATTTTCTCCATGAATGTAGTCCCATCCATTGTCCATAAGTGCTTAAAGTTTCCAGTCAGAAATTAAATATTCACCGTGAACCATATAGTGGCTTTAGACATCCGTCTTCCCATGGATATTTCTTCTTAGATTATTTTTAGCCTGAGCCCATGGAACCTATAAGACCTCATGAGGACTTCCTTTTCCTATCCTACCAAATATTCAAAGCAAAATGCAGAGCCAATCTATCCCTTGAAAACTTTCCTCCACCCATGCTTGAACCTCCGCCACCTAAAGAAAACAATAGTGAGCCTAAAGCCCTTCCAACAAACCAAGATCCATCCATGAAAAATCCCTTTCCTATTTCCTATAAAAGGACAAGACACAACCAAGCAAGTCCTAATCCAGCTCTTAAGGAAATTTATAAAGCCAAAGAGAAAGTGGTTGAACAACCTTCCATGGATTGTGTTTTCCTATTTTCTTTTATTATTATTTCCAAGTTGTCCCTCTCGCTAGTCATCTGCATTCCATATATACTGAACATGACAAGGATGTAGATGACCTGTGGGATGGTTGAATCGCATGTGCTTTACTTTTTTCTTTCATTTTTTCTTTTTGTTTGATTGCATGTGTGTAATGTCATCCCCAATATTGTTTCCTCTCTATGTGCATTCCTCTATTTGTACCGCCATTCTTCTATATGTTGTATGATTTTTCCTTTTTCATTGATCTTTCCCTTTCATTTTCATTTTTGTCTTATGTTTTCCTTCTAGGGATGACGCAAGGCGTCAAGACACCCTATATCTCTTCCATGTTGACCCAAAAGGCTTCCTTTTTCTCTTTGCTTTTATTTTCATTTTTGTCTTGTGTTTTCCTTTTGGGGATGATGCAAGGCATCAAGACACCCTATGTCTCTTCCATGGTTATCCAAAAGGTTTTTCATTTGTTTTTTCTCTCTTTGTGTCATTTTTCCAGTTCTATGTGTATTTGGGGAATGATGACAGTTTCAAGCTCTCTAACATCATTGTAACAAAGATAGATATTGACCCCGAATCCATAGATCCCTTATGTGTTTCTGGGGGAACCCTCTTTTCCTTTTCATTTTGGGCTACTTTAACTTAATTTCTCACAACATGGTGTTAGAAATTTATTTAAAGTGGGAGCATACATTGGCATCATTTTGGCATGATTTCATTTGTATTTTTTCTATTCCATGTTCCTTGATGTGAATTTCTTGCTTCATGCAATGTTTTTTTCTATTTGTGGTGACATTGGGAGTAATGTCCTTCAAGAGCATGATCTATCTTAGAATATTATATTCCTCTTAGTGGTGATGCGACACATTGCATTCCCTAAGTTGCGAATCTCTTGTCCTTTGATTGGTCCTCTCTTGGAGACATTAGGAATAATGTCCCCTAAGATTAAGACCTCACATGAATTAAGAAAAATCCCTCCAAACATCTCTCTTTCTTGTTGTGTTGAATTTTTGTACCTTATTAAAGTCATGGAGGTATGGCTTTGATATAGTCCCCTGGGCTCACCTAGTGAACAACTAGCTTCACTATTCTTTGTGAGCATGCATTTTTGTACCTTATTAAATTCATGGAGGTATGTATTTGATATGGTCCTCTGGGGATCACCTAGTGAACACCTAGCTTCACTAGCCCATGTGAGCATGCATTTTATTTTGTCTTTATCATGGTTATAGGGGTATGACTTATATACAGACTTCTTGGGGCTCACCTAGTGGACAACTAGCATCACTAGCCCTTGTGATCATGTATTTTGTTTGCACAGTGCATAGTGCATTCCACTTGTAAACCTTTTTGGAAAAACATCCTAGAACTGGTCCATCGTGTTGGATAGCCAATTGAAGCTTGATCTGTTGCATTTTTCCTTTTTCTTTTTCCTTTTTTTCCCTTTTTTGTCTTTGATGGTGTATGTTTGTGATCTGGTTATGGCCTCACATATTATCCACAAGTGTGTTCCTTTGTGTCTATGTTGGTTTTCCATAGGATCTTGATCCTAGGGGCTTGGCCACCCTCTTGGTTATTGTCATCCCATCTTACTAGCATTTGTACATTTGAACCCCTCTTGATTGTGTGGTTGGCTACTTTAGTGTGAGTTTGAAGCAAGTTTATCCTATCAATAAAGTGGCTGCTAAATGTAGTGTAGAAAAATGCATACCCTTTCATTTTCACACTTGTTTGGTCCTACCTTGCCCTATTTATCCCTATTTATCTTAATTGGTCCTATTTTTCATTAACAAGCCCTATGAATTATATCTTTTTCTAGCTAATCCTGACATTATCCAATGGATAAATGATAGTTTGATGTTTTCTATAAGTGTCCCTAATTTTTAGGTCCAGATTAAAATTCCACCTAGAGCATCTTGGGATCCTAATTTTGAGGCATCTTATATGGGCCCCTTTTTGGTGTCTGTGCACCAAGTTTCATGTCTTGGGACTAAGAAACCACCTAGGGTGTCTTAGTCCCCCTTGAGGTATTTTTGGGATTTAATTTCAAATTCTAGTGGGATTTAGCCTCCTTTAGTTAATGAATTCATATGTCGGATTGGTGTGGTGTAATTCTAGGATATTAAGCATAGATAAGTATAAATACAAGGTTCTTTCACTCATTTTATCATCCAAAAAAATAAGTTTTTTGTGAGAGAATTCCATATAGCATAATTGAGTTCACAAGAGAATTCAAGAGCATTTTATCAAGAATTTGGATCCATCATCCAGATTCGAGCATCATATCAACGGTCTTCTTGCATCATGTTTGTTGTTGTGCTAACATTTGTGATGCAGGGTTTTGATTCAAGCAAGCAATTCAAGCCCATATCTATAAATAATTTATTTGATTCAAGATCCATATCCATTACATAGCCACTTCAAACAAGTTTGTAGACTTTATAGCAAGGGTTTGGTGAGTTGTAGCATTGCATGTTATTCATTCATCATTTCCCTTCATTATTCCATTTCATTTAAAGGTTTAATTACCAGCAAGGGGTTTGACCAAGGAAAACCCCCATTCACTACAAATCAACAAGTTTTTCCTCTCTTGCATGTTTTTGATTACATCTTTAGGTTGAAGACTTGAAGATCATTTGAAGTGAAAAGTTGCATAGAAAAGTTGTCATCTTCACAAAAACTCACCTATAGGCCAGATCCAAAAGATTAAGGACCTCAGATCGAAGATGAATGAAGAGCAGACATCACTACAACAAATCCTATGATTTTCTCCATATTTTGCTTCCACCCACTGTTTTAATGTATTTTTTGCCAATTTTTTGAAATCGTTGGTGCTATTTATCGGGATGGCGCTATTTTTGGCATTTATTTGTGCCAATCAGGACAATTTGGCTCTAATTTAGGTGCTAATTTGTGCCAAAATTAGAGCCACCTTTAGCACTGATATTGGCTTTGAGTGTAGCACCGCCATTAGCGCCACCTTTGGCTCTGATTTTAGCTTCGAGTTTAGCACCACTTTTAGCTCCGACTTTAGCTTTAAGTTTAGCCTCGGGTTTTGCGTCGGTTTAGACACCCCTATGTTGAAGAGACTTATTTATATGTCTCATTGACGATGTAAAACAGTGAAATATTAACAAGATATGGGCATATCGAGGAGAGAATCACTTACGTCAGATTGACAAGGTATGTCTACAAGTTCTCAACAAAACACAACTCTTGGATATAACGAAGTAATGTCAATGATATATTGAGATATCGGTAACGCAAATAAGATTGTCTCATTGACACTCTTCACATAATGATCAAAATAATGCACCGTTATACCACCGGGAGGGTGAGCAACATATGCGGTAGAGAAGTATATACCGCAACCTCGCAATAAGAAGCCTTGATCAAGGCAATAGTGTGGTAAACAACATAAGGGAAGGGAAAAATGTCACCATACTGCAACGGGTATAATAAGAGATGACGGTAGTACGGTAATCATGGCATCATTACAATTTACAACACTAAATGCAAAAAATCACATCAGTCACAATCCATTTGAATAAATCATTTTAGGAATCAAGAATATATCCCTCCAAAATACTCTAAAACTCTAATAAACATTCTCTAAATATTTTGTCAAAATCTTATTTTCAGGCATAGCCTGCTAGAATGGAGTTTTAATTTTCATAAACATACAATAAAACCTTTGTTGAAACCTTGTTTTCAGGTGTAGCCCACAAAAATGGAGAAGTGTTTTAGTAAATAATGATAGAGAATGGTAAGAAGATGTGCATGATAGGAGGCATAGGATTCATTGTTGTTTATCTCATTCTTGCTTTGATCAACAAGGGTTACAATGTTTGTGCTATTGTCTGTAATCTAGGTATTTAATTGACATATGTTTGAATAATCTCAAATTCCTTCAGATGCTTTTGAAGTATCAATGTATCCTATATAGGGTTTAGAATGGCTTCTTTTAATTTAAAAAAATAAATCAGATGCTTTTGAAGTATCAATGTGTCCTATATAGGGTTTAGAATAATTTTTTATTCTTTTTTTAAATGATGTATTTTCCTGTGATTAGATAATGTGGAGATCTCCTAATTCTGCCCTAGCACACTTTCCTCTTTCGCACTATGTTCATTACTCCAGCTGCTAGGGTTTTGCATTTGACATCTTTAATATCTTCGTGATAGTGGCTTTTAAATAGATCTCAGTCTTTGCTTTAATATTTATCATGGTAACCCTTGAGTTCCATAATCCACCTTCAATCTCTTCTAAGAACATTGTTTTAAGCTAGACTGCATAGTATGCATATAAAGCAAGTCCTTCATACCTGCCATTGTTCCAAAACACCACTCACCACCTTACTTAAAATGTTGCCTCCATAAGCACAATAGCATGTTTTAAAATCATGGTTGCCAGTGATTGACCATTAAGGTCACTACTTTTATCAAGATACAATGAGATTTTTGTCTTCAAACTTAAGGCATTATGCAGGATAAAATTGTGAATTGTTTGTTGTGTACAATTTGATTTTCTTGCACATTTACTGCTTTTCTAACTACCTTTAAGACTAGATATTGCACCATCAGTTGCAATCTCAAACAACTCACTCACTATCACTTGAAGATTCCTTTTATGAGCATCCTTGTATAAAATCAAACTATGCCCTATAGACTGCCTACTTACTAATATAGGAGACTCATTGTTTCATGGTATTTTGAGTTTTATTTAGAAGGGGTTAATATGTGGCATTTTTATGTGTAGGAAGAATAGATTGTGATGCAACGCTTGGGTATGGATGGTTCGGGAAAAATTAGATTGCTATTAGTGTCATAACTAGGTTGGATTGTACCTTGAGCCAGTGTGAAACACTTACGGGTGTTTTTGCTCCAAATCAAAACTTGCGTGTAGGAATTTCCAAATATCCGACAGAGGAAGCTCCTACATTCTAAAGATAAAATCATAAATCTTCTTATCTAGTTTCTGATCCAACCTTATATCTTTAATATCCAATAGAGAAAATTTGTACATTCTAAAGATAAAATCATAAATCTACTTATCCAACTTCTGATCTAATTTGAGGTCATGAATATCGAATAGAGAAAGTTCCTATATTCTAAAGATAAAATCATAGCTTTTATTGATCCAATTTGATATCCAATTTCAGGTTGTGAAGCTCTAACAAAGAAAGTTCCTACATGGGTATGTGTAGGATCATGATGGGCCAAAAAGTGGCGATATGTAAGTGATATGATGACCCATGTGGCTGACGAAATTTTTTTACCCAAAATTGATGAAACAAAAAGGGTTTTTAAAGGAGATTCTCATCTTTCCACCCATATAAATTATTCTTTACTTTGAATTTAATAAATTATTATTATTCATTTTCAATTTGAATTACGAAAAAAATTATTGATTGATAAGCTGATTGAAAAAAATCTATAACGTTCAAATGGTATCACATTTTTTAAATCCAAAACATGTGTCACATTCTATGATTCACATACTATATGATTAAAAAAAATAAAAAATGAATTTCAAGAAGTTTTGACCAAATTAAGGTGGTTAGACAAACAAGTTTTAATATTTTATTTTTTTAAAATTGTAATAAAAAAATCATAATTAATTATTTACTTGGAAAAAAAAAGTATAAAAATATGCATCACATCGGGACATGAGTCCTCTACTTATATCTAAAATATTATAAAAAAATATTATCATTTTATTGTGGTTAGGGTGGTCAGACAGACACCTACTTCTTATTTTTACCCTGAAATTTAAGTACTACTGCATTGAAATTTCAAATTTTGACTAAACAGATTTTATTTTTTTAAAAAGGTCTAGTAGTTTAGAAACTACATTCAATTTTCTACAAAATATATTTTTAAATATTTTTGAAATAATATAGATAACTTATTCAAATTTTTATGTCAAGTTGCCTAACTCTGATTTTATGAGTTTTATTGCCACTTAAGGGCCTATTCTCTCCATGATGATCCTGCACATACCCACATTCTAAAGATAAAAATCATAAATCTATTTGGTCCAATTTGAGGTCCAATTGTAAGGATTTGTCTTTTTAATTATACTTTCTAACATTTTTCTTGATACAAATTTCTACTTTAGAATTATGGTATTTATTTTCTTCTAATGTTTTCAACCCTCTTTTCAGGGAAGATCTCTAAAGATGGTTCCTTCAAATGGATACTACACTTTTCCGCTATAGGTTCCATCTAGAAACACCAGAACCTCAGCTACTGTCATACTCAAGTACAAAATTTTTTGAGGTTACCTTGATCTCCTTGATACATAATGTTGTCCTTCAATCCCTCTTAAGCAACATTCACTATTACGAACTTCATCATTGTACCTTTCATGCATTCGATTTAATTTGTTATGTGGAAACATGTTGTCTCTATCTTTTCAAGTGATGACTATTGTGTAAGATTTTAATCTACATGAATGGCCCTCATGTTCAATTCTTGTGATTGTTATGATGCTTGGGGCTACTTACTTTTAACCAGACTATTAATGAATACTATCTTGGAATCCTTGATGATCAGTTCTGTTAGAATCATGGCTATGTTGATAGTGGAATGTTCTTATTAATAATGACAAATCTTTATCAATAAGGCGATTACCCCTTACCAACATACTCCACTATCCTTGCAAAGATTGATCTTTAATGCTTCATGGATGGTTTACTTGTGATTATCCTTCTCAAATGAAATAATAGGGCAGCAGGCTAGGCTTAGCCCTTGTGGGAGCCACATTTCACCCACATGCTATAACCAGATAAACAAAAAAACAACCTAATTTTATCTATACCTATACAATGAGAAAATATATTAGATAAACCAAGCATATGATAGATATGTTTGATAACTTTCTTTTTTTCCTGGACATCTAGGTATGCAAGATATTTGAATGCACATGATGATCAAATTATATGTTTATAGATGTATGCACATATTTTGACTGGTGATCCTTCATTGCTCTAACAACACTCTTCTCACTCAAATGTAGGGGGCCTAGGAGTAGCAAGGAAGACATCAACTTGGAGGCTTAGATAAGTGGGATGATTGAAGATGATGTAGAACAAAACAACCCAGATTCATCATTGAGGCAATGACGGGTCCCCTTTCTCTTTATGTGCATTTTTATCTTTTGTATCTATAAATGTATAGTTTTTTGATTATATGCATTCAAATAGTTAGTTCCACGACTTGTGTCGAACAACATACATTTAAATTATCAATAAAGACTACATTTTTGAAAGGATTGTGCAATCTTTCCTATATTATATGCATCTGCATAAGTGAAATCTAGTAATGTAATCTTCTGATTCTGTTTATGCACATGAATGTAATGTAGCAGAAATAAAAATGTGCCTTACTCTTCATTTGAAAATCACAAAAGCTCTACCTAATTGAGCTATTAACTTTTGTGTCTTCATGAACATATGTTGATACAAAATGAATGGAAGAATAATCGAAGTAATCCTAATTTTTTCTGCCAACAATTCATACCAAAGATTTAACAATTTAAGGATATTGCAATAGGTAATTTGTATTGAAACAAATAATATTACCAAAGCTTTTCAAAGTTTAGGCCATAAGAATCATCCTTTTTTAAATATGGATTGTGTTGTAGCCAAAATTCCATCCTAACTATTTTTGCATACTTACATTTTCACTCATCTCTTACATCCACCATATGCATAGAATTCCTATCATAATAACTTAAATTTAATAAAATACCTCACATGAACTTCCAAATAAAACCCTTGATCACAACATCAAAGTGTATTCCTCCTTTGAAATACTCCTATGATTGCTCATAGCATATCACCAAGACAACACCATGTCGATGAGAGTCCCTCCAAAGTCTCCCCGACATTAGCACAAAGCACAGATTAGAAATGTAGATGAGACACCCCTATG
Source organism: Sequoiadendron giganteum (assembly GCA_007115665.2). Classification (NCBI taxonomy): domain Eukaryota; kingdom Viridiplantae; phylum Streptophyta; class Pinopsida; order Cupressales; family Cupressaceae; genus Sequoiadendron; species Sequoiadendron giganteum. Next base: position 503,245,069 of record CM021105.1, read on the forward strand.
TCGAAGAGAATTATTTATATGTCTCATCAATGATGTAAAATAGTGAAATGTCAACAAGATATAGGCATATCGAGGAGAGAATCACTTATGTCACATCGACAAGGTATATTTCCAAGTTCTTGGCGAAACAAAACTCTTGGATATAACGAAGTAAGTGTTGATGAGATAGTGGCATGTCAGAAAGAGAAATTAAATTGTCTCACTGAAACTAGAAACCAACATTAGAGGAACATAAGATCTAGTGTCGAAGAGACATTGAGATACTGGTAAGAGAAATAAGATTGACTCATCGACACTCTTCAAGTAATGATCAAAAGCATACACCGCTATACCACTGGGAAGGTGAAAAACATATGTGGTAGAACGGTATACACCACAACCCCGCAACAAGATGCCTTGAGCAAGGCGATAGTGTGGTAAAAAATAGAAGGGAAGGGCAAAACATCGTCATACCAGCATATCGAAGAAACAATGGGCATTTTAATTAAAATTCTCTTCAATAGTTATGAAATGATGATTAGTTTGATTGATGTGACTAACAAAAATATTGATGAGATTACTGATATTAATGAAGAACTTGATCATAAAGGTGGCATGATGAAGTGTCCTGAAATTTGATAAATACAACCTCAAAGAAGTTGAAATCACTGTGAATTGTAATTGAAGGATTTGGAGAACCAAGTTGGATGGTGGTAGGCAATTGTAAATTTAAAAAAATTATCCAAGTAAGTGGTCTAGACTCAGCTCAAATTATTTTTTCAGTAAGTAGATGAAAGCATTGCATGAGTAGGGCTGAGATGGAAAAAGGCCCAGGCAAACAAAAAGCAAAAAGACAAAAAAATGAAGCTAGGCAATTGAATCAAGACTTAATTGATCAGTGTCCTGGGTTTGGGCCAAAATCTAAAAGAATACCACATAACCCATTGTGTGTGACATTAGAAGATAAAAAAAAAAATTGGGAGATGTATGGATTCCATGTAGGGGTTACAACCTCTTTATTTATCATTATAGGAAGAAATTTCGGCATAGCCTAGTGTCAAACCCATGGAATTTGAATTTGGGTAAACTTGTAGTACCCAACGTTTTTGTGAACATAGAGTTAATCAAGTTGTTGGAAAATAATTACAATCCGAAGATGAGAGCAATTCATTTGCCTGATGGATCACAGTTCATGGTCATAAATCCAAATTATATTTCCATAATTTTTTAGCTAGACACTTCCCTGAAAACAAAATTATGAATCAAAGACTTGTTGGAGGAATACGGCACCATGGACACAAGTTACAAGAGGTGGAAATTTCCTCTACATAGGGTTAAAGGTGCGGGTAACCAAACTATGAGGTTCTCTAGTGAAAATAAGCCCCCATTCTATGTGGCTTTGTTTGAAGAATACTTTCAATACACTTATTACTCAAATAGTCAAGTACTGGGAATTGATGTTCTTGAGAACATGACAATTTCTCCCATGGTTTAAGCCACAAACATCTAGAGCCATAATGCCTGACCCTATGATTATACAGAGTATTTATCAGAGGCCCATCAATAATTCCCTCAATATCATCAAGAATGATAGTGAAGCCATTAATTTCAAGCACTATTCTCTTTTCATTCACATGATATTATACGAAGGGCAGGTGATGGGGATATGGGGTGAGGAATTAAAAATACAAGACTTAGATAATGATGGAAATTCAAGGCCTATACAAATGTGGACATCTGTGTGGGACAACAGGTGTGGGAGGTTCCACTACCTACATTTTGAGGAATATTTTTTCAAACCACTATACAAGATGCTAGGCCACAAATGTGACTACAACCTCTCCCTAGGGATCTTAAGATTTCTCTGACCAAAAGATATGGGTCATGAAGCAAGGATAAATCAAAATTGGGGGGATTGGTACATGTTTGGGGATTGTACTGTTATTAGGGTTTATGGATTTGAAGTTGCATATTATTTGTTGTCTAAGACTATGCCAGAAAAAGTTTCTTATTTAGAGATCATAAGGCAATTGCCATTTTCAGCTTTCATGCATTTAAATAGCTATGGGAGGCAGAATTTCATGCCTTCCACTTTATGCTTTGGTGATTTCACTATTATCTCTTATTTAGGCTATGACTTGGTTAGTGGTAAACTGGATTATTATGGATTTCTGGTTGGAAACAAAAGGGAAAAGTTTGATCCTGAAAAACTTCATATGTGATGCCAATTTTTTTCAAAAATTGAAAGGGTATGAGCATAGTTTCCTTTTAGAAGATGTCATCAGAAATTGTGAAGAAAAAAAAACATGATGAGAATGAATTCCTACAGTAGGGTTATGATGGTTGAGGCTTGGAAGGTGAATAATATCCCGGGCTACATAGGGGCTTTCCTTGAGGTACATGATCCCACAAAAAGAATTGAATATTTAATCTTCCATGAAGAAGAACTGATAAGAGATGTGCCACTTGTGGAATTTGAAAGAGGAAGGGGCATCGGTCCTAGGAGGCAAGCAGAAAAAAACACCCCACTAGATCACTTATCACCTCAGCCTACTCTAGAAGTGAGATTTTCAGTCAGTTCCCCATCCATGGAAGAAGATAACACTGAGGAGGAAGAAGAAGTCTCACAGTTTAGAGCTCCTGTTATACCCCAATATGAGATGCCATTAGAAAGAAGTGTGATCACCTTTGAAGCCTCTGATGAGCTATCAGATGATGTGAGGCATCGTGCAAGTCAGGAATTTGTTGTAGATGATACTTTTGAGCAGAAACTTGAATTTAAGTCATTTATATATAAGTATAAAGGAAGACCAATAAGAGAAAGGTTAAAGGACATTGACCCTGAGAAAGAGGCTTATGCCTTGAAAGAGTTGCAACATGAAGTTGATAGGCAAATTAGAAACATGACTACCGAGAGAGGAAGAGCATTATTGCAAGAAGCTGGAGTTATTCTCCTTCCTAGGTGGGATATTAGTTCATCCATTATGTTTGACATATTTTTGAAGAGAAATAATATTTTTTTTCAAATAACGGATGAAGCAGGTGACAGGGTCTATACAAGGTTAGGGTACAATCCTGATAATACCACTTTGCATATTTGGGCTCTTTACCCCCCAAGCAAGAAGCCTTCTCTCATCGACCATGATCTATTTTTTTGACATATCTTGTTGCAAAGAGTAGGGAGAGAGATCCCTTGGAGACTGCCAACTTGAATGTGAATTTAGCCAAATTCACCAAAGCCTAGATCCAAAAGCTAGTAAGAGATAACCAGTGGCTGATAGAGGAAAATGATAGGTTGAAACAAGAATTAACCAACTATAAAAATAGGCTGCTTGCTTCTCCAAGGCTTTACTCTCCTTTAATTGAACATGAAAGAAAAGTGTTAGAGGCCATGTTTGAGACTACTCAATAGAAGCATAAATTTGAAAATACTCAACAGGAACAAGAAGAACTAAAAATAAAATTGAAGGCTACTAATTTTGAAGTAGCATCAGGGATAATTTGTATGAAATTCAAAGATATGTGACAACATGCAGATGGTCTTTGGTGTGCTCACAGTGGAACATACAAGGCCCTCGTGGAGCATGGAAGATTGCTTGATAGGATGAAGGAAATGGAACCCCATATCAAAGAAAAAGATGGAGATAATAATTCTTTGCTCCAAGAATGTCAGAGCCTCATGAATACACATGAAAAAATATAGAATATCTTGACACATGAATTGAGTGACTTCAGCCAGCCACTATGTATGGCCATGCCAGATTTCTTTGAAGAAACATATTTGAGGGATCAGGAAACTTGGAAAAATGAGATATCAAAATATTTGCCAAGCATCCTTGATGAAATCAATGATGAGGATGAGGTAATCAAGAAAACACATAAGCAACTCGAGGGGATATTTGGATTGGAGAATGTCATGACATACACTCTACAAAATTCAAACAATTATGCCCAGGAGAAATACATTGATCACATGTCAAAGGTTAAATTGTTCCTTGCACGAGTTGTATGAGGAGGTAGTCAGAGTTTGGTTGTTGTGGATGCATTAACATGGTGCTTGAGGCTTGAATAGATCCTAGGTGGTCATAGGTTCTTTTTGATGATTAACGAACTGTGATGCATCCAACAATAAACTCTTTTTAAGTTTCTATGTTATGTTAATTATGCTTTAGTTAAGAAACAATGTAACTTTTGTGAACAAACCTAAAGCTTGTTTCTTCCTGTACAAATAGGGAAACCAAGGTCCTATTTTGATCATCATATCATCATCATTTCAATCTATTAGAATAGATTCTAGACCATCTCATCCACTTACTCATATCAAAAGAACTCATGTTATGTATGCTTATATTTTGAGCAATGTAATGGAGCAGATACATTATAACTCGTAATCCATTTTTAGTGTTCAATTGTTGTGTCGATTTTCATGCTTATTTATTGCTTTGTTGTCTCCAAAGTGGTCTTTTCAAGTTGTTGAAATCTACAAGATTTATCAGGGCACATTTGTTGTTACTGTGTGGATGCTTTGATTGGTTTTTGGTTAGGTGTGAATTAAATTCCTTTCAAATAATTTACTTTAATTGGTTTGTATTAAGGATTAAAGTCCTCTTAGAGATTGGCACCCTCTTATGGTCTAAAAACCTACATTTTTTGAGACCCAATAGATTGCAAATAACTCTGAAAATTTAGAAGTCTATGAAATAGTATATATATTCTATGAAATAATGTATATATTCTTGTACTTGTAAATGTTCTTTTATATATTCTTGTACTTGTATATTCTATGACACATTCCTTATTTTCTATGAAATAGTGTATATATTCTTGTACTTGTAAATATTATTTTACTATTATGTCTATTAAAGAAAATAAAGTTTGAATAAAAATGCTTCACCCTTTTTTGTAAGTGAGTATGAAAATTATTGTTTAAGGAAAAATATTACAATGTTTACATTTTCAGGTTTAGTAGTTTCAAAACTTCATTTTCTATGTATATAAAATTGTATGTGCTCTTTATCTCTAATGACATAAAACAGTAATGTCATCAAAATCAAGGTTTTCAATTTCAGCACCATCATTGTCCACACTTTTCATATCCTGTTCACTTTTAAGTACAATCATCAAAATTTTATTTTTATTTCTTGTCCCAGTTAATCTTGATTCCTTTCAGCACAACACAGTAGGTTGCATGTTAAATTTCAAACCTTTTTTTTGTATTTTTTTGTATATATTATTTTCTCACTGCATCATTATGTAACAACAATTTCACTTCTAAGATATACAGTAAAAAAAAATGAAATCACATGTTTTATTTGTCAAGGTAAATGTATGGTGAATACCCTATGTCTTTCAGATAAGTGTGCAAGTGAAATAAGACATAACTGATTGAATCTAATTTTCTACTGTATAATTGTTTTTAATGTGCTTTTTACTTTTTGCATGTGGATTACCCTTAGAAAGAGACTACTTATCTTTTCTTAAATTAAGCCTTTACATTTCCAGTCTATGAAAGGAATTTACTACTTGACAATAGGTTCGTGAACTTCATACAAATTAATATCAGTGTAAAATGCTATCCCCGCAAATGTTGTTTGGTGTAGAATTATAATGGAAAATAAAAAAGCTTGCTAGGAGAATAAAATAGGTTTTCAATTGTCCAAGTACAACATAATATTACTAAAGCATTTCAAAGTTTAGGCCATAAAAATCATCCTTTTTTAAACATGGATTGCAAACAATTTTTAAAATTTAGAATTCTTGGTCATTAACATTATTGTTTGCTACAATGTCATCTAGTGTATTGTTGTCAATTTTCATATGTTCTTTCAAGTATTTAATATTATCATCATCCTCATCTTGACCTGCATCATCTTCATCATCATTGAAATTTGACTGTAGACCATCTATATTGTTACCAGATGTATTTGGATCATTATTTTCTATACCATCCATATTATTGTCTTCCATAACATCATCTAACTCTGGATTGTTGTCTTCTTGTGCTTGAACATAACCATCTTCAACATCATCATGGATGTCAATTTCTTCAATGTTCTCTAATCCCTCTCTCTCATTTTGTTGGTCATCATTATTTTTCTCAGTATCCACTAATGCATCATCAAATACATGCCTTAATCTTGGATCATAATGTATGACAAATATCCATTTCGGGTCCAAAATATCTTCATAAAAAAATACCCGCACATGAACGACATACATATATTAGACGTATGTTATAACAATTTTATTGATTAATAAACACATGTATATATTCACAATAAGCTATGAATTAATAGATTAATGATCACTGTAGCTTCTTGTTTGAGTTAAGGAAATACCTACTCACAATGAATTGGTAGAACATAAGGCTCCTTATCCTCTAGTAGGAATGATGCGAAATCTATAGAAAACAATCCACTATGGGTATCATGTCTTTGTTTCCTCTCAAATGCTTCATACCATCTACACTTAAAAATACAACATTTAAAAGAGTGGTAATGCAACTCGATAATTTATTGTATTTTCCCAACATATTGTAGATTCCCTTCAATTATATTCTTATCTTTTGAGCTTGATCGACTGGATTGCTTGAAGTCAATCATGATGCCACAATTGAAGGATCATCTCTTTACATCTACACTTTCTACACGATAATGACGACCATATGCCCACATTGTTGGATATTTCCTCACTTGTGAAAGACCATTTATTTTAGTGAAAAAAAATATAATGATGAATATTAAAATAGTTAATATTGTCAAAACTGTAAGGAAACAACAATTTGTAAAATTCCAACTATACCTTTCTTGCACAGCCTCTAGACATGTTGATTTCATCTTCTGTTATGTTTGAATTTGTACCTGCATCTTCTATTTTATTTTGAATTTGTTCAGTAACCCATTCTAGTGTGAAATCTTTGCCCCATTCCCCAAGCAAATGAGTGGGAAGTAAAGTATTCCTTGGGTTCGATCTCTTAAACTGTCTCCTTGCTTCAAACACTTCTTCTCTCTTTTTATCATACAAATCAATCCATTTCTTCATAAAGTCCATGTGATACATAATGAACTTGTCAAGTATAGAAATTTCTTCTACACCTATTACATGTCAACATGTTTATTTCAAACTCCAAGTGTCATGTTGTTAATTTGACAAATAAATTAAAGAGTAAATTAATGATTGCAAGAAAACAATGGCACTGATTGTGAATTTACTTACTAATTTCTATTTCAACACCATTAGATTATGGTTTTTCTCCATCAATAATATTTGATGCTCGTTCTTCATCCCAGACACATGGGCCATCTTTAAAATCCTTACCAAGGAATTCACACAAGAAGAAAAATGCTTCATTCAATACATACCCTTCAGCCATGCAACCCTCTAGATGTGCCTTTTGTTGGACATATCTTTTAAGATTTTTCATATACCTCTCAAAGAAAAACATCCACCTCGTTGATACGACACCCACCAATTCAATTTCATCGACTACCTGTAGAAGTAAATGGACTTGTAGGTCCATGAAACTTGTAGGGAGCTCCTTCTCAAATACACATACAATTTTTGCAATTTCCTTCTTCCACTTTGGCACTTCAGATTCATGGATCTCCTTGGAGGTCACCCACCTAATATAAGAATAGTAAATTAGTATGAACCTTTAGTCATAAATTAAAATGCAATATAATATCTCTATGTCTCTCACACATGAACATTTCATATAACCACATACCTTGTAAATGTTGACAATTGACTTATGGCATTCCTGAAGTCAACTGTAAGATAGGAATCCGCCCTAATTGCCAATGGAATGATATGCTATGAAACACATTTATGAAAAGGTCATTAGTAATATTATATCACACAACAAAATATCAAAATAAATTTAGTGCTTATCAATGTTACCAGTAAATGTTAAATGTTGATATATAATACCTTCATTAAATTATGAAAATCATGTGTTTTAAATCCTGTGATATGTCCATCAACTGTAAAAGCTTTAGCCAATGATGACCCATAGCCAGTAGGTGTCCTTATTGAACGGATGACATTTTTTAGTTGGTCTAGCTCTTTTTTTTTCAAAATCCATGGAGCTTCTGCATATGTTTCATTTTCCCTATTTGGCCACAAATGTTTTCTATCAAATTTGGTACATGAAAGAGCAATATCTCTCCTCAAAGACAAGGTGTCCTTCTCTTTGCCTGATATATGTCAAAATATAGAATCTGGGATATTTTTGAAGATGTGCATAGGATCTAATAGGTGAGATATTAATGGATTATTCCAGTAAGGGAGCTTAGAAAATATGGATTTCCTTTTCATTCCTTCTGGCATATTAACTACAACTTGTTCTGGTTCTTCAATTTTATCACCTCGATCAAAAAAATCCTCCCAAGCTTTCAATTCAACATCTTCATACTTCTTAAGCCAATCACTTGGACCCATAATCATGGGAGGGCCTCTATTTTCAACTTTTCCATCAAATTGATTCTTCAAGAAATTGCCAAACCTATGATCTAGTAGAAAAACCTTGTTGTTTGCATAAATAAATTTATGTAGATCTTTAGAATACCGCCCTTGAAATTGTTCTACACATCTTGGACATGCAAATATCCCCTTTGTTTGAACCCTTGCAATTCAATAAGTAATGTTAATAACATAAAAAAATAGTATAAAACTAAGTATGAAAGTTGGGATGAAAATAAATTATGAGTGTAAATACGTAAATAATTTATCTTACCAGAACAAACACCAAGTCCTGGGAAATCATGAATATTCCGACATAGCACACCATAAAACATGAAGGACCTATTTGATGGAGGACTTGATGTTTTCTTGGAAAAATGAGAGTCAGCATAAAGTGCTCCTTTCTAGCACTCATCCATGGGGGAATATTGTATACTATCAGTCCAACTGGCCAAACACTATAATTTGAGCTCAAGAAAGAGAATGGGCATACTCCATCAATTGCAAGACCAAACCTGATACTACGGGGTTCACCTTTGAATTTTCTTGGCCATTTTTCCTCTACATGTTTCATTGCTTTGGAGTCGACCGAAATTCGCATGAATCCATCTTTACTCTTGTTCTTTGCATGCCAGTCCATCAATTGTGCAAGTGGATTGCAATGAAACATTCATTGAAGTCTAGGTATAATTGGCATGTGATGTAAAACCTTCTTTGGAACTGTAGGACCTTCTACATCTGTACGATATCTCTTCTCTTTGCATATAGGGCATTCTACCTTGTTTTGATATTCATCTCTATATAAAATGCAACCATTTTTACATGAACAAATTTTATTATATTCAATCCCCAACTCAACCAACAACAGACATGCCTCTTTGCAAGTTGATGGAAACACATTTTCTTCAAGGAATATATTAGTTTTTAGTGCCCTATAAGATTTCTAGAGATAAAATCAATTGAATTTTTGACTTATGATGAACATGTTTGATATGTCAATCTATACTAGGATTGTTTATATACAATATATGGTTTTAAAATCCCCTTAAAGAAATATAAACAAAGTTTATGAATTTTTACGAATTATGTACACCAATTGAAAATGCAAAGTAAGAAATAGATTTCAACTCACTTCAATAGGGTAGTGAATCCTTTGTCTAACGAACCAAATAGTGACTCAAGATTTATAATAATATTAATGTGCATGCTAGTTTTGAGGTTCTACTTGCACCCAAATTGAACATGAGTGTCTTCGTTACTTGCTTGATGGAGTCTTTGATGTTGTTATCATCAACATTATGTTGGCGGTAGCTACCCCTGCTATCATCATTACTGTCAACCATATCATCATTATTGTCATCATTGTTTCCATCCCCAAAGAAACCTGTAATAATTTCATTCAATCCTTCTTCATGCACTGCGTTTTCACAATCATGATCATCATCATTAAGGCTAGGTGGCATGTCATCAATGTATGTGACTCTCATCAGCTCTTCAAATTTCTCAGGAGGTAGTGTTCTCTTCAATCTTGCTCTTTTCACCCTGGTGTGGTTTAAAGGATGGTTCGGATCATATCGTCCAAATATTAATAACCCAATTGGATCTTGGGTATTAGTATGTGTTTCATCAAAATTGTATACCTATCAACAAACACAAGCATTATTTAATGTTTGGAAACAATTGGATAAATCATAAATGTATCAATTTCAAATAAATATAATCAAATCTAGCTTAAAAAATATAAATATAAATTATATGAACATGTATACATCAATTTAATAATGGAACATTATTTTATAGACTACCTTTATTATACAATAATTTAAATAAAACACAATTTTGACTATAACATAGTTTATAAAACATCAGCTCACACTCATTTATTATTTTTTGGTTTTAATCAATTGTATGAGGCATACTATCGTCTGGAAGCTCATCATATGCGTAATGTCTTCGTATAGTCACTCATTTGAATTGTTTCCTTCCAAAACATACATAACATCCATAAACAATTTTTTTCTCAAAGTATTCATCCCATGTAATATAGTCCTGACCTACCTCTTCTTCAGTGCAATCATTTTTTGTGTCTGCATTATCCATTGTCATATCCTCTTCCACCCATTGTCATCTACGTGATTTAACAGTTTTAGGTCCACGTCCATGTACATATCTTCTTCTTTTGTTAGTTGAACGCTCAGGCTCTGCATTCGATCCAATCTCCATCTAAAATAATCAACAACATGCATTAATTTATGTCAAGATTGGATAATACATTATAAATTTTAATAATACTATGAAAAAAGATGGATGTATCACAAAATTCCATTAGATCATTTTTTCCTAAGTTAAGTCAAAATTTGAGTACTTGATGTCCTGCTTCATCTATTGTGTCCTCATTTGATATGACACGATTTGTTTCCATGGCCTCGTCTCAACCCTATAATACACAACAAAGTAAAAAATGTTTAGTACACCAATTATATCATTTCAACGAGTATGCTATCCAACACAAAACCTCACTTTAGTCATATATTTGACATTTTGATATCTCCTCTATGTTGTAGCATTTGTGAATTCATAAACACCTTCCTCCTTTAGTTGAGGTTGCTTTCTCTTCTTACCTCTATTGTATCTATAGATTTTGTTGTCTCATCTATTTCCACCCACTTTCCTCTCAACGATTTAGTATTTCTACGCCATCCACTTCCTCTCTTCATGGCCTCCTCTGTGAATAAAAATGATTCCATAGAAGCTTTCACCGCACTACCACCAAGAAGGAAGAAGTAACTTGTGGGACTGTGGTAAAAACCGCTCTACCACACGGAGTTGATGAAGGAGTCGCATGACAATGATGGTCACCACACTATCGGATGCCTTTGGTAGAAGACTTGCGGGAGTCACCGCAACACCACTAGGAATAGAAGGAAGACTTGCATGCCGCCATAGAAGCTTTCACCGCACTACCACTAAGAAGGATGAAGCGCCTTGCAAGACAACGGTAAAAACCACTCTACTGCACCGAGTTGATGAAGGAGCCATGGGACAACGGTGGTCACAAAAAGAAGGCAGGAGTTGGAATTATTTCCAACACTCTAGATCCTATGATACACAACAATGAAAATAGTCACTATACAATTTAATGATAGGCACTCAATTAGGTGCACTTAGTGCTGCCTTAGGCACTCCAAACATATTACATTAACAACCAAAATTTGGCGCTAAAGTTGGTGTTAACTAACATCGACTAAAGCGCTGACTACTAAATCAAATCAAAAATTTAAAAATCTCCTGTGTGAAGGAAGAAATCAGATGACAAAAAAGGGAAAATAACTACACGAAGGAAGACAGCAGGGCGCTACTAGCAACTGATGAGAAATTATATTTAGTTTGTGACACCATAGGTAAGGTTGCAATTTTTTTTCTTGGTTGAATTCATGATTGTTTACTGCTCTTTGTATTGTATTTGTTTTCATGATTGTTTACTGGTTCGAGGCCTAACCTGCCCATGCAACCTCTAAATTGTCTTATCATTATAAATTGTAAGCCTTTGAGAAACCAACAAAAAAATTTACCCTACCCTTTTGAGCTTTGGCTCAAAATATTATAGCACGAAGCTAGGATACCTCTGTATTCTTTCCCGAACCTAGGTATCAAGGAAATAGTGAACTGGTTGGCAAATCTGGGAATTGGGTTGGCCACTATTGAGCAACTGCTGAAAATAAATGCAAAAACTAATTGGTTTTGCCCAATTGTGCCATAGTCACCAATGCCATGAAAAATTCATGCAAGATTGCATTATGAAAGAGTTTTCATGATAAGGTTATCAACACTAAGCAAACCCAATGAACATGTTTTCCCTAGGTTATCAACAGTAAGCAAACCCAACAAACATATTTGCCCACAAAATAAAAATTTCATACCACAAGCTGGATGAAAACTTTCATACCTAACAGTGTGTACTTCATTTGCTTCCATAGACTGGACATAAATAATTTTTCCTAGGTCACCTCAAAATGTCAAGCAATAGAAGGAAGCGACCATTTTTAGAAGACTCTAGCCACAATGAGGTAATTCATTGTCAATTTATAGATTTGTAAATGTTTCCATTGTTTCTTTGAATTATAATTTTAAGTTTTTTATTTCTAAATTTAAAAGAAGAAATATAATTTAAATATATATATATAGGTACAAGAGACTAACAAAGATAAAGAGGAACTGGCTTCCATATTGGGGGTAGAGGTAGTGAAAAAATTGGTTAATGTGGACTGGTCAACGCTTTCCTGATACATAGAAAAATAATTTAGTAATGCCCCTCAAACATTTCAAACAAATAAATTGTGTGAAAGGGAATCAATTGATTCCCCAACCAATCTTGGATCAAGCAAAAGATCCAGGAGGAAATCAATGACAATAAACTCTAAGAATGTGGAATAGGGAAGAGAGACTTCCAATGCCCTAGCCACTCCTAAGACACAGACTTCTTCCACCACACCATGTTATCAATCTTGCATTGGTAGCTACAATATGAGGTGGTTTCAAGGGAAGTCTGAATGACAGATGCTACGAAAAAAATTGTGAATAGGTTGAAGGAATCACGCCTTCAATGGTTTAAAGGCCATCTACATTTTCCATTCTCAAAAATACCCATGCAACTGAAAAAAGCAGTTATCCATGACATGGAAACTAAGTTTGGAACAAGTTGGTATGTGAAGAAGATAAAGCTACAAATGTCTCAAAACTGCAAGAGATTTCGGTGCAACCAACCAAAGAATATAAAAAAAATCCCTCCTGAGCTAAGGCAGAAAAGAAGGCCAATTGATGTAAGTGTGAAAGTATGGAAAGAGCTTGTAAAATCATATGAGAAGTCTGATGCATGAAGGAAATCTGGTGAGGAGAGTATGCATATATTTGAATTTTCTCATAAGATTATATTAAATTTATTAAACGATATTTAAATTTTATTTATGCATAGTTAAACTGAATTAGTATATGTTTCAGGATAAGGCCTCCAAGGCTAGGCTTGAGAAACTTTGTTCCATGCATTGCAGTGGCCAGAAAGATTTATAGGCCTTGATCTATACATTTGTAGGTATATTTAATATGTTAAATGATATATATATTAATTAGTAAATGATTGCATACTAATTAGTTTAACTAGTCCATGTGCCATGTTTTGACAGGAGGAGAAATATGGCCACCATCCAAAGCAATTTGAAAAGAATATGTTACAAAAAAAAAAGTGGAACGATTTTGTAATCTGGATGGAGAATGAGGTATCAATAGTTGAGTTTCAATAACTTAGTTGGATATTTTTGTGTTCATATGTCAATTTGCATCTCTTGTGTTGAGTTGTTTATTGATGCGTAGGATGAGTAAATAGAGCTCAAATCGTATGATTACAAGATGACCATTTATGTGCATAAATAAATAGTAGAAGGATATAGATGAACTCAATTCATCTGAATTTATGCCTCTTGGCAAAAATTCCTCTTTAATCTCTAATATCAGGTGCCCGAGACTTCCCTGTAGCTTTTACCTTTCGTTGCCGCCTTTCTTGATCTTCATTGTCAGACTCATCTCCTTTTTACTTATCTATATTTTTGGCTTTGGCTTCTAATTCATCCCATGTTTTATCTTCCTCATCTTCAGAATATTTTTCTTCTTCTTTGTCCTCCTTTGACTCCACAAGAGATTCATCTTCTAAACCTCCTCATCTGATTCTAATTCCTCTTCTATATCAGAGAGTTCATATCCTTGATCTGACTCTTCTGAATTATCAAAATCAGAATCACTAGCTTCCATATTCAAAAATTCCCAACCACTATCTTCAATAAATTTATCTGGATCATTAGTAATAGTCTTCAAAATTTGCCACTAGTTCAAGTTCATTATGCTTTCATAATACTTTATATCCATGGAGTTCAGCCATTCCTTGATGCCATCAAGAAAAGATTGAGGAATGACGTACATGCAGAGTACATCTCGCTTGAAGTCTTTGAAAAGAATAGCCATATCAAATGCATTTTTCCCAAGTCCTACTCTCTCAAGGTTAACAATTCTGAATCTCACTAATAACGATTACTAAGAAAGGCAATTCCACCAAATCCACCTAACAGTTTACCGTAGGAACATTAAAAGTAGAGGATTTGAAAGGAACTCCATGAAAACCAAGCTCTCTAAATGGTATATCAAACTCTAGTTCAAGTTTTTTTAGATGAGGCTACTCCCATAGCTCTCTTACTCGCTTGAAAAATCCTTGAAACTTTGACTTCTTAACATTCAAAAGATAAATGGAATGTCCTCAACACCCAATAGATCTATCCAAAAAAATAACTAAAAAAACAAACGTGCTCCCGCACACAATGGCCTAATGGTTGGTTGTCATAGAAGTCAAACTACAAAAGTAACAACATTGATAGAGTTAACATATATGCATCATTTGCATAAAAAATTGAAATGCATAAGAAATGTTAATCAATACATTGAATTTTGAGATGCGTTGAAATAATTCAAAAAAACATGTTTTGGGGAAAATATCAACAGCATGGGGGAAGAAAGCATTAACCCTAATAAAATCATTTTATGTTGTTCTTGATACATCATATGTAAGTTTTCCTTGGATGACAGTACTGAATTTCTATATGTTGTACCCCTTAAATGTCCTACATGTTACAAATATGGAATAACAATGCACAACTTTTTATCGAGTCCAAATACCAAGGCATTCTAAATAAGGGTAGCCAAACTTGA
Organism: Sequoiadendron giganteum; assembly: GCA_007115665.2. Classification (NCBI taxonomy): domain Eukaryota; kingdom Viridiplantae; phylum Streptophyta; class Pinopsida; order Cupressales; family Cupressaceae; genus Sequoiadendron; species Sequoiadendron giganteum. The sequence goes on from CM021105.1 coordinate 503,260,258, forward strand.
TAAGGATGCAATCACTATTACATGTATTGACAATCCAAAATAGTCATGTAAAGACAACTACCTGTGAAAACCATAATAAATCAAATTATGCATATTCAAATCTAAGTTTGAAAGCTTGCATTTCAGTCCATGCATCTATGTCAACTAAGGAAAGGAGGTAGGATTGTCAGGTGCTACCTCAAACAAAGAAGGCCATAGAAAAATTTGAAATAGAAGATCCAATAAGTGAGGCAACATAGTTGTAGACCATAGATAATCAAAATTCTTGCAACGCACATATTCTTTTGATACAAACAAAAGTTGCTTACACATTGGCTGAATATATCCTCATCAAAATGACCACAAATAATTTCAAATTTGTAAGTAAACTCTGACCGTCAAGAAAAAAAATCATAAAAATTGGAAGTAAACTTTGGCACACATGTAGGTGAACTTAATTCATCTAACTTTATGCCTCTTGGCAGACATCAAGATCTCCCCTCGTAAAGTTTGGACCACATCCATTACCTCCACATAAAACTAGACATCCTTGGTCTTCTTGGTTCCCACACCATGATATGGTTATGCAAATGAAAATGAAGGAAAGTAATCATCTCCTTCTCTGCTGGCTAGAAGAATGTATGCTTAATGTTTTGATACATGATATTAGCTCTCTCTTTTGCTCTCATGGTTGAATACCAAAATACATTATGGCGGGCCTCCAGAGTTCTAGTCATATTTTGTCCTCTTCCACCAAATGATGGCCCAATCCACACATTTTATAGCCTAATTGGCTTTGTTTTTGAAATCTGAAGTTTCTCCTAAGTCACCAGTGTAGCTCTCTCTGCCTTTTCAAACTCTTTCATTGCTACATATCATCTCTGGGATTTAATAGTTTGTACCACATGGTTGATGTGCTATGAATCCTTGGATCTAAAGGAAATTTCCTTAACATAAATACTACTAGGGAATTTCAATGTTGCCATTGTAGTTGGAATTAAAGCTGGTGCCTACAACATTGAAAATTTTCCTTATATAAGAATACCCTCCATCTTGTTGGCTTGTAACACTCTTGATGGTGGCTACATGAAATCTGATTATGATTCCTCTTCTACATCAGAGGGTTCATATCCTTGATCCGACTCTTCTGAATTATCAGAATCAGAATCACTAGATTCCATATTCAAAAGTTCCCAACCACCATCTTCAATAAATTTATCTGGATCATCAATAATACTCTTCAAAATTGGCTGCCAGTTCAAGTTCATTTTGCTTTCATAATACTTTATATCCATGGATTTCAACCATTCCTTGATACCATCAAGTGAATATTGAGGAATGGCATTAATGTGGAGTACATCTCGCATGAAGTCTTTGAAAACAATAGCCATTATATCAAATGACTTTCCCAAGTCCTACTCTCTCAAGGTTAACAATCTCAATCTCACTAATAGTGATTACTAAGAAAGGTAATTTCACCAACTCTACCAGACAATTTATCATAGGAACAATAAAAGAAGAGGCTTTGAAAGGAATTCCATGAAAACTAAGCTCTCTAAATGGTATATCAAACTCTAGTTCAAAATATTTTAGATGAGACTGCTCCCATGGCTCTCTTACTCGCTTGACAAATCCTTGAAACTCTGTATTGATTTTATTTTTCTTGTCCCTCTCTTGCTGTTCTTCCTCAATTTCATCAGGATTGTACATTGAAATTCTTGCCCCTCCTAAAGTTTGGACCACATCCATTACCTCCACATAAAACTGGACATCCTTGGTCTTCTTGGTTCCCACGCCGTGATATGGTTATGCAAATGAAAATAAAGCAAAGTAATCATCTCCTTCTTCGTTGGCTAGAAGAATGCATGCTTAATGTTTTGATACATGATATCAGCTCTCTCTTCTACTCTCATGGTTGAATATTGAAATCCATTATGGTGGGCCTCCAGAGTTCTAGTCATCTTTCTTCCTCTTCCACCAAATGCTGGCCTGATCAACAAGTCTGCCAGCCTAATTGGCTTTGTTTTTGAAAGTTGAAGTTTCTCTTGACTCACTAGTATTAGCTATAACTTTTTGAAATTTTATTATGGATGTGCACTTTGATATGATGTAATATGATTATGGTTTCATCTCATATATTGTAATATTAGATATATAATAGAAAAATAAATTATTGCATGAAATAAATAATAAATTTTCATTTTAAATGTTCTTTTTTTGCAGAACATGAGTCTTCCAGAAGATCAATATGATCCTCAAAATGATATAGATCCACAAAATATTGGTTCTTCCAATACAAATCACATGGAAAAGGATGATGATGATGCAGATACGAAAGACATTGAAGCCAATGACAATGATGACGACGACGATGACGATGACGATGACGACGACGACGACGACGACGACGATGATGATGATATTGATGATGACGATGATGATGATGGTGATGATGATGATGATGATGACCACGATGGTGATGATGATGATGAGACAGTTGGTGATAGAAACCAGTGGCATTCATTATCATATAGACTACATCATGGATCATTGTTGATATATCATTATGATGACTATTTTCATGGTTACTATCATATGTATCATTTTCATAGCCTACTATACTATATTGTTGAGTTGTATCATATTCACATGTATCATTTAGACATGTATCATCTTGACTTGTATCAGTTTGAGTTACATTTTATCAATTTTATTTATATTATTTGTACATGTATCATTTTCACTTATGTCGACTGTTGGACATGTATTATTTTGACATGTTTTTGATGTACTGGCATATTTTACTTTCACTTGTTTTAGTTATATATGATGATGATCTTATCAATATTGATTTGTCAATTATATATATTAAAAGTGGTCGATGATTTTTGGATGGATATTTATTAAGTATGATTATTTTAATTTATTGCTCAGGATGGATTTTGTCAAATTCAATTAAATTATAGATATTTGAATCAATTGTTTTAATTATAGATGATGATCATGTTACAATAATTATATTATTATTTAATCGTATGATTTAAATAATTAAATTACCTACTGCATAATCATATGAGTTATTTAAGAGGCACGGTATATTTAACTAATTAAATTGAAATTAAACATATTAAATTAATAAATGGAAGAAAATCAAGAAGCATTTTTAGAAGAAAAAAAGGAAGCAACAATGGAAGCCAAACTAGAAGCAATCTTGGAAGTAAAATTGGAAGCAAAATCGGAAGAAAAACTGGAAGAAAACCTAGAAGTAAAATTGGAAGAAAATCTAGAAGAAAATATGGAAGCAAACCTGGAAGAAAAATTGGAAGCAAAATCATAAGCAAAACTAGAAGCAAAATTGGAAGAAAACCTGGAAGCAAAACTAGAAGCAAAATCAGAAGCAAAACCGGAAGCAAAACTGGAAGCAAAACCAAAAGCAAACCTGAAAGAAAAATTGGAAGCAAAACTGGAAGAAAAACTGGAAGAAAACTTGGAAGCAAAACGAGAAGCAAAACTAGAAGGAAAATCGAAAGAAAAATCGGAAGCAAACTTGGAAGCAAAATTAGAAGCAAAACTGGAAGCAAAAAAGGAAGCAAAACTAGAAGGAAAACCGGAAGAAAAATTGGAAGCAAAAATTGAAGAAAACCTATAAGAAAAATTGGAAGCAAACCTGGAGGCAAAATTGGAAGCAAAACTGGACGTCAAATTGGAAGCAAAACTTGAAGCAAAAGTATGAGTAGACATGGAAGAAAGGCCGGAAGCCAAATTCGGCATCCATTTTTGGCGCAATTTCTGACATTACTTCTCGATGCTATTTTAGTCGCTAATGGAGGTGTTGTCATTTTTCGACGGTAAAGACGATGCTCAATCCGGTGCTAAATTTGGTGGAAAATTTGGCACAAAATTCAATGCCAAACTGACCATGCCTATTTGCGTTGGGTTGAGCACCAGCCAAATTGTTCAATTCATGAACTCAAAATACACTAAAATCTGATAGAAAATTCGGTGCTAATTGCATGTTGTGATGTTGTGCATCAAGCCTCAAGACCACATTTAGAGATTCCAGAAATTCAAAATGGGACTAAGTCACCTCCTAGGGTTTCTTAGTCCTCCTGAAGATATTTTTAAGAAATTCTTCCAGATCTGGTTTCAACATTTGAAGCTTCCGCATCTGCCTTGGAAAATAGTAGTAGGACTAAGCCAACAGTAAGGGCGTATTTGTCCTCCATAGCACTTTTAGACATCTTCTTTCCATTTCTGGAATCATTGTCACATTTCTAGACTTCCTAGGTACATACATCATAACTCCCTATTGCATAATTTCATCATTTGCATCCTTCATTTAGCTTACATTATTAGGTTTTTTGAGTTGAATTCTTATTTGTCTTTTCCAAGCATTTTCTTGGTGTTGAACCCCGTAAATCTTAAAGAATCCCCTCCTAGGTTCTCCTTGTTGAGAATTGACTCACCTCATGAGGTTGCTAGTCAACCCAATTAGGACTCCTAGGACATTATTTAATGACCAAAGGAGAGTAGTAGTGAGCATTTCCTCCATCCAATTTTATTTTTGGTTCAGTAGCACCAAGTCCTCGCATTCCACCTACTACTTCATCTACTCTCTATACATAGGATTTAATGTTCTCATCTTCAGACATGGGCATGATCTCAAACTATGTCTCCAAGTTTAGAAACTTTTCTTCTTTGACCTTTTCATATCCTTCATTTACCTTTTCTAAGGCATCCCATAATTCTTTAGCATTCTTCATATTTTGAATCTTAATAAACTCGAAATGTGCTAGACTATTCCTTAGAATGAACTTCACCTTATTGTTTGCTTCATGTACCTTGATTTCATCAGCTGTACTTAGACCATTAGCAAGAGTAGTGTAAGGATTCTTGTAATATTTATCAACATCATATCCACAATACTCCAGATATTCTTCCATCAACATTTTCCAGATAGCATAATTAGTTCCATCACACTTTAGATACTCAAAAGTGACCTTTCTGACCATCCTAGACCTTCCTTAAGTGGTTAAGCTCTTCTCCAAGGAACCAAACTCGAATACCAATTATTGAACAAGACAACTGAGAGGGGGGTGAATCAGTTCTAGCAAATTTTATCTTTAAAACATCCATCGGAACTTAGATCAATCAAAAATCCTTTACTCTATTAGAATGATTAAACATTAAGTGCAAAGGCATAAACTGAAAAGTAACACACATACACAATAACACCAAATTTACATGGAAAACCCAATAAGGGAAAAACCACAGTGAGGATTAACTCACACTAAAGATAATATCAAACCGATTACAAAGGCTCATTGCTAGAATAGACTCATTGGTAAAACAACAAGGACTCACTATCTGGATCAAGACTCACTGTCCAACAAAAATACAAAGAAGATAGAAGAGATATGTTACATAGAGAAGACAATCTCAATTCAATAGAGATTTCCACCACGATTCACTTCAACCACTCGTAGAAATGCATGAATGATAGAGTACACCTTCATATCACTACTTCTAAAAACTCAAGATTTAGATTCCACACTAATCTACCACACTCACATCACATACACATTTATTTGGATCTATTTCACATCTATCTGCTCTATTTCTTCACACCACCCTTTGTATATCTTTCACCAATATCTCATTTTGTATATATACCATCTTCAACTTTGAAACATATCCAAAGTCGGTCATCCATCAATTAAATTCAAATTAGTTTGGTGCCAAAAAATTCTAGGGTGGAGTTAGAATGAGGGCGAACCAAACACATGCTTGATGAGGACCCAAATAAACCCTAACACACTTCATGATCTTTGAGAGTAGTGTTTAACACAAGGTCGACCAAACCAGTGTAAAACACATAATCAATTAAGTAGACACAACCTTAACATGATCTAATCCTTCTAGATGATAAAATTATCTCCAATACACTCATATTAGCTTAACTCCAAAACCACAAGTCATAAGACTTAAACAAAGAGAAATATGGACCAACAACATTTCTCTCGGACCTCAACCAAACACCTTGAAAAGCACAGTTCACAACTGGTGAACATAAATTGCACTAAACAACAACCCAGAAACCCAAAATCTAGATATAGCAACTTCCAACACCCATGATTAACATATTTGAACCACACAAACATAGGAGTAAATCTTGGAGCAAAACCCAGAGCAAACACTGAATACCTACAATCATTCTTTATTACAATTTTCTCAATATCCTCGACATGTACAACCAATACCCTTCACATATGACATCAATGACAACATTAACTAGTTGACATCAATGACAAAACCTTCATTCTTGCAACAACCTTTCCATTAACAATTTTACTATTGAATTTATCAAACACTCAAGCGCACATTGATTTCAATAATAGATTAAGAAAAAATAGAGTACTCAAATATATAATATCATCGATCCAATAACACTTCAAAAAATTATCCATCAACCAATTAGGAAATGAATAATTCTAACTTAAATTACTCGATTTAAGAACAACCACTTTAGAAATAGAATCTACATAGTAAATTCCTAATCTATATTCCAAGCTTATGGATTTGTTTTCATTCAATTCAATTCAATGATATGTCATATAAAATATTGCATATCAATTAAAGACTCACTGGAGAGAATATATTACTTGGAACAATAAGAGAACCCAAGTAAACAAAAAATTAATGCAAAGGCTCAAAAATGTAAGGACCTAGTAATTTTGATGAAAATACATTTCAATTTAATCAAAAAAATGAATATTAGATAGTTAGGCATCAATGTTATTTAATTATTCTTTTGTAATTGACCAAGTTGTGGAGTAATCAATCAATCCATGTTTAGTAAATTCTAAAATAAGTCAATTGATGGAGTGGGGAGTGTGATGAGTAGACACCACTTCCTTTCTTCATAAAAAAGGAAGATCAATTGGTAGAGGAGGATGTGAAGAGGATAATGGGATCAATCATGTGGAAGGAAAATTGATTTTACATGTCTTGTTAGGTTTAGTTTTTATTCCATGCAATCTATCTATGCCTTTACATTTCATATATATATATATATATATATATATATATATATATATATTGATGGGCCAAAAAGTGGCGATATAAAAAAAGTAGCATTTTGCATTCACCCAAAAATGTGAAAAATCCCAATTTAACTTTTTTTTTGGGTTGGGTGTCAGTACATTGCTCCATAGCAATGCCCAACCCAAAGTAATACATATCGGATATCCAATTTGCGTTGAGTAATATAGCGACCATTTTAAACCTTGGCAGCCACAGTGTCTCAGACAATGATGGTAAGGGGGCGTATCCGATATCGAATTTTTTTGTATATCTTATTTATAAGTTAATTTTAAAAAAAAAAAAAATTAATTGACTTTTGTATTAGTTTTGTATAATTTTAACTAGTTTTTTATGGATTTTTATTAAAAACTAGGGTTTTTTACAATAATTTCATTTATATTGTGTAATTTCAATTAGATTAATTAGTTTTCAACTTCAATTAGCTATTATGGTTGAGAATCAAAACCCACAAATGTCAAACTCTCCACCACCTATGTGCCCATCAATTGAATAGTTAATTGGTGAAAAATTGGAGCAATTTAGGGGCATTTGTGATGTTTATAAGATAATCCCTCGATTATCCCAGATGGCAAACACATTGAAAGAAATAATTAAAATATAGAAACCCTCTCCACCCAACATAATTTTCATGGCGAGAAAACATGAGGGAATATTACTCCAATGGATTGTCTTACAAAGAGGTGAAAGATATCAAAATAACAAAAGCCCAAATAACCTCTTTATTTGTTAAACCCCACACCGGTCTCCTAGTTAATGTTAATAAACCAAAAATTTCTATAAAATGGAGCACAAATAAGGATGTTATAGATAACTTTTGGGATCGTTGGTGGATGGTTTTTGATAAACCACCCAACAATAATATTGATGTACCATTTTACTTTATTAAAAAAATATACACTGAGTTTGTGTTAGGGAAACATGTCAATTACTTTGACATGATTAAACCCTTCCAGGGTGTCGGTGCTGGTATGCCCCAAGATAGACTGGGGGTAGTTAGAGTAGTCCAGGGCCCATATGTTCCCCCTCCTCCCCTTTCCTCAGCCACCTCTAGTACATCATCTAGATATTATCGAGGATCAACCACACAAACTATTATGGCTATTCACTCTTTGAGTGATCTTTTGGTTTCCCATACTACTACAGTAGATCAACCACATGCTGGTGATATTGGCGATGGATCAAGTGTTGTTGTATCTTCCTCCTCAGGTCCACATATCTATGCACCATATACTTGCACTATGTGCCACCACATAAGCTCGGGTCCTCTTGTACAACTTTTTGAGCATCCCTTCGACACTTCTAATTTTGACCTCCATGATGTGGATGATATAGGAAATTAGACACAGGGGATTAGAGCACACCCTGTTGAGTCCTCTCGAGCAAGAGAGGGGGACGTTAGAATAATTACATAGGTAAGATTTAAGTTGTAATTTCATAACTTGAATTTGTTTTTAAATGAATATTAATAAGAGATAGTATCAAGTACTAATATTTATTTACATGGTCTATTTACTAGTTGATGTCTGAGGAGGAGCTTTTACAGGTTATTGATAGCACCCTCATGGCCATTTCATTTTTCCTCGACATGCACGTAGTATATATTTTCACACTCGCTCATTGAACTCAAATTCGATTGAATTAAGATTTTTAAGATCTTATAGTGACTATACATACATCGACATAGATTGGTAGTTTCATATACTTGTCATTTTTATGTACAAGTGGTTATTAGCTACACATCCTTGTTGACAAGAGTCACAATGCCTGAAGGAGTAGGTGTTGGAACACCTCAAGGAGTAGGTGTTGAAACACCTCAAGGAGATAAAGAAAAATAGATGCCTAAAGAGGTATGTGTTTATTTTATTTTGAGTTTGGTAAATATGCTCCTATTATTGACAGTTGTATGCTAACTTGTATCAATTTTATGTTTTTATTCACATATATAGATTGACATTGCAAAATTTGGTTTGATTGGTTATTTGAGAGGGGTATATTCTAGGACTTCTGACCGTTTGAAGAGACGTAGACATGAGGTAATCAAGATTTAAATTTTAGATTTCAATTATAATTCAATCTATATTGATTTTCATGTTAATTATTTGATTTTAAATTATATAATATATAACTAATCTCAATTGTGGATTGAATTTTTCTTGTGCAAGTACCTTCAGAGCCAAAGAGTGCTTCAAAGAGGCTCCATTTTGATGATCCACCAGTAGTTTAGGATGAGATAGACATTTTGGCATGTATATTTTGAATAGATATCGAGATGGCATATGCCACATTTTGTAAAACTTTGTTTGAGTTGGCATTGATGTCATTTTTGTATATGGAAATACACTTGATTATTCGATAATTTGATATATAGAAGTTGAGAATCGAAATAATTTTTTCCTCATGTGCATGTTTAAACTCTTCAAAAATTTAATCTTGAGCAATGGTTAGATATCAATGTACAATAGCATAAAAAATAATGGTTATATTATATAGTTCACAATAAAAAATAATGAATAATGGTTAAATTATATCATATATTGCTTAGTTATATTATATAGTTTAAACAAATTTGAAGAGGAGAAGAATGGTAAAGTTTAACATTTAACTTTAAAGTTTAAATACACAAATGTCATTGTCTCACACTACATATTTCATATTGGATTATCATTACATATTGAAATTTAAAAAATATCATAGTTTTATGTTGATACACATGCCAAAGGATATGATAAGCCTAGTTATGAAAATTTTTACACTTTCCATAAATGTCTACAACCTGGCAGCTACAAATATAATACATGCCACAAAATTCCTATATCATTTATGCTTTAATGGATGTCCATTGATGCAGGGGCATCATGAGCCCCATAGGCATACATGGTGATCATTTTTGGTTTTTGGTTGATTTTGTGTTTCTTGGGTGTAATAAGGTCATCCATGACCATTTGGAGTCATTTAGAGTCATTTTAAACTGATTTGGGGTCATTTTTCAAAAAATGTAAAAAGTTGTCAAGTTGCTAAAATATTATCAAGCAACTTTTGCAAGAAAGTGCGAAAATGAAGTTTTATTAACAAATTGATGAAAAAGTGGCTGTAAATGGTTGGGATAGATGATAGGTATATAAGGACACTCTCCCAACTCGAGAAGGGGTTGAAAAATTGTATATAAGGACACCATCCCTCAAGTTTCAAGGCTTCTCACAAAAACACATTCACTAAGGTTACAAGACTCTAATAAGACACCAAGGTTTCAGACACTTTTCCAACACTTTGGGAAACCCTATATAGGGTAGACACATTAAAATCGATCACTACTTGTCTCACAAACAAACTTGGAACTCAAACAATGATGATTCAACCGGTGAAATCCCTTAAGAGTCCAAAGTGCAAAAGAGCAACAATCTTTGAAGGGCTATTACTCAAAAAACGTGATGCCTAAATTTTTTTTGTCTCAGGCTACATGATTATGTTGGGCCCCTCTACAATAACCTCTCTTAATTTTTGATATCTCAGAGGCATTTTCCTATGGTGTCATGCATTTAGTTGATGGAAAAAGTGTCAGATGCAAGCAGTGTAAATTTGCAAAGGGGTGTAAATTTTGTTTTGCAACTAGTGCGACCAGACCGACTGTTCCAACACGTCTGAATGGGTATGTTTAGGTTAGGTATGGTCCCCTTTTGCACCCAAACAGGCTGAAGCAATCTGAGCTACGTTCAAACAGTGATATCCCTCAAGAGTCCAAAGTGCAAAAGGGCAACAATCTTTGACGGGTTGTTACTCAGAAACCATGATTCCTACAAAAAAATTCTGAGGGTACGAGATCGTGTTGGGTCCCTCTACAATAACATCTCCCAGTTTTTGATATCTCAGAGGTGTTTTCCCATCATGTCATGCTTTTAGTTGATGGAAAAAGTGTCAGATACAAGTAGTGTAAAGTTGCAAAGGGGTGTAAATTTTGTTTTGCAACTCGTGCGACCAAATCGACTGTTCCAACATGTCTAGATGGGTACATTTAGGTTAGGTATGGCCCCCTTTCACACCCAAACAGGTCGAAACAGTCTGGGCTACGTTCAACCGACGAAATTCCTTAAGAGTCCAAAGTGAAAAAGGGCATCAATCTTTGACAGGTTGTTACTTGAAAACCGTGATGCCTAATTTTTTTTTGTCTAAGGTTATGGGATTTTTTTGGGCCACTTTACAATAAAATCTCTTGGTTTTTTATATCTTGGAGGCGTTTTCCTGTGGTGTCATGCTTTTAGTTGATGGAAAAAGTGTAAGATGCAAGTAGTGTAAAGTTGCAGAGGGGTGTAAATTTTGTTCTAAAACTCGTGCAACCAAACCAACTGTTCTAACACATCTAGATGGGTAAATTTAGGTTAGGTATGGTCCCCTTTCACACCCAAATAGGCCGAAGCAGTCCGAGCTACATTTAAACAGTGAAATCCTTTAAGAGTCTAAAGTGCAAAAGAGAAACAATCTTTGATGAGATGTTACTTGAAAACCATGATGCCTACAAAATTTTGATCTAAGGCTACGAGATCATGTTGGGCCCTTCTATAATAACATCTCTCATTTTTTGATATCTCAGAGGCATTTTCCCATGGTGTCATGCTTTCAGTTGATGGAAAAAGTGTTAGATGCAAGTAGTGTAAAGTTGCACAGGGGTGTAAATTTCATTTTGCAACTCATGTGACCAAATCGACTGTTCCAACACATCCAAATGGGTACGTTTAGGTTAGGTATGGTCCCCTTTCACATCCAAATAGGATGAAACAGTCCAAGCTACATTCAATCGATGAAATCCCTTAATAGTCCAAAGTGCAAAAGGGTAGCAATCTTTGACAGGTTGTTACTCGAAAAGCGTGATTCCTACAAACTTTTTTTCTAAGGCTGCAAGATCATGTTGGGCCCTTCTATAATAAAATCTCCTATTATTTAATATCTTGAAGGCATTTTCCCATGGTGTCATGATTTTAGTTGATGAAAAGACTGTCAGATGCAAGTAGTGTAAAGTTGCAAAGGGGTGTAATTTTTGTTTTGTAACTTGTGCGACCAAACTGACTATTCCAACACATATATATGGATATGTTTAGGCTAGGTATGGTTCCCTTTTGCACCCAAACAGGCCGAAGCAGTCTGATCTATGTTCAACCTTGTGAAATCCACAAGAGTCCAAAGTGCAAAAGGGCAACAAGCTTTGACAAGTTGCTACTCAGAAACCATGATTCCTACAAAATTTTTGTCTAAGGCTACGAGATCATGTTGGGACCCTTTACAATAACCTCTCTCACTTTTTGATATCTCGGATGCGTTTTCCCATTATGTCATGCTTTCAGTTGATGGAAAAAGTGTCAAATGCAAGAAGTGTAAAGTTGCAAAGGGGTGTAACTTTCGTTTTGTAACTCGTGCAACCAAACCGATTATTCCAACACATCCCCAAGCATGATCCCACAATATTTGTTTACAATTTTTGGCCAAATTGGACACTGAATTGATTTTTTCTAACTAAATCTTCACTTTCAAGCACCTATAGTGGCTAAACTGTGAGGAATTTGAAGATGATGCAAACTAGTGATTTGTGACATTTTTTATGTAGATTCTATTTATTTATTTTCAAAAATTTTGGAATCAAATTGCACTTATTTTTCCATCTCCTTTTAAAAATAGTATTTTTTTCAGTAAACACCATTTTTAAGGAGTGACGCTCATCGTATAACACATAACATTTTTTTCATGAAGGATAATTTTTTTTTTTTTTGAATTCAGATTTGTATCTATGATACCTAGTGCTTCCTGTCAACCTCCTACAATGATTTTAATAGCTAAGCCTTTACAACCGTGATTCAGAGATTGAACATTTAACTTGAATAGCCATTTTAACCATCATGAAGGTGCATTTAAATTGTCAACCCAAGGACATGAACTTGAAATGGGTCAGCATAGTATGTGCACTAGGAACTCAAAGTAGTCATCTTCATTCTAGAGATAAAAAAAGATTTAATATTGAAAGTAAATTGCATGGAAAAGAACAAAGTAAATGTTGAACATTACTCAACAATTAAACTAACTAAACATGCATGACAAGAACAAAAATTTGAGCAAAAAATGAGAAACTACTTTGTCCGCTTTGGCTATAAGAATAGTCACAAAATGAAATTCTAGTGTTTGCAAGAACAGTCAGTGCTAGATTCTTAACTAAGTACTAAACATAAACTAATACTAATCTAACTAAACTAAAGGAACAAATTACTCACCAAGTGGCCCCCCTTGGATGAGTATCCTCTAGAACTAATACAAACTCAAATTCTCAACTCAGAATCTCATTTTATTCATTAGAAAAATGCAAATACAAAAGAGTATGTCTAGTAATATTATCAGATTGTACAATAACTTGGTGACTAACTCCTGAAGAAGGAGGATCTGAACTTTATTTATACCAACTAAATAGGGTAGTCAACTCCCACTAACTGAGGGGATTCCATTTAGGGAAAGCAGAGAAAAGAGTGGAAGGGTGGTTACACATGCAGGGGAATCCGGTTAGACATGCATGTCCAAATGTGGAATCTACCACTACACTAATGCCTGCATCGCTCAATGTCGTTAAAGATCAACACAAGGTGGTTACATGTGGCTGACATGGGGAATCTCTTGTCGTTGTCCTCTAGTTGACCTTGGCATGATTCCTCTACATGACCAATTGGTGGCTATGTTTCTCAACTTAGCATCCTCAAACATGTTTGCATGTCAATTTCAGTACACATAATAATTAAATATCTATAACCACCTTAAATAACATTCATTAACCATGAAATATTAATATAGATAGTCCACATAATAGGTTAATATCATTAAAATTGGCAGAAATCGAATTGAACCCAATGTCTTATGGTTTGAGGGAAAATTTATAAAAGTATCAACATTTAATATCAAAGTCCATGGTAACTTTAGCAAATAAACTATAGATTCTACCCAAAATTAGACCAAAACTAGTCTCATCACTCCCCCCAACCTAACATTTTTCTAGTCCTCCATTACGAGAAGAGTTATGTTTCTGCTTGGTCAAGGCTTTAAAATTTGTAATTGATAACTATCCAATATTATTGTCTATTGTGGTCTAGTTAGGGTTCCAGTAGAATCCTCCCAACTAGTCAAGTCTTCTCCATCTTTGATGTTCTTCAACAATGTCATAGCAGTAGAACCTAAAGTTTGGTACATGCCACATGAGGATAGATGGCCAAAAATTCAAGGGAAGCCATTCTCATCCCTTTGTTCTCCCAAGCTAAATGTACCTTTCAATTATTTTTATTGCTGCAACATAGTTGTGGATGGAATGAGGTTCAACTTGTTTCAACTCATCAATTAAATTGTTCCATCTCTATGACAAATATCCTCTCATGGTGTCCTCTTTTGCTATCGTTTTTACCTCATATTCACTATAAACTGCCTCAATCCAAGGCATAATCTTGTTACCATAACTAGGCCTCAAAAGAATTTTGTTTCAATCTGTGTAAATATCCTTGGGGTTTCTTGATTTAGCTCTAATGGCCAAGGGGATATTGGATTCCTTCCCCTTATAAGCATTATATTGCTCACCCCAGCTAATCTCATTTTGTACCCAATACATGAATGCTATCAATTGGATGTCCCCCACATATAGCAGCGGGTTCCAGTCTTGGTCTTGAGTTACAAAAAAATTATGTATTTAATAAAATTCACATAATAAAATTTTCATTTCTGGGGAGGCATCCTATAAGCATTAAAATATTTAGCAGGAGTCTCAATAGAGGTGTTCAAACCTAAGATAATTATTAACAACTTAAAAGAGAGATATTTCTCCTTCAAGTGCAGAGCACAAACCCTTGGAGGGGTTCTTCATTCTAAAATCTATGGCACCAAGGTTGCAATGTTGCTCACCCTCTCCTTCAAAAAGACAATCTCTTCATTCTTTTCTTCAATAATTTCATCCCTCTCTTAAATTTCCTTTCTCAATATTTTCTTAACCTTTTTCCATTCCTCCTCCTTTCTTTGTATCTCTTTCCACGGATTCAAAATTGTTGTATGCACTGAAAAATCAGGAGGGTTATGGATTCCTACCAAGATTTTCATCGATGAATGCTCCCCATACAAGACTATTTGCATAGATTCAGGTTGTCCAATTGGTTCAAGTTGTAGAGGTACAATTTATTTTTCCTCTTCTTGCTACAAGGCTTCTTGTTCTCATTCTTGTAGTTGTTGCAAAAAATCCTAATCTACTTCTTGGTTTTGCTGCAA
Organism: Sequoiadendron giganteum; assembly: GCA_007115665.2. NCBI lineage: Eukaryota > Viridiplantae > Streptophyta > Pinopsida > Cupressales > Cupressaceae > Sequoiadendron > Sequoiadendron giganteum. The sequence continues at coordinate 503,275,609 of CM021105.1, forward strand.
GAACTCCTGGTCCTTGTCTCGCTACAGGAACTCCTGGTTTTCTTCATGTTCTCGAATTCCAACTTCTTTTGCAAGGGCAGCAAGATCCGCCAGGGTTATTTTTTCTGCCTCATTGAATATATTCTCTTCTTCCAGATTTACCTACTCCATTGGAGCTTCTGTGCCCTTACGTGATGTACAAACATGCTTAGGGTTTTTCTGTGAAGGCATATCAACAACTGGTTTTGATTTCTTGAGAGGTCTCTCACGTTTTCCTTTGGCTGCAAGATATATAGTGTCAACCTTTCTCTTCTTAGGACTTGGCACCTTTTTTTCCACAGACTATGTTTTGAATTTTCCTTTTCTTGTTTCTGCCTCCTTCTTTTGTGCCCTAGTTCTTATTACAATTTCAAGTGGAACATCATCATCATCAGAATCCAATGAAGAATTTTCTTTTTCAAAGTGCTTTCAAAGGAACTGTCATCTATGGTTCCTTCTTTAGTAGGAGGATTCACACTAGGTTCAACACCAAATGTTGAAACACCAAGGGTGTCTTCAACCATGGTTAATTTCCTACTAGACCTACGTGTTTGAGGTAAAACCCTAGATTGTAGTTGCTTAGGTCTAAATTGATCAACTTTTATGAGTTCCTCCTAGGTCATTTTAGGTGTTGCATCATGCAGAGATTTTATAGCCAACAATTTAATTAGATAATGGTGGGAAACAAATTTGTCCCTACCTTTTTTATTTTCAATTGCCATGATGGAGAGAAGGTTGTATAAGAAATTGGGCACATTCATCCTCCTCCCATGTCTCATGTGACTCAATAGTTTGAAATGCACCGAAATTGGGTTTGACAATTGACCCTCACAAGTGATGTACCTAATAATGTAGACGACTGCTTGCTTCCATGGCTCGGGCAAAGAGAGTCTTTTGGCACCCTATTTGTCTATAGTGATTGGAGGGTCACCATGTATTATGAATATGGCCTTGGATGACTTGGCATCTCTAGAAATAGGGTAAGACTCACCGTCAGCTGGTAACCCTAAAACTTCTAAAATTCGTTCCTCAGTTGCCACAACCTCCAACCCTTTTATTGTGGCTTTTCCATTTGAAAATTTTTGGGTGAACTCTAGTGCAATGCCTTCATCAAAACCATCTAGCTTTAGGAAATAGTCCAACTAGCCACAGTTTCTAAATTCGGCCAGACACTATGCATCCAGCAATAAAGTATCATGAATCGAGGGCTCATTTTGAATTAGTCCACCTCCCATTAACATTAATCAATTTGTCACTCTGCAAAATTCCCTTATGTAATTGTCATCTGAAAACAAATTCCTTTCTGCTCACTTGCTAGCTAAATTGTTGACTGAATTTTCCTTTACTCTATTTTTACCTTTTACCATTTGCAATTCAAGATTATGATGGGGTCAATAATGGAAAAGAAATGGTAATAAAAGGGAGTATGATGAAAGGAAACTGGGGCGGAAATTTAGTGTCACATCACATATATGAGCCATCTTTTATTTCAAATTTTAAATCAGCTCAACAATATTTGTTGACGCAGATAATCATGGACTGACATGTGGCAATATATCTGCATCTTTCTTACCCCTCCCCCCAACCTAAATTTGGACATGTGTCCACACATGCGAGGTGGCAGTAGATATTTGACAGGGGGGTTATAAAAATTATATGAACGTCCATACTAACCTACAATGATTAAATGAAATTCTCTAAAAGATAATTAAGTGTGCAATTAATGCTCACATACTTGAATGTGTAGAAACATGATTATGTAGAGGATTCATTATAACGATCATGGAGAAAGTACCATTCGAATTTTTAAGAAATAATTGAGCAATTAATGATGAAGTGGAATGGTGTGAGGTGGAATGAAGTGATGGAAGAGAGAGAAAGGTGGTACGAATGGGAGGATGGGAGAAGAAATGGACTTCTACAAAAGTAGAAGTCTTTATTATGACAAGTACATACCTTAATTAGCCAAAAGGAGTGACACGAGGTCCATTGCCTTCGATTGCAGGAAACTCGGGTGCTGGATGTTGGATGAATTGGTGTAGGAACTCTTCTTTAGAAGATGGCTTGTGATACAGACTGAGATGATGGCCACTGACTAATAATTTGAATCTGATAGGGTCAATGGTGGTGAGTTGAACAACTCCATTGGGAAATACCTCAGCAACTTCATATGGTCCTAGCCAACTTGTTTGCAATTTTCCTACATTGTCGTAATATCATAAGTCAAAAAGAAATGCCCAGTCACTTGGTTGAAATTTCTTCTCTTTGATAAATTTTTCATGTCATTTAACTCTTTGACTCTATACAACCTTAGTATGTTGCAAGGTTGTTTCCCTCATCTCATCTAAAGCATTCAGCTGCATGATCCTTTCTTTTTGTGCCTCAAAAATTTCCATCCCCAACTCTACTGCAATTTTGAGAGTCTTGTGTTTGAATTCAATGGGCATCATGGTTGTCTTTCCATATAGTAGCTCAAATGTGGTGAAGCCTGTAGTTGTTTTACAGGTGGTTCTGTAAGCCCAAACTGTTTCTAATAATCTATTTGCCCAATCCTTTATGTGAATAGCCACTTTTTTGGTTAGGATGGCTTCAATCTCTCTATTTGTCACCTCAACTTGTCCATTGGCCCGAGGGTGATAAGGAGTAGAATTTTTGTGCCTTATGTTATATTAATTAACTAGTGCTGTAACAAGTTTTGAGGTAAACTGAGCTCCTTGATCAGTTACTATTTATCTGGGGAATCCATATCGTGCAAAAAAAAATTCATAAAGAAACTATGCAACCTTGTTATCTCTTGCATGCTTCATGGCCTTGACTTCTACCCACTTAGTTATATAATCGGTGCATATTAAAATATAAGACTTACCATTTGATGGGGGATCAATGGTTCCCACAAAATCCAATCCCCACTTGTCAAAGGGAGTGATTACTACTTGCAGATAAAGTTGCATCTCATCTGATTTGGTTGGCCTACCCATTTTTTGGCATCTATCACATTTTCTTGTATATCTTCCTACATCTTTGTGGAGTGTAGGCCAATAGTATCTCGTGTTCAAAATATTCATTGTTGTCCTTTTGGCTGCAAAATGTCCTCCACATGATTCATCATGGCATGCATGTAGAATGTCATAGGTCTCATCTTCCCTCACACATCTTCTCATAATATGATCTGGTCTAGTATAAAATAGGCATCCAACTATCCATGAAAAAGGAAAATATTTTTCAATCAACACTCTTCTCTCTTTTTGAGAGAAGTGAGGAGGAAATCTCCCTGTCTCAAGGTAATTAGCTATGTCAACATACTAGGGTGTCTAAATAGTAATTGAGAATAGTTTCTCATCAGGAAAGGAGTCATCTAGGACTTGACTATCTTCTGATGTGGTCAGTCTTGAAAGAAAATTTGCAACAACGTTGGCCTTTCTTGGTTTGTCCACAATAGTTATTTCAAACTCTTGCATCAACAACAATCATCTGGCTAACCTTCTTGAGATCAATGGTTTATTCATGAGATACCTAATGGCTACATGATCAATTTGCATAAAGATATGGTAGCCAGTTATGTATTCCCTAAATTTTTTTAGAGCTTAGATCACTGCTAGTATTTCTTTTTCTATTACTATATAATTAAATTTAGCTCCCTGCAAGTTTTTGCTGACAAAATAAATGGCATTTTGAATGGCTCCTTATTTTTTCCCTAGGACTACTCCTATGGCATAGTTTGATGCATCCGTATGGATTTGAAAAGGAATTTCCCAATTAGGTCCCTTAAGTACAGGAGCATGAGTCAAAGCTGCCTTCAAATCAGAAAATGTTTGTCACAACCTTCTGTCCATTGGAACTCAACATCTTTAGTCAAGAGGCTATATAATGGTGCTTCTATTTTACTAAAATATTTGATGAAACACCTATAATATCCTACATGTCCCAGGAAACTCCTAACATCCTTTTATTTTGCAGGTGTAGGTAGATTAGTAATTACCTCAATTTTTGTAGGATCTACTTGAATTCTGTGGTGGGAAATGTAGTGGCCAAGAACTACACCTTCCTGCATCATCATGAAGCACCTCTCACTATTTAAAGATAGATTCTAGTTTTCATATCTTTGTAGGACTTTCTTCAAATTTTCCAATGCTTGATCAAAATCATCACCATAGGTGGTAAAATCATCCATATAGATTTCCATGCAATCAAGGGAGATGTTTGAAAATATGCTGATGACTTCTCTCTGGAGAGTTGTAGGTGCATTGCATAACCAAAAGGGAAGTATTGAATGGGCATATGTCCCCCATGGACACATGAATTTTTTCTTCTCCTGGTCTTCTGGTGCAATTTGAATCTAATTGTAACCATTGAATCCATCAAGAAAAAAATGTATTTTTTTCCTACAAGAGAGTATAAGACTTGAACTACAAAAGGCAAGGGAAAATGGTCCTTCTTATTAGCAACATTGAGCTCCCTATAGTCAACAAAAACTTTCCATTTTCCTCCCTTGTTGGGCACAATCACCAATGGAGACACCCATTGGCTATCTGAAATAGGGTAGATAAATCCTGCATCTAATAACTTTTGCAGCTCTGTTTTGACAATTTCTCTCAATGCAGGGTTGATTCTTCTTTGTGGTTGCATTACAAGTGTATAATCATCTTTGATATATATTTGGCTATGAGTGCAGAGCTTAGGATCCAATCCATTCATATCATGATAATCCCATGCAAATGCATTTTGGTGTGCCCTTAGAAAATTTGCCAATGTCAACTATTGTCCCTCACTCAATTTATTGTTGATATTTAGATAATCTTCCTTTAGACACCTATGCTTGTGTAATTAACTCTATCATAGTTGTTTTATTAATACACGGTACCTTAAGTTCATTTGGCAGCATTGTGTGGAACATACCTATTGTTGCAAGAAGTTTGTATGCTGGAAGAGTGGCTGTAGGAAGTTTTTATGTAGAAACAGTGGTTACAGGAAGAGTGGTTGCAAGAAGTCTATCTGTAGAAACAATGGCTGTAGGAAGATCAGGCAGAGATGAAAGAAGTTTCTTCACGAGGTCAGGAGAACTAGACACATGAGAGGTTGATATGTCCTCTACCTCACAATGGTTCTGAATTATACTAGATAACACTTCATCTTCATCTTGAATCTGTAGGAAAGGACTTCTTCATAACATCATGAGCTACACCGTAGAGTTAACTTCTTCGGCCTCTTCACCTAGATGTGGCCACACAAAATTATCCTCATCATGGTATGGCTAAGAAAGAGGATAAAGAACAAGCTTTTTGGTGTTCCTACCATGAGAAATGGTCATGTCACCTGACTGACATCCAATAGAAGCATCTGTGGTTGCCAACCATGACATTCCAAGGATAATGGGATAGTCGCCTAGTGTAGCTTTAGGAGAAAGAATCATGAAGTTGGTTGGATACTCCCAAGAGACTAGAATCACTACAAGGTACTCTACTATACCATCAGGCTTAACAATGAACTATCAACAAGCTGGAGGATAGTAGGAGTGGATCTCATGCTTGCAATGTTTAGTTGTTGCAAGATGTCTTTAGTCATCACATTTATTACTACACCCAAGTCAAATCAAAACATTATTTATGTTTATCCCATTTATAATAGCTTCAACCATAGTACCACCTGGATCATTGTACTTGGGGATAGTTACTTTTCCAAGCATGATGTCAGCCAGTTGTCTCGCTGCATGGACTATAGTTGGGTCCTTATTTTTCCTGCCTGGCTTCTTGAGGCATGCTTCTTTAATTGCCTTGCCATATATAGGAACATCTTTTATGGCCTGGAATAGGGTATCTAGACACATATATGTTTCAGCTGGTCTAGAATGTTAAAAGTTGTTTCCTCCTTGTCTTTTTTTTGTTTTGTAACTTCCAATCTCTAGGGGAATGGTGGTTCTTATGCTGTTTGCTTAGCTAAAAATGGTTCAAGATTTTTGGGTGCACAAGGATGAATGGGGTTATTCAAATATTCTTCTTGCTCTTCGACAAGAAGCTCAGTGATAATGGGAGTGGAAGGAGTTGGAAAATTAGTTCCTAAACACAGATGTATGTCACTCAAACTCACAACATATGCAGGAAATTGATTTGGATCAACAGAGTATACCGACTATTGTTGTGGTTTATTATTTGGGTTAGGTGTGGATTAGGTTGGTAACTGAGTATGTTTGGGCACATTTGAACTTGGATTAGCAGGAGGGGGCATTATAATAGGTTTTTGGGGTTGATAAGGTGGTTGCATATAACTGGTTGTCTGGTTTGGCCATTGCTAGCCACCTCTCCATTGAAATGTTTGTTGCTAGTTTTTTGGAGGTGGCTGCCAAGGTCCTTGAAACTACTACCAATTCCCCTAAGGTTGCTGCCACTAAGGTGAATAATTTTGATAATTAGACCAAGCATTTGGAGGGTTACCCTAAGACTATGGTGGATATTCTCCATAGTTGGATGGACAAGGGGGCTAATACTAGTTACCAGATGAATAAGAATTAAAATATGGCCCAATAAAAGATAGTGGATCTGGTGGCATACCTTGTCTTGAAGCCCATAGAAATTTTTGTGCAACAAAGTAGACTTGGTCTTCCTTAGGCTAAATTGGTTTGAACTCAGGTGGAATCTGCTTGCTGCCAATGCTAGCTATCATCTTGCATATGCAGTCCTTCTTTTGTCTACAATGAGGACAATATTCTGTTAGCATTGCCTCTGCCTCCTCATGTTTCTTCTTGGCTTGAAGTGTATACAAATGAGCAGCTAGATTTTTTATTATATCTTCTTGAAACCTACCAACAAGTTAGTAATCTCCATCCTTGAAACTCCACTGGTGGATGATTTACCCATAGAGGATTGGTAAGCTCTTCCTTTCTTTGAAGCTGCCCTAGAATAGTTCTAGCATATCTTCTTGATATCCTCCCAAGGGACTTGAGTGATATCCCCTCCTGCCATCAGGTTCAAGGCATCAATGCAGCTTTCACTATTTCCTCTCAAGATAAACAACTTTTTTGAGTCTTCATTGAGTGTATGGTGTGGATATTTCTATAGGAAAAATAGAAACCTTGAAATGAAATCCTCCAGGATCACATCTTCCTTTTGTTGCATTCTGAAAAATTCACCTCCTCTCATATCACTACCCCTACAATACTCCTTATATTTCTTAAGGAACTTTATCTTCATGTCCTCCCAAGTCACCACAACATTTCTACCAAGGCTCGTAAACCATCTCAATGCAACTTCTTTCAAAGTGGTAGGAAATAGCTTAAGTCTGTGGGAATCAGTGATATAGTCATAGCTTCTACAGAGTATATCAAACTCAAATAAGAATGTATCAGTATCCTCTATGAAAATTCCATAGAACTTAGGAAGGACTGAAGTAGTGATATTTTTGAGGTTATCTACTTCATTTTGTTGAGCAATGAGAAAAGGAAAAGCTAGTTGGTTCTGCCTATTAGGCTTGTTTCCGTTTGCATCAGTCATGCCTGCTTGATGAAATTCCAGAATAGAGGGTTCTTCAACTGGATTTTTATCTTCAAGAGAAACTTTAGAACTGGTTAAGTCAGGGAATGTATTAGCAAAGGGGTGTGGCTCTTCTTCTCTGTTTCTGGGCAGATTTGGAAGCTCTACTAGCTGAAATGGCTCTGGATTATTAGGAAGGAATCTCCCATAAGCATCTCTTCTTCTTCTATGCATGTGGACCTATCAACTCAGTATTATCCAACTCGCACAAATAATGGGTGGGGAAAAATAGTGGAACATAACTTCTAAACACTAAGAGAAAATTCTGAAAACACTACAACAAAAATAACTATCAATGACACCAAAGGACTCCCTAGTTTGACAACATCCCCAACAACGACACCAAAAATGTTGACCTCCTACAATGATTTTAATAACTAAGCCTTTAAAACTATGATTCAGAGATTGAACATCTAACTTGAATAGCCATTTTAACCATCATGAAGGTGCATTTAAATTGTCAACCCAAAGACGTGAACTTGAAATGGGTCAACATAGTATGTGCACTAGGAACTCAAAGTAGTCATCTTCATTCTACAACTAAAAAAATACTTAATACTGAAAGTAAATTGCATGGAAAGGAATTAAAAAGTAAATGTTGAACATTACTCAACAATTAAACTAACTGAATGTGCATGATAGGAATGAAAATCTGAGTAGAAAACGAGAAACTACTCTGTCCGCTTTGGCTGCAGGAACAATCATAGAATGAAATTCTAGTGGTTGCAGGAACAATCAGTGCTAGATTCTTAACTAAGTACTGAACATAAGCTAATACTAATCTAACTAAACTAAAGGAATAGATTACTCACCAAGTGGGCCCCCTTGGATGCGTATCCTCTAAAACTAATACAAACTCAAATGCTCAACTCAGAATCTCATTTTATTCATTTGAAAAATGCAAATACAAAAGAGTATGTCTGGTAATATTATCAGATTGTACAATAACTTGGCAACTAACTCCTAAAGAAGGAGGATCCAAACCTTATTTATACCAACTAAACAGGGCAATCAAATCCCACTAATTGAGAGGACGCCATTTAGGGAAAGCAGAGAAAAGAGTGGAAGGGCAGTTGCACACGCAGGGGAATCCGGTCAAACATGCATGTCCAAATGCGGACTCAACCATTACAGTAATGCCCGCATCGGTCAATGTCATTAAAAATCAACACAAGGTGGTTACATACGACTGACATGGGGAATCTCCTATCGTTGTCCTCCAATTGACCTTCACACGATTCCTCTGCATGAACAGCTGGCAGCTGCGTTTCTCAACTTAGCATCCTCAAACATGTCTACATGGCAATGTCAATACGCATAATAATTTCATATCTATAACCACCTTGAAGAACATTCATTAACCACATGCAATATTAATATAGATAGTCCACATAATAGGTTAATATCATTAAAACTGGAATAAATGGAATTAAACCCAATTTCTTATGGTTTGAGGGAAACTTTATAAAAGTATCAACATTTAATATCAAAGTCCATGGTAACTTTAGCAAATAAACTATAGATTCTACCCAAAATTAGACCAAAAACTAGGCTCATCACTTCCAATTGGTTTCATATTGTTTTATTGAACATTTTTTCCTTAATCAAATTTCAAAGTCAAACCAATTACAATTCAGACATAGCTGGACAGTATAACACACAACTTTTTTTGTATGTATCAAAATTCATTTTATTTATTTTTGAATCAAGGACTTCAATATCTGGTGCACTCATATTTTTCAATTTTTTTTTGATAATTTTCTATTTTTCCACATGTACAGAACAAAGAGCTAGATTTTCGTTGAAAAACCTACATTCACAAGAAATAATAAATATAATAATAAAATTAAATTTATTTAAAATTATACTTTTTGGGAAGCTTCTAATAAGGATTAAATACTTACAAAAAATAATTTTTAAATGAATTCATTTTATCCCCCAAAAGGTAAATGAAAAGTGGTTTTTTATCAACATTTTGATAGGTGTAAAGGAGACTCCATTATAGGTATGGTTTAATACTAGCAGGGTTCTATTCAAGGGGGTTTGATCTAAGGTGGTTTGATCAAACCCTTTTCGATTAGAATCCTTAAAATGAAACTTTTTAAGGCTTAAATCATTATATTTTCTAAAAATATGCGATTTCAGCAAAAATGAAAATCTCTGAGAAATTGTAAACTAGCATTGTGGGATCACCATCAGATGGGTACGTTTAGGTTAGGTATGGTCCCCTTTCACACCCAAATAGGCTGAAGCAGTTTGAGCTACATTCAACCGGTGAAATCCCTTAAGAGTCCAAAGTGCAAAAGGGCAGCAATCTTTGACGGGCTGTTACTCAAAATTGTTTTTGATCAATTTAGTCATTTTGATCAATTTAGTGGTGTTTTTGTTCATTGATTTCTGGAAAATGGTAGTATATTGATACTTTGTTTATTAATTGCATAATAATTATATTTAGTCATATTTATTCACCACTCTATCAATTGGTAGTATATTTAATCAATTGGTAGTTTATTTAATTGTTTTTGTTCACTCAAAGTGCTAGAAATGAGACAATGCTTTTGAGGTTTAAACATAAAACACAGAAAAACATAATCAATCATTCATTTTCACATAATGAAACAACTATTAAGAAGGAAAAATACTAAAATTTTATTGAGAAAATATGTTCTTATAGCAGATACAAGATTTAAATGTGTCTTTACTTTGAAAATTTTGTTATAAAGTGTGTTTCTCAATACTATGACTAAGAAAACTGAGTTACAATGCTCTATTTTTTGCTTATACAACTCCAAAAGATGAAAGAACTATTTGAAAAGTGAAGCATGTATAAGATATGGTACAAAATGAGGAGAATTATCATGAAAAGGCATTGTAGGAGTATACAATATATTAGTATTAAAGACACCTGCATTGCAAGAGTATACAAAATATCAGTATTAAATAAAGAACACTAATGAACTTAAGCTTAATGAACCTAAGTATTGTACAAATATAAACCGATCACAACATTTAGAATTTTGAATCTTTGGTTATATGTTCCACCTCCTTGATTTGTCTAATTTTGGTTGCTACTTCAATGTATTTGAATTGAATGTTAGGATCCTAATTGCTAATCACATTGAAAATATAGTTTACCATAGTAGCAAAATGTGTCAGTAATGAGACTAAATGAAAACATATTGAAGAGAATTCTTTGTTTGGATAATAGATAGAAAAAGTGCAAAAAGATGCATATGGAACTAAAAGCTTTGAAAATATTATATCCATATCAAAGCATTACCTTAATTCCAGCTTCTTCAAGTGTTACATAAGTTTTATACCCACGAAGTTGCAGTCATGCCTATCTTAGCATGTTCCCCACATGAACATATGTTCAATAAGATGACAAAATTTCAAACATGAAGCAACATTGTGACAAATTCCAAATCAAATGAAAGGTAATACATTACTCTATCTATTCTAATTGATTATTCTGTCGTACAAACACATACAGATCTGTATAAAATCATTTTGTAGACTATAATGTATGAAAATATAGAGTAAAAGAGGCTTAAACAACACATTATTCTTTCTTCACTTTTCACCAAACCCTCAATTTGAGTTGGGAACACATATTTATGACCAAAAAGACTGTCCTAACTATCCCATCAACCAACCAATTAGTTTTTGCAAGTATTAAATAAAGAACACTAATGAACTTAAGCATAATGAACCTAAGCATTGTACCTTCCATTCTTGAATATGCTATTCAAGTGTGCTTGAAGGGTCATCTCTTTGCTTAAGAGTATCCAATATTGCTTCATGATCAACATTACTAAGTGTCCATAGTTTTTTTGTCTTTGGTTTGGCGTGATGCTTCAACAACTTAACCTTTGTTTCTATAACGAGGTATGAATACATGATAATGGTTTTGTGTTTCTCGTAGTCTTCAAATGCAAGTATGCCATTCTTTCTAATCATGTATGTTCACAACAAAGTTCCTGCAACCACAACTGAACTTGTAGGATACACAAACCCATCATCATATTCTATTGGTTGTGTTAGCTTATGCTTTACCCGCACACACCAATCCATCCAATAGTTTGATCTCTCTTCATTCCCCTACAGTGCAACAACTGCAAAAACATGTCCTGGCTGTAGTAGATATGAAAGACAGTTGTAATCAACTGAACTTTCCATTGTATCATTTTTCATGGATATTGTTTGAGATAAAGGAGTTAGATATTTTGTAACCGATGTATCCACCCACTCACTTGACTTGCATTAATCCCACTTGCATTGAATACAACTCTGAAAAAAATAAGACAACTCTCATGTCCAAATGGTCCATGTGCTTGCATCTAAGCTTCGAAATGAATGCATCTTTGAAGAATCTTTGATTGTATGACAATCCAATTTTCCTCCCACTTGACCCTCCTCAACCAACCAGAATAATCTACACATTTTTGAATCAAGTGTCCCTCCCTATGACAATGTTGAACTACACCAATCAACAATAGAACATGCATCACTGAATTTTTCTCTTGAAATAATCAATTGATCCTTAACTAGAGCTCTCTTTACACATGCACCTACTCCATCATGCTCCCCTTTCCCATGCCTAGCTTCAAAAAAGCTCCAAATATGAGGTACACCCCTCTCTACATGCATTCTACTCAACCAATAAAACATACAAGCATTCTTGAATTGACCTGTGTAGTTCTTTGACCAAATGAGATGTCGACCCACTGCTATATCATCCTCCTACAAGAACTAAAAAATTCTTGAAACAATGTTGGACATACTCAAATAGAGATATATCATCACTCGTATAAAAATGATACTCTCTGATTATCTCTTGATCCTCTTTTTTACTATCAGGTGCATGTCTATATGTTATGTGGACAAAAATAGCAATATGAATGGAATTGTAATACTGAGATTGTACCTCATTTTGTGGTTGCAATTTGTATTTTTCTACAAAATAAACCACTGATATAAGAGTGCCAGTCAAAAAAGAGTCCTTACACATCCTGAATTGTTGATCCAACCACTAAGACCTATGGCTACGCCTTGCATACTTGTATAAAATATTGTCCTTAAAATCTAAAATAAAATCAGCAACACTACATTCTTTTGTAACCAACTCACATCTAGAACCTTCACCTCCACTCTGAAAAGTATATTTGACTATCTCATATCTCTTTTTCTCAACAAGATTCTTTCCAAATTCATGTTCGAAACCTTCATGAAAAAATTGAACAAACTTTGACAAGCTACCACATTGTGAGCACTTCATATTTTAACAATTTTATTTCTATAGAAAAGGTAACCATCATCTCTAGAACATAAAAATAGATCTAGCAAGTCCCTTAATGATTTTAGAAGATGCATTACACCACACTCCTGCAACATTTCATTAGTATGCAAAGTAGAATGGATATAGCATAATAGTTCATGGTACATTGAAAAAGTCCACATGGTATTTGCAACAAGTATTACGAATTCTAAGAGGCACACAATAAAATGGCTTCAAACCTTCAAAAGTCCTTTGTGAGATTTCCATATTTGGATGTGTTTCAATATTTTTTTTGGAAAAAAATGTTTGGCTTGATTCCAAGAAATGTTTAGCATGTAGTGTGTACGGTCTCGATTGCCAATTCTTAACTTTAAAATATCCTTTGCATTGGGTGATACTCTAGAGTTATCATGCCAAAATTGTTGAATTACCCACTTTACATTATCGGTTAGCTTCTTATCAACACATGGAAGCCTCCTAGAAAAAAACAATGTATCATTTTGAAGAGGGTCATCTATTCTTTCTCTTCTTGCAAGTTCTCTATCCAAAGTTTTACAATTCATGTCAGAATCAATACAAGTTTATCTCATAAAGCAAGCATTTTTCAATTGATGGATTACTAGGGTGGTTGTAATGAATCTCCGAGCAACTCTCTTATCTTCTTCCTTGTTATTTTTTCCAATAGACTTGAGAGTATTAAAAATATTTTTGACAAAAATAGAGTTTTTTACGGTCTTCTTGTTCACACAAATATTCAATTTGGCTAGCAAAGATCTCATCTTTTGTATCTTTTGCAATTGTACAAAAAGTTGGCATTGCTCGGTCAATGTCTTATTGCTAAAATGTTGGTTGAAAATTTGTGTAGCCCACAACCGAACGGTTTGTGTTGACCTCTTGCCTTCAATTTTTTTTATAATGTTCTCATCAATTTCAAGTAACCATTTAGGGGTTCTTGAAGGTCTTGAATTTGGAATGTCTTTCTTCCACACAAGGTTCTTCATTTCTCATGTAATTTGGTGAAACATAATTCACAATTGGTTCAATATTATGTTCAACATCTTCAATTCCAACATTTTCACCTTGAACATTTTCAATATTAGTTTCAATAATTTCATTCCCAATTTCAATATCATGTTCAACATCTTCAATTCCAACATTTTCACCTTGAACATTTTCAATATCAATTTCAACATTTTCATTCCCAATTTCAATATCATGTTTAACATTTTCACCTTGAACATATTCAATTTCCTCATCACTTGAAAGACCAAAGGGCTCAGGTTCACCAATATTTGGTATACCTTGTCTTCTCTTCCTATGACTTTCTCTATCTCTTAGTCTATACGCTTCAATTTTTTCTTTTGTAATATTTCTCTTACATTTTTGCTTTTGACGACTGCTGCTCACCATTATACCTCCAAAAAGATGCTAAAAAATTGATTGCTTATGAAAATTTGAGTAGAAGATGCTCCAAAAAGTTGATCTTTGTCTCTTCCTATCTGAAATCACATTTTTGTTTCTTGCAAATCTTGCAAACAGAATATAGGGTCCGTTGGGATGCCCAAAATGGCCCACTTGGGGTTTTTCTATGGCCTACAAAAATCTGATATCAGATTTGAAAACAATTTCAAAAAATGTATTGTAACTGAAAGATTTTGGTGTTATAAATTGGATACCCGATTTTTGCTCACATAGACCCAAGAGTAATTAAGAGGTGGAGGCTGGGCAAGAGAGAGAGAGAGGATGGGAAGGGAGAGGGTAAGAGGGGAAGAAGGGCAGAGGGGGAGAGAGAGGAGAAAGGAGAGAGAAAGGGAAAGGGAGAGAGAGGGAAAGGGAGAGAGAGAGAGAGGGAAAGAGAGGGAAAGGGAGAGATAGAGAGTGAGAGATAGAGAGAGAGGGAAAGGGAGAGAGGGAGAGGTAGAGAGAGAGAGAGATGAAGAGGGAGAGAGAGAGAGAGAGAGGTAAAGGGGGAGAGACAGAGAGGGGGGGAGAGGGAGAGACAGGGAAAGGGAGAGGGATAGAGAGAGGGAGGGAGAGAGAGGGAGGGGGAGAGAAAGAGATAATATTTAAATATTTTATATATAATTAATATTAATTAGTTATATAATATTTTATATATTGGTAATATATATATATATATATATTTATACATTAACTAAAATATAGAAATAATATTTAAATATTATACATAATAATATAGTATATTATATATTATAAATTGTATATTATATATTAAATTATAAACTATATTGTATATTCTAAAATAGATATATTAAAATATACTATAAACTATTTATTGCATTTTTTAAATCATATATTATAAACTATATTACATTTTTTAAAATCATATATAAAATATATCAAATATCCAATATTTCTGACACAAATCTTACTACCTAGGGGTTAGCCTCGGGCTTGCTTTGGAATTTGGCTAGGACATGCCAATCCTAAGAAGTCAACACAAAAAACGTGTTTAACAACTTACCTTGCTTTTCTAGACTTTGCCCATGTGGCTGACACCCTTTTTTTACCCAAAATTGATGAAACAAAAAGGGTTTTTAAAGAAGATTCTCAGCTTTCCACCAATATAAATTATGTTTTACATTGAATTTAATAAATAATTATTTTTCATTTTTTATTTGAATTTCAACTAAAGTCCTGATTGATAGGCTGATTGAAAAACATCTATATCTTTCAAACGGTATCACATTTTTTGAATCTGAAGCATGCATCACATTTTATGCTTCACATACTATAGGATTAAAAAAAATTGAATTTCATGAAGCTTTGACCAAGTTAAGGTGGTCAGACATACGATTTTTTATATTTTTTAAAAGTTGTAATAAAAAATTCATAATTAATTATTTACTTGGAAAAAAATTTAAAAAATATATGCATCACATCGAGACATGAGTCCTCTACTTATATCTAAAATCTTATAAAAAAATATTATCATTTTATTGTGGTTAGGGTGGTTAGAAAAACACCTACTTCTTATTTTTTCCCTGAAATTTAAGTACTACTGTATTGAAATTTCACATTTTCACCAAATAGATTTTTTTAAAATAAATCTAGTAGTTTAAATACTACATTCAATTTTCTACATATTTTATTCTTATATATATTTTTGAAATGATATAGATAACTTATTCAAATTTTTATGTCAAGTTACCTAACTTTGATTTTTTTGAATTTTCGTCGCCACTTAAGGGCTTGTTTTTTCCATGATGATCCTACACATACCCTATATATATATATATATATATATATATATATATATATATATATATATATATATATATATATATATATCCAAAAAATGTTGAAAAGTATACAATTAAAGTAATTTGTACTTTCTATATGGTTATATATGTATTTGAATAAACCATTTCATTCCTTCCATTTTTTCTTTCACATTTTAAAGCATAGGGGTAAATGTGAATTGAACTAGATGAAGACTTGTCCATTGCTATAGATATCCACATTTATGTAGTCTACAGTAGTTATATACCAAGAAATATTGTCTCACTATTTCATGTGTGTTTTATGGAGAACATAAATAATATATACCAACAATAGTATACTTCATAGGAATATGAAAGAATATTATATATTCATGCATAAGTAAATATCGTGCAATTAAGTATATTATAATAAGAAACCATTTAAATTAGATTATATGTTTTTATAAATTCTCTTATTAATATTGTCTGACTGATATTTAGATTTCAAATACTATTCTATAAGTGTAGATACTTATTACACTAAATTTAATCTTCTCCTAGAAATGAAGACATTGTTAAGAGTTAGTGAAAATAGATAATATTGAATGTGAATCTTAATCTTAAGACTTGATAAGTCTTGTAAGAATTTTTGAACAAAAAGGTACGATGAAAAATAAATCATTGAGTTATGTTATTTTTATCATCTTTGTTAAATTATGATGTAAGCATGTTACAAATGTTCAACTGAAAGTATCACATTATTTATTTAAAGATATTAGTTTCGTTAAAGTCAATTTTTTGTTCATGGGAGTTAAATTGGTTTGATTTCATTAGGTTCTTTCTTTCTTTCTTTCTTCATGTTTGAAAAAAAATCATTAATTATTTCGAGTCACATGCATTGATAATTGCATTAACTAGTATTTAACTTTAAATTTATTCTTAGATTTAGATGTTAACTTGAAATATCATTAGATTTAGATGTTATTGTTTTTGATAAAGTAAGCAACATTTACAGGGTGTTGTATTAGATTTAGATGTTATTGTCATTGTTATCAAGATAGATTGTTATCAATCTAAATAATCTTAGTTATTATTGTTGGTTATGTTATTTCAACCATATAAGGTTATCATTATGGATTAAGTTAATAGGTAAGATAGACTGACTATCTTTATCTCTTACAATTCTTAATTCTTTCCTTAGTTTATATCAATATTATTCATATCATTACTTCTTATAACTTTTTATTTTTCAAATTTTAGTTTCAAATGTGGGATCCTTTATTTGATAAGAAACAAACTATGGTTGTGTTTAGAATGAAATGATTTTCATAAGAACCTTTTTGGTATTAGTTTTTTTATTTAACTCTAATATTTAGCATTGTTGTTTTTTAATTATGAAGTTATTAAAGACTTCACATCAATAATTAGGATTTTAAATCAACTACATGATGACATTGTGAAATGATCTATTATCAATTATGGTCATCATTGATTATTTTTAATAGATAATTAATTACATAAATTAACTAAGTTGTTGATACTTGTGCAATATATGAAAGTTTTTAGATTATGATCTTTTGAATTTGATAAAATGTTTAAATTCAATACTCTTAGAAATATTACAACTTTTATATTTCTTAATACTATAAATAGGAAGTTCAATTGGTTTTCTTGGATAAGATAAACTCACTTTGTTGTTGAATTCAACTTTACTACTAAATTTATATATGATTTGCGTTTCCATGATAATTTAAATTCAAGTGTAATTAGTAGATTAAACTATTATATTGTGAAAATTAGAACACTTATTAGCCTTATGCTCTCACCTCATCCATTAGGGATCTTAGTGATCATAAAATAGTAAGTGTTCTTATGCAAAAAATTAACCTATTATAATGTTCAATATAAATGATTCCTCTAGTTCATGTTTATTGGTCATTTCATACATATTTGAACTAATATACTTGTAGCCTAACATAATTGCAACAATGGCATGTACCACGTAGAACCATCTCTTTAAATCTAGATTTAGGTGATTCTATCTAGGTTTTTGTCTTTGGTTCACCTAAGTGGGTGGAAGCCAAGAAAGGAATATTTAGGGAAACAAGACTAGAAAACATTGTGTACTAACTTGTACAATTACATAAAAATTGATTAAACAAAAACTATAGATTACACATAATAGTTCTCATATACCTCTATCCCATGGATAAAAGGTATGTAGAAAATATAGAATACAAAGGATGTACCTAGTACATAGGTACAAAAAGACATTGTGAGGTTTTTTGTCATGATAATTCTAAATATAAACCTAATCCAAAAAATTATAAAAGAACTATAAATTAACTAATTAAAATGATATTCATGTTGATACTCAAAATAATTCTTGAGGTGGATTGGTCTTATACTTGGATATTAGAAAAACTCAAGGAAGGCTACAAGATATTTTTAGAACTTAACAAAAACCTTTGTATAGTAGAATGGGCATACTATTCAATTTTTCTATAAGTGATTGAGGACTGCTTGGGTCTTGATGGGTCTAAGACTCTAGCCATAACATATTGGTTATTTTCTTGTCCTTATAGGCTTGTATGGCCATTTAAGTTTCATGTAATGTATTAGATGGATTTTTGGTCCAAATTGACCATGTTGTATTGATCATATTATATGGATGAGTTAGCCCGATGGACAAAAGAGGCTAGATTGGTTGTGATTATTTTTCTAAAATAGCTAATGATAATTCTTGAGGCTAGATTAACCTAAATTGTCTAATGATAATTATTGAGTACTTATATTAACTAAAATAAAATAAATAAGTTACTAAAAATGACTATAATAATATGATACTATTCTTATTCATTAGTACAATTGGACATTGTCTTAATAAGACTAAGTTGGGTCTTTACAAACAATATAAAAACAAGTATTAAGCAAGAGAGAAGCCTTTCCTAATTTATCTAAGGGAAAAGCTTTAGATAGATCACCATTAATTAAAAAATTTAGCAAAGACATCCTTAAACAAAACACCAACTATTTTTTAGAAAAAAAATACAACCTAGAGATTTGAGCAAGATAAGAATAAATGGTCACTCTATCCTATCATAGGATTTTTCAAAATCCAAAAGAATGATAACAACATTTTGATTGGATATTTTTTATCCAATCCATGCCCTTCCAATTGGATATCAAGTTATCCTAAATATACCTCCATTTAAAAATCTAGATTGAGAATTATAAATAATTTTATGCAACACTTTCTACATTCTTGAGACCAAACTAAAAATCTAGCTTTTACACAAACCTCAAGATCAAAATATTCTTGAGCTTGTGCCCATATGACACATGGAATCATTGGATGTCAAGATCAATGTGTTTGTATTTTGGTACTTCCCTTGTAAAATAGTGCAACAATCATCATGAAGTCAAGCCGGCATAAAACCTTAGTACACACGATTTGGGGTCCAAACAAGATAACTTCTTGGCAATTTTTGACACCAAATTTAAGGTTATGCTTTTGAGACCTCACTTGGAGGACTGATCCTCAAAGTGCATGAAATTTTTAGCCAAGCACTATAATCCTCTTTATTACTAACTTGAGAATCAATAATCCAAGTTCCACTAAATAGACTAATGTTTCACCTTCTGCAACTTTCAAGCACCAAACATTCAAAATCCATGTGGGTGATCCCACAAAGCTAGTTTACAATTTCTAAGAGGAACTGATTTTTGTTGAAATCACATATTTTTAGAAAATATAATGATTTACGCCTTTAAAAGTTCCATTTTAAGGATTCCAATTGAAGAGGGTTTGATCAAACCACCTTAGATCAAACCTCCTTAGATAGAACGTCGCTAGTTTTAAACCATACCTATAAATGAGTCTCCTTTACACCTATCAAAATGCTGATAAAAAATCACTTTTGATTTACCTTTTGGGGAATCAAATCAATTCATTTAAAATTTATTTTAAATGATTATGGTAGTCCTCAAAATGAGCTATCCAACGAATATAATTTTAATATGTTTTGATTTTATTATGTATTTATTTTTTTAGTTTTATTAAACACAGGTTTTTCATCGAAAATGAAGGCCTTTGTTCTGCACATGTGGAAAAATAATATATTATCAAATTTTTTTTGAAAAATATGAGTGCACCAGATATTGAAATCCTTGATCCAACAAAAAATAAATGAATCTCCATATATACAAAAAAAGTTACACATTAAATACGGTTGCGCTATGTCTAAATTGTAATTGGTTTGACTTCAAAACTTGATAAAATAAAAAATATTCAACAAAAAAATATCTAACCAAGTGGAAGCACTAGATATCGGAGTTACAAATCTAAATTTGAAAGAATTATAATTTTATCCTTCATGGAAATTTTTATATGCATTATATGGTGTGCGTCACTTTTTAAAAATGTTGTTTTATGAAAAAAACCAGTTTTCATTGGAGATGTAAAAAGAAGTGCAATCTGATTCCAAAATTTTTAAAAAAAATATTTTTAGAATCTACAAAGAAAATGTGACAAGACTTTAGTTTGCATCATCTTCAAATTCCTCACGGTTTAGCCACTATAGGTGCTCGAATGTGAAGATTTAGTTAAAAATAATAATTTTAGTGTCCAGCTTGGCCAAAAATTGTAAACCACTATTGTGGGATCACTCATGTGGCACTCACGAGAATTAGGCTCAAAGTATATGTACTTAGGGACCTTCGTTGGGGAGAGAAACATTTTTGTGCTTTAGGGGGTCAAGACAACCATCATGCAAACCAAATGAAACAAATTTTGTAAGGAACTGATAGACACTAGGCTTAAGATCAGGCTTTCCGATCCAGCATTGGATAGAAGTTGCATGGAGCACGTAACATCTTGCTTAGAATTATATGCTTCTTTAGTAAAAATCCAAGACCCAACTAAATAATTATGACATCAACAAGGTGGAAAACAAAAATGATCCTTCATTAACCATGCAACTAACTAGGGACCCTGAAAGCACCACTCCCTTGACCTTTATTGCGAATAATTTATGCAAAATCCTCCAAGTTGAGAAAATTAGATGGATCAATTTGAAGGATTTATGTCTCCATTTTGTAAGCATAATTTTCTAGTGTGTCTACTATAAAATTCGATTCCCTATAGCAATGTGTAATTGTTACTAAAGCAAAACCCTTAAGGAGCTCCCATAATGGTTTCAAGATGTAAGAAATAACCTAGTTGCTTGCTTGTTGATTATTTCAAGCATTAATAATGTTTAAAGAATCTACTTAAATGTGAATATTTTTGAGCTACATGTTATGTGACAAGTTTACGCCTATTAAGAGGTTATGCGCCTCTACTACATTTTTCATTTCCCATGGGTAGCTTTAGAGACAAACCTTTTAGTCCATCCAAACAACACATCGCCTAACTAGAACTATGACCCATCCAACGCCCTCACCCAACCTCTATGATTTCATGGTTATATGGGAAAATCATATGAATCCTTCTATTTCCAAAATACTAGGTTAATTAAGGAAGGGACAACAAGTGCAAGAGAGTGTTATTTTCTTATAGGGGCGTGTGGAGCGGTTGATCAACCAAAACATTTGTAGTCCTCTCTTATCACTATACATACATGTATCCTTCCCTTGAAGTATAAATAGATTGAGAATCAATGTATCATGGGAAAAGACACATGTTGAGGTGTTTAATGATGTGGTAACTATCGCTTCACCCCCTTTGAGAGTCACATGGAATCACGGTTCCTATTTCAAAACAACCACACCCTATTTAGTAATATACCACAATGTGCAGTTGCTTGCTCTTAAGAATTCTAATGTGTTTTATTATAGATTCTCCTCCCTTATCTACCTTCTACCTTAGAAGTTATGGATCAAAACAAAAGAAGGATAAAAATATCATTGGTGATCACTTATTTTATAGATCCTTCTTTTTTGATTGATCCTCATCATCTCAAATGGGGCCTTGCCAAAGCCATGGAAATAGTAAGGTTCTTGATTGATAGGGTACCATCGATTATACCACTTAATCCTTTCTACAAAATAGAAACAATGATTCAAGTATCAGCTAGATCAAGGGGAACGAGAGTGATCTGATAGGCAATCAACTCCAAAAATAATAGATTAGAATAAATATTTCAAACATACTTAGAATAAATGTTGATGTTCCTTGGTAGTACTTATCTATGTTTGTTTCAATAGTTTTTGATTACCTATGATTGGAAAAAATCATTCTCTCTAGTCGTGAGTTCCCCTCCCCCAAAATGCACACTAGAAACTAAAATCCTAGCTCCTTAAGGGGGGTTTTAGGGTAGACTAGTGTGTTTCATTGTAGACTATCCTCTCACATCTAACTCCTCTATTACTTTGGGAGTTATGGATCATGTATTTCATAGATCAAATTACTATACTTCATTAACCTACACTACATAGATTCCATCTAAACCATCTCGAGAGTGGGCTTTCACCATGGACATGAAACTATCCATCTATGGTCTATCGTAGAACACTCACCTTTTGTACCTTCTTATTCATTTGGGGTGAGCCGCTATTGCACAACTAGGTGGGTTCCCCTTCCCCAACATGCATAGTGAAACCTAGGGAATTAAATTCCCTTAGAGGGGGGAACTCTAAGATATACACCACAATGTTGAGTTGTAGACTCTCCCTCGCCCCAAGACTTTGGGAGTGATGTATTACTTTTCCCAAAACACTGTTGATTGCCTAAGAAAGCAAGAAAGTACATCTCGTTAGAATATAAAGGAATCTAGAGGTAGGCCATAGATGAATGGAATCCACGCTTCTATAAATTATACCCCTCAACATCATTCTTTATAGTCATAATACCCCTAGCCCACCCCCAAAAAAGGTAATTCTATAGATTGGCCATTGCCCTTCACCCACCCCTTATCAATACCCATAGGAAGTGTGGGCCATATAACATTAGTTATGTGATTTACCTCCACCCCTAAATTTATTAGCAGGTGAGTTCCCCCCTTACCTACTATCCCAACCCCTACTACCCATCCACCCTTTATTCATTAGTGATTAAATGACTCCACCAGTAATTTAACCTTTCATTTCCAAATGTGGGGGTTTGGCTCTACTAATTGTATGTATGGGATGAGGATGAAGGAATGTGTCATAGATTAATTCTATGACATAGTTAATGGTGGATGAATCTTCCCCCACCCTTTCTTTTCCTCACCCACACTTTATTTCTTGATTTATTGGTTAGCCCCACTCATTATTTCATTGTTGATAGAAGGCGTAAGTGATGAAAGACGATTCATAATTTAGCTTATACTTTGGAGAGATTCACTCGATCATATGTAGGTGGTGGTATACATTTGATAATATAGTTCATAATTTTACATGAGTCACCTAGTCACACCACCACCCTCCATATTTTTTGATTGATGAATGGTATGGCCTTAAGTCAATAAAGCGTAGGTAGGAAGGTATGGGTGGTGTGTCAAGAGATATAATCTAGTAGGATGGTTGGGAGGATCACCCAGTTACAATAAGATATTATCTAATTGAATGAATCCACCCTACACAAAGGAAAAATGTGAGTAGAGAGGTAGGGGTTAATATGAAAGAGAGAATTTTTATGAAGGGATTTATTAAACAAGCCCCCTATAAATTGTCAAAAAAATTATATCTAGACTATAAGGGTTGATAGAAGATAGGATGAAAGGCCTAAGGGAGGAGGAGAGAAATAATTACCTTGGCATACTCAATACCTCCTTTCATCGGGGGTTATTGGGCCTTAGGTAGAACTTATAGAGTTTTAGTCACATTGGGTTGGGGTAATTAAAAGTAGAGAGTTTATGTTCACCCAATTCAACAAAAAGGATGGAAGGAAGGATGAAGGGTACTTAATGAAAGGATGGAAGAAAGGAAGGATGGAAGTAAGTATGTAAGGATGGAATGATCACCCAACTTGTAGTAGAAAAGTAGGTTGCCCCTATCATTCTAGGTAGGGTTTGGGTTTGAATCCCATAGTTTTTGTGTGTAGGCATTGAGAGGATGGGAGGAAGGAAGGATGGAAGTAAGGATGCAAGGATGGAATGATTATCCAATTTGTAGTAGAAAAGTAGGTTGCCCCTATCATTCTAGGTATGGTTTGGGTTTGAATCCCATAGTTTATTTGTGTAGGCATTGAGCGAACATGACTCCAAAGATAAGTGGCAACACCCACCTTTGGAGGCAACACCCACCTTTGGATAGTTCTCTAGTGACTTCTCTCCAAGGCTATCATTTGTTATGGGGAGCCTTGGTGACCATCAACCATACCTAAAGGGGTTAAAAAAAACTTGACACTCTTGAGCACTTGGATAAAGAGGCAATAGATAGCATGGAGGGACCCTCATAAGGCCTAATCAATCACTTATTTACCTCCTCTCTAGAGTGTAGGGAGACTAGTCACACCCAAGTGAGGGAGAGCAAAGACAATATGAGGTAAACACATGGGGGAGCCCATTCACATGGCTAATGAGTGGACTAATTATGTAGGAGTGAAATCTACCCCACATGAAAAAATGTTGAGTAGAGGGAGGTTGGATCCCTGTGGTTGAGTGTAATGATGGATGGGTAGAGTAGTTCTCAAAACTAACTCTAATCTGTCATTGAGTAATTTTTAGTAGAGTTAGATAGTGAAATTGTAGTAGTATTGTAGAGTTGTGAATATAGTAGAGTCATTAGAAATTACACAACCTAATATGAATAATCCTGGATTTCCTTTAGATGTGCCATAAAAATTTAGTTTCATAATATTTTGGGACAAGGCGCACCATTTGATTCTACTTTTGTCAACTTTTTAGACATTAGAATGTGCCCCCTAGTTTGTAACCTTCAAGAGAGACCAACATTTTAATATTTCATTATCTCAGCTTAAGAATGAGTTACATTGGTTTGGTTTTTTCACTACATCTTCCATTACTACTTTGGATATATTCCTTTCCAATTTATTGAGGAAAATTTTCAAATCTAAAAAACTACTTTTGAAAACCCTTTTATTTCATTCAAGCCATATGTTCCACACTAGTAAGGTCGGGTTCACCACCCCTAGTGCTTCAAAGAGAAAACCTTTCTAGATTAATTCCCAACTTTAAAATAAATCCAAAATGGTGTTTGGTAGGAGGAAAAACCAATAAGGTTTGTTTTGGATCCAATTCCAACATGTTTGAGAAAAATTACAGTGGAGCAAAAGATGGTCCATTGATTTCTTGTGGGCATCACATATAATATAGTTGAATGGTTAGGCTAGGACTAGCCTACAAATCTTCCCACTGATTGAAAATTGATTATGAAGAGCTAACCAAGCAAAAGTACTTTCTTTAGGGAGGATTGAGGTGTGCCAACAAAGCTTATATGGCCACTTACCTAGTTGAATTCTAGGTCAAATATTATTAGCCCTATTTAACATTATATTGATCTATTTTGGATGGGGCCTAAATAATTTTATCCTCAAAATCCTAAAGTAAAATATTTTTTGTAAAGTTGAAATTTCTTTCTTGCAAGAAATCAGTAATTTCATCTTTAGGAATCTATCAATTGTTATAAATACAGTATCATTATTATTTTTTATATCAGGTTATCCTAAGAGAAATTTCAAGTAGAAATAGATTCCAATGACCTCACTAGAATTGAGAGAGGCATTTATAAACCTTTCTTCTTATTGATTGGTTTAGAAATTGTACATGTGGTGCAAAACTTGACATGTTTGGTGACATCAAACCCAATATATGGTCAACAAAAGTAGTTTTACAACACCACATGGGTCTTTTCAACTTGAAAGTTTCATAAACTATTGTTCAAATGAGCCTCACATATCAATTTTTCTCTTTATCTCTTGCAATCTAGAACTAATCTACTACAAAGCAATTTTTGATAGATACCTACAAAACTCTTGTCAAAAGGATACAATTTTAACCTTGCCTTGAATCCATGTTTACATGCATAAAGAACAAAAAAGAGAGCTTGAAAAAGTGGAAATATTATATAATCAGTGACTAGATAAGCACTACCCATCTTATGCTTGATGTATAGATGGGATTATAGAGGATAAGAAAATTTATGATGCTAGTCTTCTTTTAAATTGTGTTGAATCTACAAGAACTAAAAAAAAATGTGATATGTGTGGATAATAGTCATCCTACCAAAGCTTTAATGGTTCTAGTGCTTACATTCCTAACCAAGTGCATAAAGATCATGATCATATTCTGGGTAGTTCTTTTTTGTAGTGAATGTTTCATTATGGTAAGAAAATAGATGGCCATGTTGAGTGAGAAATACTCCACGTACATAGTTTTATTCGTCAATCTTGATATCAAATGGTTGTTGAACATCTAGTAACATAATTACTAGAATAGAATAAAGTATTCATTTTAATTATTTGAATAATTTTTATCATGTCACAACCAACAACCAAGTCACATGATAGTAGATATGTACAAATATCATATAGAAATTTTTTAACCCAAACAAAATACAAATCTCCGTGAGATTATTTTGTTGTGTTGTATTTTTTATTCCTAAAACATGTCACTAAATGGATTTTCTGTTACTTCTTATATGTGTATTATTTATTTATTTACTTTTTTAATTCTACATGTATCTCTTGATTACTCTCTTTTCCTACTTTGAAGTTATATTCCTTAAACATAAAAATATATCCTAGACAATATTATTTTACACATCTCTTACTTTTACTTTAGAAAGCTTCACCACCATTTCAATTTGAAAATATGGCTATTTATATTTATTTAATATAAAATTTTACATATGATAATACATTCACTTTCTAGGTGGCTCAATAAGACCAAGGTCTTATAGGAAAAAAATTGAACCAACTTTGGGGTAAAATCAAGAGGAAAAGGAGTGAGGAAGCTATTAGATATTTGTATGTTGGCATCATTTAAGATTTAGTCAAATGATGAACAAAAATTTAATGTTTAATTTTTGTAATTATTATATTTTAAGAGTTTGAAGATTCCATTTAAATCTATTTATTCCATCTTGCATTATGGCGTAATCTTTCATAGAAAGAAAGTTGAAAATTATATTGTTGCATTTCTTGAGAGTGTGATAAAATTTTGAGATAACCTTGTTTTTCTTGTATCTTTGGATAGACATAAATTCCTTTTTAGTAATTCTCTAGTTTTTATTTATTTATATAAGTATACAAAATAATAGGAGTAACGATTTGAATTATGAATACTAGTCATGAAGTTAATGTTGTTATGGATACCATTGATGTCACAATGAGTTTCTAATTTTATAAGAATATATTTTGTTAATTATTGCATGATTTCTTGCATTTCTCATTCTAGTTGGATTTTGAATATATAATTATTCAATCCCACTTAACATTAACATTGAGTAAATTAGGCCTATTTTAATAAGAATTAGGCTCTATTCTTTCTCATGTTAGAAAAGAATATTATTAAATTATGCTTGTTATAAGTTCATATCAAAAATTTAAATGAGTGGATCTTCACCTTTTTTTTAGTAATGTATGGTACAATTCTTAGATCCTAATGCTACATTTTTATTGATCAATACAAAAGGGGATTTATGGTAATATTAAGCTTTTGAAATTCCTCCAATATTAAAGAGAAAGATGGTGGGAGTAGTGATAAAGACATGTCATGGTGCACAAAGGTGGTTGTAAATGCTTCTAGGTTGGAGAAAAATGAAGATAGTTTGGATGTCCATTCAATGGAGTGCCAAGATTTTGACAAAAACTATCTACTACTTGTTTGTTGGAGTAGATCCAGGTGCACATGATTGTTTTCAATGGCTGTCTAATTCAATAGGGGGTTCAAGAAAGTCTTTCCCTCCCTCCCTCGTTCTCTATGGGTTCCTTCCTCCACCCACAGTATCTATCTCAATTATACTAACTCCTTTCATGAATGTTCATATTATAGTTTTCTTCATCTCTTTGACAGGAGAACATTTCCCCTAAATATGGAGACCTAAATTTGGATGCCATCTTAGCACCTAAATTTGGACATTGTCTTGGCTCCTACATCTTTCTCTAAATAAATCCATTTCCCTATGAATCCAATGAATTGTAACTTCTTTAGGGAAACCTATGGATGAGGCTAAAAGAAAATAAAATTATTTCTTATTCATGAGAGATACACCAATCGATATGGATTAGGAGATCTCAAAGCTAGTTGTATGAAATGAAACAATTGAAGCGATCTCTACCAAATATATTGATTGGATTTAATCTATAAATTTTGTGGAAAGCAACTTTGTATGGAAGAATTGAATCTTTCGATTTCAATCACATTGGTGAAATGCATTCCTCTAAAATATTCATTTGGCCAATGGTTTTTTCCAGGGTCTATTTAATTCCCCAAGAAAAATAATGAGGATTTTATGCTTGATAAGCATCCATGGTTCTATGATTATGTAGGATTTCTTGTAGCACCAAGGACCCTATCCTTTAATCCTTAAGTGGAGAAATTTTTAGAAATTTGTATGTAACTCTAGTTATCTAGATTTCCTCTGAAAATAGAGAAATTAGACATGTTGATAAAGATTACAAGTTTAATTGGTCAATTAATAAATAAAGGAAAATACTTTACTTGAAAGGAATAAAAATATTCACACCCACATGAAAATTAACACATTAAAGACTCTTATCATTCTTTTTAGGTTTATTCCTCTTTGGGGTCAAATTCAAAATGGGGACCATGGGGAGCTATCATTAAGATGGTTTAAATAAAAAAATTAGACACAAAATCAAGGCCTCTATATTTTGTCTAATAGTTAGAACTCATTTTTTAATTAGAAATAGAAGCATTTAAGAGTATCAAACCTAGTTAATTTTTTTTTTTGAGAAATCATTTAAAATTATTGGATCAAGTGCATTCTAGTATGATTGATATTATGCATAACACTAGTTCAAAATAGATTGTTCAAGGGTACCTAAAAGCTCCTCCTATTATGGATAAGCAATAATTTAAAAAAGGATTCTTCAAGAGGGTTATGTTTGTGGAGTCCACCAGTCAAAGAGATTTTTTATAGGTTTCAAGATCCCAAGTGGTATATCAATTTTGGATTGGTATTGCCCCCTTATGACCAATGCCTTAGAAACAACTAATAAGAAGAGGGAAAATGAAGTTGAGGTTTAAAGACTTCACAAAGAGGCATTTGTGGCTATTGGATATGGGTCACAATTAACCATGGAAGTGTTGTTATCATGCAAGGGTCAAAGAATTTTTTTCTTCTTTCTTGACTTCTTGATAGGATTCAAGCTTTAGATGCATTCAGTTTCTTGTAGAGTTCAATCATTAAGTATTATATTTTGGGTTTATCATTTAAGACTTTTGTTTCACTTTTGTTGATAAGATTGAAGTTTGATGTTGCAAGTTTCTAGTTCTTACTAGTTTTTTGGTACCATTTTTTTTTTTAATTGGATGAAAACCTCATTAGAATCCTCGATTCATAAATAAAAACAAACTATATATAACATGTTCATATTTTAAAAAAATTGAACCAATAAAAAATTCAACCAAAACGAATCCTCAATTCATAAATTAAAAGAAAAAGAAAAAGAAACTATATCTAACATACATATAATATTTGTAAGAACTAATAAAAAATACAACCAAAATGATAATTTAATTAAAAAAGAAAATGACAAATAAAATCAAAACTAATATAAAACTGTCATATTATCCTATAAAACTCTTAAATAAAATAAACATTTGAAAGAAAACAACATATTTAACATTTTACAGCATGTATCCAACATACACCAGCAAGAAAGTGAATGCCCTCTTCTATGCTGGAAGGAATTAATTTACCCTTGTTGTCAGTAGTATTAATTGGAGAATCGTCTATTCAGTTCGAAATAAGTTTGACCAAACATATTATTTAAAAAATATGAAGTGGAATTTTCAAATTTATATCTTGTAATCACATATTACAATTGCCTATCATTTGCAAAGCTACCAGAAGACCGTTTTGCACTAACGGTGATTACACCAGGTTCAACCTTTTCTTCAGGAGTTTCACATGCACCTCTGAAGGGAGGCATATAGCAGAACCTAAAATGTCAAACAAATAATTAGTAATTAAGAATTAATGTAATAAATCAAAACTAAAAAAGGATTACCAAATTGATGATTAAATAAAATTTATACCATTGAACAGGTAGACTTTCTGCATTGAAATTTAGATCCAATATTCGCCATTTTCGACATTTATTACATTGCACCCATTCATGGTCAGGTGTATACCCTTCACTATTGTCTGCCTGCATTTGAATACTAAACGTGTGTTAGAATACATAAAGTTTAAGAAATGTATATGATACAAATGATAAAAGCAAATAAAAATAATTAATTGCACTAAATAAGACCAACTTTTCAGTGTCTGTGCGATTCATATTGGCTTAGATTCAATAAATCTTCTTTGATATTTCAATGTATTACACAGAACTGTATCACCATACCCTATGGTTTGATTACACGGTTCACCGACAACCATTTATTATTAGTTCCCTTCAAACGTTAAACAGCCAATTAAGATTCAGATTTTGGCTGCATCTGTTTTAATGCTCATGTTCAATCAAGCAAAGTTTAGAGCTAAAGTTGATTTAAAATATATTTTGGCAACCTGATTGGACCTAAATTTGGTGGGACAGATTGTCAGGAACGAAACACTACTTACTGAGCAAGAGAAGGCCTGAATAAACATGCTGGCAGTCTCTGCGTGCAGAGGAGATTTGCAGTCACGAGACAAGAGAAGGGCAGTGTCTGCATGGAGAGGAGACATGATCAGTGTTGTTAGACTGGCACTGACCACAATTTACACACCCCCTGCCTTCCTTTCCCCTTGCCAGAATAGGCTGTAAACTTATTTTCCTAATTTTGTTCTTCAATGAAAAAGCTTATGTTGTGTTGATTTTGTTTCTTCTACCTCAGACAATTCTTCACTATTTTCTTTCATTCTTGTAAACCTAACAGGCCTTCATACTACGGTGGTCAGTCAATATATTTTGTGTATCTGCAATTACTTCCCTTCATCCTAGGGTCAAAATGATGCGCTGGATCTGAACGCATAATGGAGTTTAATCTACCAATAAACAGCAACTATCCATTAGGTGAGGGTGTAAAGTTCAAGATTTGACCAATTTCTATAGCTTAGTGATATTTTGTTAATTAGTTTTCTCCATTTCATAAATTATAGTTACTAACTTGGAAGTATAAAGTAGTCTCCCAGAGCTAAGTGTGTAAGTATGTTCACTATATTTCACATTCATCAGTTACACTACATTATGCATAATAAACATAACATACATCAAACTACAAACAATTGTCTTAATATAGATCATTTGTGCAATTGGAAGTGCCAAAAACAATAAATATATTTTCATAAACCAAATCAACTGTCTATTGTAGTGTATAATAGTGATTACCAATTCTAGGGTATCAACATTTTCATCCCAATATTCATCAAACTTGCATCCTAACCACTGCTCCAGCATGTCGAAAGTGTCACAATCTTGAAATTGCTGCTTGCTACTGGCAACCAAATCTTGATTATTGGCATCCTGCATCATCCAATAGCCACAAAAATGTTTCTTAGTTGGTGCTATACCATCCATCATTGAGATATATTAGCTAAGCTCTAATAATCTATTTCTGATCAAAACCTATCACGTAAAATAATTCCTCTTTTCTACGCTGAGCAAGAATAAAACTTAATTTACCCAATGTTATTTGTTAATAAAAATTCAACTATAATTAGACGCATAAGAATTCATTCAGCTGTTTATAATTTAAACAATTTAAATGTTAGAAGCTCACTTTGATATCTGTGACATCTATAACTCCAATAACTCCACGACCTGTATTTTCATTTTGAATCATTCCTCCCACTCTTTTATATGCCTAAATAAAAACAAACAGATCAGAAAAATACTTAAAAGTAATTTTTTCCTCTCAGAAAATAGAAAAGAGAAGATAATCTCAAAATACTATTATACTTTGAAAAATGCAGTAACATAATTCCTAACCGTTTCTTTCTTTCTATGAAAGCTCATGAATTCATGTAAGATGGCATACGAATCCCTGAATGCAAGTATAATACATTAAATTATATGCAATGCAACCTACATTAATTCAAACTGTTGTATAACATTTTATTAGCTACATTTCTAATCATATGCTCTGCTCCCTTACTGATTTGTTTTACTGCTCTGCTACCCTATTTTAAGACTTTTTTACATTATTAATACAAACTGGCATAAATAGCTCTGAATACAACCATTTAACTCTAATAATAACAAAAATATAACATTAAATCATAATTTGTCATTTAAGTAGATCATTCATAAAAATATTACCTCAATTAGTCGTTCGCCCTAAAGTTAGCTCAACATTTTTATCCATGAATTTTTCCCTTACAACCTTGGTCTTATTGAGAGACTTAGCAAGTGGACGTGTTCTAACCTATGATATTTCATGATATTATAAATAACCACAAATTAAGTAAATTGGAAAATTAGTAACATTTTACTGAAATGACAGTACTCTCCAGAGAAAAAGTAAGAGTTGCAGAAAATACCATTGTCCCTTGAACATAAATTTTCATTAGAGGATTAAGGAATATAACTTCTAAGTAGGCATGGAGAGAATAATCAAGAGGCACCTGTAACATTAAAAAAAAAAAAAACACAATACATATATAAGAAGTGAGGGTAAATCCAATTAGTGCAATGTTTAAAAATATAAATTAAAAAACAGTAATCCATTGCAACTAGAAAAATACAATATACATTTTTAAAAGTACAGAGAAAATCTATTTAATGACGAGTTTAAGAAGATAAAAAGACTGGAATGGCAATCAGAAAAAAATAAGATCAGAATGAAAACTCGCAGTTGTATGTTAATATTAAAATGTATTCATGCAATGCAAAAATACTGATATCTTTTGTATACATAAAAGAACTCAATTTGTTAGTTTAAAGTTGACAAACAACATGCAGAATTTGTCTAATAATTATTTAGCTGGAGCACAGGAAACGGCAACAGTAGCCCAAGAAAGGGGTACTTTGGAGCAAAGCTTTAGTTTACAAGGATAATACCGCTGTAGCAAAGAAATCTGATTAGCTTTAGCTCTTAGTATAAGGTGAAGTAGAAAGACAACTTTTTCAGTTCATACAAAATTCCAATTAATTAACATATTAATAAAAATAAAAATTAAAAAAAT
Source organism: Sequoiadendron giganteum (assembly GCA_007115665.2). Lineage (NCBI taxonomy): Eukaryota > Viridiplantae > Streptophyta > Pinopsida > Cupressales > Cupressaceae > Sequoiadendron > Sequoiadendron giganteum. Next base: position 503,308,896 of record CM021105.1, read on the forward strand.
AAATATTTACTCTTGAACACCAGCCACCTCCTACAATCCTTGAAAACCAAGAAAACTAAAGGGAAAAAACTTAAAAATAGGAAATAAAAAGGACTAAGCAAAAGAAATATACGATTTTTTCAAACATTTTATTTCATAAAAGAAAACTGAAATACTGAAGTTTACCAACTCACCTCTTGACTAATTTGACTTTGTCGTTTCCTCACCCGTTTTGATCTTATCCATATATCTCGTTTTATATCTACACTTGATCTGTAATAACAATTTTCATCCCAAGCTAAATTGTATTCTGAACACAGTTGAGCTAGATTGTAGATATAAATCTGTGTGCCAGTGCCGCCATTCTTTGTTATGCTTACAAACTTACTTCGGATGGCAAGTTCATTGAATGGTGAGTGTGCTATGATATCTTTAAAATGTTCCTCTGCTTTTGGTTTGTTACGCAAATCAAAACTCATCCATCTTCCTTCCTTTGTATAAGATATAATAGGAATTTTATGAACTGATGACAGTCAAATTAAAATGTGTATAATAAGAATATTGAACTATAATAAGAATTAATGATATTAAGTTTTCACAATCTATATAGTTAATGTTGTATCTGTTTCTGGATTAGATTGAGAATTTTTTGCATCAACGTTTCGGATCACAACAAAACTCTCACGATCCAGAAACAGATGCAACATTATAATAAGAATATTTATCAAATTAAAATCTGAGAAATAAAAATATAAAGAATGCAACATTGATTACTGGCTTATTTTCATTGTACGAATGCGATAAAAATGCCAGTGACTGACATTCCTTGTTTTGAGTAAGAACAATTACGTCCTTTCCAAGTTGCAAGGATCCCATCTGCACACGTTATGGTAAAAAAATATCAACTTTGGATCCGTTGTGCAAGGCCTTAAGCCCGTGTCAGACTTGAAAGTGATGTTACAGTTAAAATATATCTGTACTATCTATTGATATCAAATCAAAAACAACAATTCTCGCGTATTTACAAATAATCAATTAACAATTCATTGTTACCAAGAATCCGCGTTTAAATATTCCAATACGATTCCTATTTTCTTCAATGGGCTCTTCGTTGAAAAGCCCTACCATCCTCGCAAGTTCGTGATGTGACATGCCTCGTCCATCGTCAATCACAGATAGGACGGGTATCATTTGTTGGGTCTTTTCATAAACCTCCATTTGAATTGATATATTTAACCTGTTAAAAAAAGCCAGTTAACATCTAAATTTATAATCTTATAGAAAATGCACAATAGGAGTCTTATTTGAAAATCAATTCGACAGCTTACTCTAAAGCATTCGCATCCATGGCATTGTCAACCAACTCTGCCAGATAACCAAATGCCCATTCTCTTTGTTTAGGGATGAGTTTAGATAAGTATTGAAGAGGGACTTCAGACCAATATATGGGATTAAAACGATAGTATACAGCCACACGATCCCAATTTGCTGGGTTTTGTCCAGCTGGAGGTCCTATCAGGAACTCATAATTTTCATATTGACAAACTGCAACCTGTATAAGATATAATAAACACATTTTTTCAGATCATTCTATTCAAAAGTGAAGGACCAATTTGATTGCATTAACTAAAGGCAGGAACATCGGATTTATATCATGCAAACGTGCAGACATCCTTGCATATAGTTTCATGTATGAAAATTACTTCTAGCAAAACAAAGTAAACCCCATAGTATAGCGGCAGCAACGAAAGTTCAATAATATTCCTTATCTCATCGCCTGTTATATATAATAACAGGCATGATGATTTTATATTGACGCAAATGAAATATTTAAATGCCTTTTAAACAGAAAAGTAGAAAAGTAACCTAGATCTTCACCTTTTTTTTTATCAACGAGAAAACTGAGAAATCTTTGCCACTCATCATGTTGATGCCGGTTTTGCGCAGATGAATGGAAGTAAGTTTGAGGCAAACTTTCCAGTCGAAAGAGAGCCATAGGAGTGATATCCTTGATGTGCAAGGATTCAGAGCTGTAAAGATATTCAAATAAAGTCACTTAGCATGAAAAACCATTAAAAAACAACTCAAATCATCTAGACATCTGCAATACCTTGAAAAACATATTTTGCCAATCTAATGTTACAATAACTCTCAATATAATCTTACATTTTCACCGGAGAGTTGGAGCATGAAACTTGGCTGATTTGCTTGCCATCTTTCAAGAGCATTATAAGGATGGATGATTTATCTGTTCTCCAACATAAATGCAGATTCAAGTGTCAGTCAGACATATCCATTATATTATCACACTCATAATTTTAATCATTTAAAATTGCTCAACATGTTAAAACTTAGCTCCCAAATTTAATTTAGAATTCTTAAAAAGAGTAATGAACACACCTTTTTCAAGAATATAAATATCAAGATTGGACATACATTTCATAAACGTTATTTATACGTAAAGGTATAAGTTGCTACGATTTCGGTTACTATTCGAGAATTTGAAATGGCAGTGAACTATACTTACTGTGGGTTGTGGAGTGAGTGCCATTAAAAATATTAATTGAAAGATGTAGCAACTATGGTTAACTTTGGCCCGTAACTCACAATGAAAAAAAGGGATGTTTTTATTTCTAAACAATTGCACTGTCAATTTATTTCCGTTATACAATCATCTTAGGGAAGCTAATCTTAAGATAAGGAGCAACGTCTACTCAGCCATCAGGTTTCACATTTGATTGTATTTATTATTTAATTGAAAATTAAAAAACAAATCATATTCTGATTTTCAATAAATACAATCAAATGTACAATTTCATAACTACATAAATAAACAATTCCATGATAAGACTAAAAACTCTAGATTTAGACCCAAATCATAGGATTGAGACAAAGCTTCAATAAGCTGAAACATCTCCAACTAGTAACCTAAAACTCTAAGACTGACAAATACATAGACAGGAATTTATTACTCTCTTATAACAAAGGGAGGTATTCATACAGCTCCTTAGCGGCTCCTCAGTAATATTTTTAATGGTACTCACTCAATCTACAGTAAGTATGACGGGGCAAATAGATAACCTTAGCATAGGACTAACCTTTTTAGCACATCTGTAAAATAAGGGTGGGGTTTCATGGAGGGGGCTTCTTAAAAAATTTCAGTGGGTGTTGTTGAAATTTTTTAGGATTATTTTAAAGTGGGTGGTCTCATGAATTTTGTAACATAGTTTAAGCTTAAAAATTTAAGTTCCTATATTTACGTAAGTAAGTGGTCTCATGAATTTTATTATTGTACATATTCAATTGAGTAGTAAATAAATATAAAATACTCAAAAAAACTTGACAAGAATTTTAAAGCTTTATATGATTGACAAGTGACAGGAAAAAGTTTAAGCTGGTGGGGCAATTTCTAGCCCCATTCCTTTTGCATCCGCATGAGATTTTGAACTAAAAAATAGGAACTACTATTGTTGAGGACAATATTATAATTTATCTTGTAGCATTTTTTGTTTTGCTTATCAATCCCCTCCTTAAAAATAGATCATTAAACCCCCCTCGTGAAACCCCACCTTAAAAGCGTGAAACAAATAAAACGCAAAAAGGCATGACAAGAATAATACGGATGTAACACAGGATAAGGATAATGGGTTCGAATTCATTTCAATTGAATTTAAACAAAAATCCTACGTTTACAACAGGCAAGTTTCCATTGATTTTTTAAGATTCTTTTTTGAAATGGTACGATATTATATTTACGCCGAAGTTAAAAAGGGCAAGCTAGATTACACGATCGACGGCTCAACTTGTTCTAAAAGGTATGCAAGACGATTACTTTGATGTTGACCGTTTATATTTACCAGAAAAGGTTTTGCCCAACACAAAATGCGGATAGCCACAACAGATTGATCCGCATGCTGGGAGAAATTTTGTGGCGCTTGGAAATGGAAGCAGACTCCGTTAAATCCAGTCTGTTGGAGATCAAGGAAGATATATCAGTAGAGGATTGCAGGCGCAGAGCAAAGTGATGTCCATGACATGGATCTCTCTAATAGCCTTGATCTTCCACATTTTTCTTTCTTGTATATGCATAGTAAAATTGGGTTGGGGGTTAGCCAGAGCAGCAGTGAGTCAGAAAATATCACGGTGGATAATAGCATTGGGGCAGTTGATATATGTAGTAAGTATGCGGTCCATGTTCACATGCCTGGAGAGGATTGTCCATGTTAGCCATACAAGATTTGGGGACTTTTGTTAAACTTTCCATGGCTTCTGCAGTCATGCTATGGTTCGTCTCTTTGCCTCCATGTCCATTTTAATAATTCATTTCAGATATCATAAACTATTTTATGCACCATACCTCCTCTACTCAGCATTTCTACGATGAATTATATTACTAACAAAATAGTAAAATATTTGACATGTAAGAATGCACTCTGGTAGTCTTTAGTTTTCATAAATAAAGTTATTATAGATTTTCGTAAGTTAGTTTTATATCTTTTTTACTGCTTCTGCCAATAACAAATTGTCAGTTGATGAATGGATGTACAGCTTAGAGAATTGGCACTACACAGTCCTCATTGTTTTAACGGGAAATCTGAAGAACCCAACTCTTGCAGTGGACTCAATGCCAATCTGGTAAGAAATCCAATCCTCATGCAAATGCAAAAAGGTTAAATGTTATGATATTTGCATCTCAGATTTTAGTTGGTACTACACAGTCCTCATTGTTCTAACGAGACATCTGAAGAACCCAACTGTTGCAGTGGACTCAATGTCAAACTGGTAAGAATCCAATCCTCATGCAAATGCAAAAAGGTTAAGTGTTATGATATTTGCATCTCAGATTCAAATTAGAACATTTTGGTGTGTTGTTTATGTAGCATGGCAGTACTGAGATGGAAAATTATGATTCCAATGGGATTCAAAACCATTAGGTTTCTCCATTGGTTTTGGGCTTTTGTATACAATAGTTCATCCTATTGGCTATTTATAATTCAATTTTTGGTCCATAATCTGTTAAGATGTTTACTATTTCTTAACAACATTCTTCTTACACAGTTATCCTGCCTATTGAAACATAGACTTTGGAGTCTCACTGGCTACTTTAGTCCTACGCTTCTACTATTTTCTCACAGAAATCTGTTTACATTTTTACAATGTATATTTTCTAAAATATGCTTCAAAATCCCATTTTCCTACTTTAATCCTTTGGAAAGATTGATATGATATAGATAGTATTAAACACAATACTATGTGACTTATGAGTTTGTAACTTTGTTGCAGTGTGAGACTGACCAATGAACTTGAGGCAGGGTGCCCAAAAGCAAGAAAGTTCTCAGCAGTGTTTGTGTCCTTTACTTCCATGGTCATAGGAATTTTATGAATTGGTGTTATCTTCATCGCCAAAGATGATTTTGCACTACTTTTTATAGACAGTCAAGAGGTTATTAAAGAAACTTCCAAGTTTGGAACTCTTGTGGCACTAAGAATTCTCTTATACTCCTTACAAATAATTTTATCAAGTCAAATTCAGTTATTGTAGGCATGCCATTGGGTTTTTTCTTTGGACACAAACTTAATCTTCACGGACATGTAAATAAATCAGCTTGTTTATGGTAATTTACATGGGCATTATTCATATTTCTTATATTATACCACACAACTCATAATAAGGCATTTAGATTGGTATTTTGTTTGGAGTCTTAATACAAACCCTTATTGGGGCATTCATCACATATAGGAATCGGAAAGAAGAGAATTATAATTCTCATTACTCAAATTCAATGTTTGACGTTTTCAGTGTTCCACAGGGTTTTGGGGACGGGGACGACAGGGGACGCGTTTCCGAGATGTGGGGACGGGCGGCCTAAGTTTGGGGACGGCAAGGGGACGGCGGGGGGATGGCGGAGAGGGGGCGGTAGGGTGCTGAAATACATATAGTACTTGAAAAAAAAGTTATAAAAAGATGTATAAGTATAAGAATTATACATCTTGGAGACAACTAGGAGTCCCCTGGATGTCTTGAGGACACCCCAACGTCCTCAAAGTCCTAGCGGCATCTTGGAGACAGTGACACTAGTGGTGGGATGGTGGCGCTGGTGGTGGCCTGGTGGGGGGACGTCTCCCCCAAGTCCCCAAGTCTCTGAGACGTCCCCCTCTAGGAAACATGGGGTTTTTTTGGGGGGACGCGTCCCCGTATATTTAGATTAATGATTTTTATTATAGGCCTTTTAAGTTAAACATCAATTAGAATTTGAGGACATATTGGAAAGAAGAGAATTATAGATCTCATTATTCAAAATTAGAATTTGAGGACATATTGGAAAGAAGAGAATTATAGATCTCATTATTCAAATTCAATGTTGATGTTTTTATATTTAGATTAATGAGTTTTATTATAGGCCTCTCAAACTGAAGATTGAACTAGAATTTGGGGAGGTTCAAAAGGTGGCTCCCTAGGACATGTAAAACTTCAAAAGGTAGTTGAATATTTTTCAAGTAATGATAAACAAAACAATGTCTCATAGTTTATTATAATATTTTTGGTATTAATTAATTAAATAGTTAAATCTAATATTAATATTTATTAAATTAATATTATTTTTAGTTATTTTAAAATCAATCAATATATTAGTATTTGTTTTTATAAATATATTAATATTTATTGTTAATATAATTTTAAAATAAAATAAAAACTCTTAAATAAATCAAACTGATTTTTATAGTAAGAAACAAAATAATATCTTAAATATATTTATATGAAAAATTAGTGATTTTATTTTTCTTCAAGACTATTAAAATATTATTTTATTGTATTTACTTTACTTTTAACTAAAAAAATATTGTTATTTATTTGCAAATTATTAAAAAATAAATTACTTTATTTACATCATTTATTTACTTAATTATTTTATAGATATTTTACTTGCTAAAAAGTTATTCTATTTATTATTCTTGAGTAAATAAAACATTTTTTTATTAAATTAAAAAATTATCCTTGAATAATTGTAGGGAAAATTAAAGTAACTTTTAGACAAATAAAAATGAAATAATTCTTATATAGATCTATGATTCTAAACTATAATAAAATATTAAATAAAATAACGTTTAAGTAGACCTTATTCACTTAATTGACATGTTAATTTGACATAATAATACATTATATATAAAATACACTACACAATAATAAGTAAGGATATAATTTAAATTTTAATATGATTAAATAACAAATATGTGTTAAATATTTAACATATTTAATACAAATATACACCTTTAAAATAATATAATATTTTTAAAATATATTAAATAATTTATATTATATAAAATTAAAATATAATATAAATAATAAATAAATACATTAATTTAAATATATAATTTATAATATAATATTTTATTTAAAATCTATATACATATAATTTCTATATTTCTTTTAATCAAATTCAAATGAGCAATCCACCTACCTTCTTCAGGGTGCCTATTCAAATCCACCAACTCCAGTGACTGAAACACCAACTCCAAACTCCGAATACAAATCTGATCTTGGACACAATCACCAATCTGCACAACACTTAGAGCAGAATCAGGCTGCCCTTTTTCAATGCAACTCCATCTACAATACACAAACTACCGAAGATAATTTGCAGGATCCCAAGTGATATAAATTTCCTCTTCAGAAGTACAAGAAGACCAACTCTCTCTTTTCACAGCTCAAGCAAAAATGTATATCATAGTATATCTTCACATACACAGTCCGTCATAGAAACCTCTGCTCCTTTTTAAACACATCCTCACACTATAGCAGCAATTTTTTTATATAGAAATCACTCCATACACCAACTTATCAAGCATAAGACCTCTCTTAACGCACTTTACACACACCAGATGGTCAAGGTTCTTTTTGATACTACACAGCCTTCTCACTTATACTGCAGCTCACCTGCACATATCTTTTCCAGCTTTTCATGAACACGCACTGAAGAAACATACACACATCCTTCAGTCAGCTCTATATTTCCTCACACCATCACAACTGAGTAACTTGAAACGATTTTTTTCTTCTAAGTCGATAACCATACAAACTTCAAGACCTCCCCATACCACAAAAACATACACAAATCTGTAATCACAATTACAAAGAGCAATGCATATTCAACCAGCAAAAACATAACTAGCTGCCGTCAGTTCATTATGAAGATGCCGTTCACCTTCAATCAAAACTTAGTAAAAAATCTTTTTCAGATAATTCAATACACCTCACACCACATTTAGTCTTCATCCAGCTCCATAAAGTCGATAGATTTTTTCATAGCCAGAAAAATATATTAAGAGAACCGTTGAACATTTTCTTGCCCAATAAAAATCATGAAGCCTATTTTTTTTCTTTTTTTCCTTTTTAGGAAAGTATATCATAAAATCCATATGCACAGATTACTCATCCTACCACCCACGCATACAAAAATTCTGGCGAATTTTTGGTGAATCCCGATGTCATTCCAGAACCGACGCTGCCATAATCATTCAGGACTCTGCCAGAAATTAAAGGATTCGAAATAGAAGTAGCCGCTGCAAAAATAGAGTCCGCTTCATGCTGAAATCAAGCCGACAAAGACTAATGTATGCAGAGGATAATTTCAGCCGAGCTGGGAAATATTTCCAGCCGCCACAAATAAATTCAGTCGCTTGGAATTTGCTAAGGCATATCTCCATAAAATCTTGCCTTCACACGACTTCCTCAAAAACATATATTTGCATTCAGTTTTTTTACTGCAAATTAAATACATCTGCCCTACTCAGAACTCCACGCCTTCACCCCTAAAGCCACGATACACAGAAAAATAACTGCACTCCATCAAAGATAGCCATCTCCAAAACTATCACCAGAAGCAGCGACTCTCTTCAGAAAACCATCTTCAGAAATGATAACTAGCTCACAACTTCATTCTCACGATTTCATACATGCTCGACACCAACAGATACGTCTCTACCAAAAAAAAAAACTGCTCGAATTAAACCCAAACGATTTCATATAGCCCAACTCTTCCCATCCACGATTTATAATAAAGGCGATACCAGATAATCTTCATTGAAATATAAAATCGGCTCCACAAATTTAATTAATATCTCCTTCAAAAAATGGTCGAGAACTTTCAGAAAAATGAAAATAAAAGCCAACGCCTTTTTTTAAAACAATGACTATAATGTAACACGCCTCGTATCTTTAGCCGCTGTCCCTCTATAAAAATTGCAGAGATTATAAAGTTTTCTGAGCCGTCGTAAACTCTTTTCAATCAACATAACCAAGAACCGTGCCACAAAAACATAGGCATAACAGAATAATACGCCAAGCAGCACCCGACACATAAAGATAATATGAAATTTGTCTCTTATGAAGGTGAAGGAAATAATCGATTTATGTAAATGCCGACTTTTCAATAAGAGACCGAAAAAAAAAAAACAAAACAAACAAACAAACTGAAATAGCACAACATGCTAAAAAGTAAACTACCAACCAGCTGATGCAGACACCCAAGTAGCTGAAGCACACAACCAAGCAAGTGAAGTAGACACTCACCCAGTTCAAACAGGGAGTTCAAGCTGCTGAATGAGACAAACATCCAAACAGCTCAAGCAAGCAGCCAAATAGTTCAAGCACACAACTAGGCAACTCAACACATAGGGAGGTAGTTCAAGCTCAAGCAGTTCAAGCACACAAGCAACCTGCTCAATCTTGACATCAATGACAAAATATTCTAATTTTTCTAATATTAAAATATTGTTAAGATCAAAACCCCTACACTGACGTCCATAGTAATAAAACTAGCATATATATATTATTATTTAATAATATATATAAAATATGCCGAGAGATATCCTTCATGATGGGCCTATTTTTTAATCATTTTTTCACACAAAAGTTAATAGGTGCCTTGAGAAGCATATCTCTCGGCATATTTTATATATATTATTAAATAATAATATATATATGCTAGTAGCATTCACAGTGAAACATGTAAAATATTAAATGAATAATAGGGTTGAGGATAGGTTAGTGTTAGGGTTATCGTTAGGGTTAGGAATACAATTAGGGTTGGGGATAAGGTTAGAGATAGAATTAGGGTTAGCAATAGAATTATGGTTAAGGTTAGGGTTAGTGTCAGGGTTTGATGATAAAGTTAGGGTTAGGGTTAGAGTTAGAATAAAATGTTGGTTAGGGTTAGGTTAGTTTATGCATTAGATTAGGATTAGGGTTAAGCTTAAGATTAGAGTTAAGGTTAGGGTTACAGATAGAATATGGATGGGGGTTAGGGTTAACGTAAAAGGTAGGATCAAAGATAGAATTAGGTTTAGATATCAAATTAGGGCTAGCAATAGAATCATGGTAAAGGTTGGGGTTAGGGTTAATATTAGGTTTTGGGTTATGGTTAGGGTTAGAGATAGAAATAAGGGTTAGGGTTAGAGTTAGGATTAGATTAGAGTTTGTGTTGGGGATAAGGTTAGGGTTAGGATTAAGGTTTGAATTAGAGTTAGGTTTAGGGAAAATATTAAGGTTATGATTACAATAAGGTTTATAGATGATTTATAGTTAGGGTTGGGGTTAGAAATAGTGTTAGTGTCGAGGTTAGGATTAGGGTTAGAGTTACTATTAGAATTAGGGTTAGGTATAGGGTTATGCTAAAGGTTAGGTTTATGGTTAATGTTAGGGTTTGGGTAGGGTTAGGGTTAGAGATATTAGTGAATCCTAACATTATCCCTTACCCTAAATGAACCCTAACATTATCCCTTACCATAATTGAACCCTAACATTATCCCTTACCTCAAATGAAGCCTAATCCCATCCCTAATTGAACGCTAGTCTTAGTCCTTTGAATTTAATTGAACCATAACCCTAACCCTAATTATAACCCCAATTAAGCCCTAAATGTAATTGAAATGTAATCATAATGTTGACCCACTATACGCTAACCATAAATCATCCCTAACCCTTAGTAAACCCTAACCTTAACCCTAGTTAAAGTCCAACTCTAATTAAATTCTGACCCTAACCCTAATTGAACTCTAACTATAATCCTAATCATAAATGTAACTCCAAGCTTTATCTTAAAACCCTAATTGGACCCTAAACATAATCATAATTGGACCCTAATTTAATTATAACCTTAATTAAATCATAACCCTTGAAGCATAAACAAATCCATAATTGAACCCTATATGTAACCCTAATTGAATCTTATCCATAACTAAACCCTATATATAACACCAATAGAGTCTCAACCCTTTTTGAGTTCTAACTTTAATCTTGGCCCTAATTACACCCTCTATAATTGAAGCCTAAACCTAATTAAACCATAACCTTAACCCTAAACCTTAAAAGAGTCATAATTGTAGTTGAACCCTAATCGTAACTTTAAACATAACAATAACTATTAGCCTAGTTCAACCCTAACTCTAATGCTAATTAAACACTTATGAAATCTTAACCCTAAATGAACCCTAATCATAACCTTCACCCTAACCCTATTTGATCCCTAATCTTGACCATAACCCCAAGTATTATCATAGAACCCTAGCCATATCCCTAACCTAAATAAAAATATATCTTTAAGATTTAGTGAACACTACTCTAATTGAACTCTTACCCTAACTCTAACCTTAATTGAACTGTAACCCATATTAAATGATCACCATAATGAAATGTTAACATTAATTAAATTATAACCCTAACAATAACTAAAACCTAACCCTAAGTAAACACTTGAACATTAATTGAACCCTAAATATAACCCCAACTCTTTGAACCCTAAACCTTATTAAACACCAATTGAACCTTAACCCTAACCCTAATTAAATACCAATTGAACTTTAACTGTAACCCTAGTTGAACCTTAACCCCAACTAAACCATAATCTTGCTACTAATTAATCTACAACCCTAAGTCCAACACCAACCATAATCTTAACCCATAACTCTTATCCCTAACCCTAATTAAAATTCAATCCTAGTTATAACGCTAATTGAACCCAACCCTAACCCCAACATTTATCTTAGAATTGTAACCCTAATTAAACTTGAGTCATAATTGAACCTAAACCATTACACTAATTGAACTCTAACCCTAATTGAACCCAAACCCTATTTGAATCTTAATCATAACCCTAATATTGAGCCCAAGCATTATTTCATAGCCCTAACCCAAACCCTAAGCCCAAACTTCAAGCTAATGCTAACCCTAAGCTATATCACATAACCCTAATTGAACCCTAACCCAACCTCTAATTAAATTTTAACCCTAACCTTTATCATAATTTTAACCCTAACTCTAACTATAACCCTAATTCTAGTTCTAACCCTAACTATAATTCTAACTCTGTTCATAATTCAAATTCTATCATTAACCCTAATTCTAACTATAATAATAAAATTGAACCCTGAACCTAACCTAGCCTTGACCTTACCCCTAATGCTAATTACACCTAATCCTAATTGAACCATAATCCTAGCCGAGTCATAACCCTATTAAATTGTAATAAACAACTCTAACTATAACCTTTAACCTTAACTCTAATTGAACTATAACCAAACCCTTTTCAACTCCAATCCCGATTGAATCCAATCCTAATTGATCCCTAACCCTAGATCCCTAATTGAACCCTACCTTATGTTAACTCTAACACTAACCTTAATTGAACCCTAACCCTAAATGAACCCTAATTGTAATTGAAACTCTAAGATTAAAAGAAGTCTAACCTTGACCTATTTTAAAGCTAACACTAACTAAATCCTAAATAAACCCTAACCCTAATCTTAATTTATCCCTAACCCTAACTTTAATAATAACCTTAATTGAACACTAAACTTAAAACTAATTAAGATTTAACCCTAATCCTAATCATAGTTGTGCCCTAGCCCTAGTTTAACCCTAACCTTATTAGAACCCTAACCCTAACAATAGTATTAATTTAATCCTATAGCTAATCCTAATTGAAACCTAACCATAATTAAATCTTAATCTTAACCCTAAACCTAACCCTAATTTAATGCTAATAGAATCATAATCCTAATTAAGTTCCCATTATATAATTTATATAACATGAAAAATAAACTCCATACATAACCCTATCTTTAATCAAATTTATTATATGTAACCCTAATCAAAGCCTAACACTCACTGAACCTTAATTAAAACCTAACTCTAATCTTAAGTGAACCCTATTCCTAACCCTAAATGAACTCTA
>CM021105.1:503322206-503404496 GCA_007115665.2 Sequoiadendron giganteum
AAACTTAAATAGTTCGACCAAAAAAAAAAAAAAAGAAAGGAAACAAAATTGAGACCAACACAGGACCACAAGACTCCTACAAGTCTCCCAACAACTTGAAACCAGTGATCACATTTGATTCCTAGGACAAAAATTGGAGCTTCTTTTCAAAAGAAAAAGGCCCCTACTGAGTGGCATGAGTACTCACCATGACATCATGAGCCGAGGTATCCACCATTTTATCTTTCTTCTTTTGCACATGACCAACCTTCAGACCATGATTTGCAACCCATTTCCCCTAGCACTTCCTTAATTCATCCCAAAAAACTTGAAGGGTGATGGCAGTGCTCTTCATGGTTTCTTTACTATATAATTGGTGATGACCTTGAGGCATTGCATGGTTTTCTCTTGGTTTTGATGGATAACATCAATCTTAGTTATCAAATTCTTTTTATATTTCTCTATACTAACAATGGAACTCAAATCTCTTAGCTCCTTCTCCCAAATCACTGACCTCTCAAATGACTTGGCTAGAAATGCAATCATGTCCTAGTTCACCCTTGTTCCCCACCTCCCCCAGCCATGGGACCTGCTAATCCAAAACCTTCCTTTATAAAATTTGGATTCCTTCTTTAGTTATTACTAGTTGGCCCAAGATCCACTTCATGATATCCTTATGGTCCTTGATAGGAAGAATTTTGTGTGGGGACTTCTATTCTTGGGAGATAGAACAAAAAAATCCGACACTCTCATTCAAGGAGAAACCCTAGAGATCTCAACCTTAAACTTATGCAAAGAAGAAAGAGATCTTACAATAGGGTTGTCCTAGGATATTATTGTAAACTAAAGAGGGGTTCACCACCAAGCTAGGGCTTGGAAAGACTAATTCAATGCAAGATGTAATGCTTAACCCTAATATGATGCAATCTTTCACTAAATGACCTAAAAATGCATGTGAAATAGAATAGAAAGCTACAAGATGAATTACATGCACCTGGAAATCTGAAGAAGACTAGATGAAGGCTTGAAATGTTGGAAATACTAATTTTAAATCATGTTGGGACTCATACACTATTTTGGGTGATTTAGTCCCAAATTTGGGTTTTTGTGCAAAAAATGGAATCTGGAAAATGGGTGTCTGAAACTGCAAAGACCTAAAAATGACCTAAACTGGGAATCATATGCTAGAACTGGTGTATTAGTCTAGTTAGGGTTTTCTGGAACTTCAAGGTCTTAATCTAATCTTCAATGTCTACTATGTATCTCCCAACTGATTTTCGGATCCAAAAACCTGATTTGCAACCTATAAAAGTCTTCCAAGCATCTCTGACGCAAGGTGACAACTTTAACAATTTTGAACACTTTGACAAATTTCTCCAATCTTTCTCTTCAATATGACTTCAACATAAACCTACAAATCACATACCAAAGAGGGAATTTTTTTGTTTCGTTAGTGGATAGGGGAACTTACCTTGGTCAAACCTCACTTTGCTAATCAAACCTTGAAATGAAATGAAATAGAAATGGAGAATAATGAATGAATAAAATATGGTGTTACAACTCACCAAAATATAACAATAAAGTGTTGCAAACATGTATGAAGTGGCTCCAACGGATGTATATCTTGACTCTTTCTTGGATAAGATAGATCTTGAATAGAATGCTAGCTTGAATTATGAAACCCTACACCACAATTGTTAGCCCCAAAACAAGCATGATGCATGAAGACTTTGACATGATGCTTGATACTTGAATAATTCTCTAAATCATGATTATTTTCCCTCAAAGACTCTTGAATGCTCTTATGAACTCAAAATTTCTATTATGCATTCTCTCACAAAAGTCTTAGGCAATCTCTTGAATGCTTATGTGAAAACAAGTGAAATAACCTTGTATTTATACTTAATTATGCAAAAATTCCCAACATTACAACTCTACAATCTAACATTAGATCTAGGAGGATTAAATTTTGCCAAGAATTTGAATTAATTTTGATTTTGGGTCACATGAGACTCATACATCCAAGGTGTTGTATGAGTCCTAGACCACCAAATATGTGCCACACAACCTAAAAGCACCTAAATTATGATTGGATGTTGATTTATGTTAGGATTATCCTCAAAAAGATGCATTAAATGAGGCTTTTTAATGCAAAATAAGGCCAATTAAAGCATAAAGAGTCCCAATTATTAATGAAAACCCTCTATAAAAGTGTGAAAGTATGTTACAACACTTTACAACACCTAAAATAAGGTACAATTAAGTTTATTTAGTTTATAAGGGCCCAAGACCTAATGTGACTATGTTAAACACATTACGACACTAAGTCAAGGCATCATTAAGCTCAGTTTTATAAGGAGGTCCCAAACAAGTGTGAAAATGTCACCAACGATATTTTTTGACACTACATTTAGCCCCCACTTTAGTGAGAGGATGAACTTACTTCAAACTCACACTAAAGTATAAAAAAATGCATCAAGAGGGGTCCAAATGCAACAATGTCGATGAAATAAGATGAAAAAAATCAAGAGGGGTGATTAAGCCCCCAAGATCAAGATCCCATGACAAACCAACACGGCCATAAAAGAAAAAATGTGAAAAATGATATAAAGAGCATCATTAAGACACAAGAATACAATGCCAAAGACAAGGATAAAAGAAGAATGAAAAAAAGGGGCGGATCAAGCTTCAACCAATTTTCCATTGTGACGTGGATCAGATCTAGGTTGTTTGTCCAAAAATACACACTCACTCTAAGGAAATAGAACTTCAAGCTATTCATTGGGTTAGAATCCAAAAAAGGTGAGACACATACACACACGGTTGGTATGCAATCACACTCACGTGCAAGTGGCTAAGGGAAAGTCATGCCTCTTTTGGGCTTCCCAACAAACCATACCAAAGTTATATCTCCTAATAACTTTAATAAGGCACCACACAACAATGAACTTTGAGCTTCATGAGGCAAGCAAAGCTTCGTATGCTTGGTGTGTCCCCAATAATTGTTTACCGTTGAAGAAAAGGACAATTTTGTGACTAATTTGATCCTATTTTTGGCATCTTAGCCCCTAAATAACCTCTTTTTATCATTTACCAAGTCCTATTTCAAAGTGTTGTAAAGAGTTGTAACAAACTCTCACACTTTCCTAGGATTTTCCTCAATAAATTGACCCTTTTTCTAATGATAAAATTACCCCTTAATATACTTATAGGTAATACTTAAATGTGTTTCAGAAGACAATCCCATTAAATGACAATAATTACATTTTAATTCTTGACAACCACTTGAAATTTCCCAAGTGGACTAAGTCACCACCTTGGGTGACTTAGTCCCATTTGGCATAACTATCAAAATTATTCCAAAATTCTAGCGGGATATTGTCTCCTAAACCCTAAGGTTGGCCTATGATGTGTTATTTTCAGAAAATTAGGGCACATGTATAAATAAAGGGTTTTCCCCTTATTTTCACCCTAATTCTAATTCTTCTATTCTATCACTCAATCTTCTTAATCACTCATCCATCATTCCTCTCAAGCAATCTATGGTTTGAGTATTCTAAGTCATCACAACATCTCTCCAAAGCATTCAAGGGTTGAATCTTCCTCCACTGCTATATCAACTCAAGATCAATCATCATGGAAAGGTACTAACTCCATTTTTTCATGCTCCATTACCTTATTTCATCACTTTAGTTTAATTATCTAAAAGGGGTTTGACCAAGGCAAACCCCCATGCCCTAACAATCGACATTTCTCTTTCTCTCTTTGTGTGTTTGCAGATTTAGGTACATTGAAGGATTGGAAATCATTGAATAATGGATTGAAAGCTTGTTGAAGTCATCTCCTTGTTGGATAGGTAAGAAAATACACTAAAATTCACTTACAATACCGAAGATCAAAGTTTTAGAACCAAATACCTAGAGGAGCAGAAAGTGCAGACTGAGGGCTTCTGTTTCCACTTTCAAACTTTCAGAAAAGCCAAAGTGGAATAAGTCACCATTAGTGGTGACTTAGTCCCACTGTACATGTTTTTCAGAGTCTCCTGCAGATTTGGATACCCATTTGGCTGAAACGGGCTCCAATACAGTTTTCCAGATCTCGGACTAAGTCGCCTAGCTTGGCAGAAGTGTCCCAGTAGGCCAAAATTCTAGATTTAGCAAAATTTCTAGTCTACAATACACTTTGAGGTGCACACCTTTAATCTCATATATATATATTTTTTCTTTACTTGCATTTCTAAGTCATTTTCTAGGTCTTCTTGCATATCATTATGTGTTTTCAAACACGATACATTTCCTAAATCTTACATTATTATTTAGTTTCTTTTATCAATTTCCAGCATTTGGGGAATTTCATTTAGACACATTGCACACAAATTAGCATAATCTTGAATGTTAACATTGCCATTTTTGTATCCCTCACTCCTTTTAGGTGGAAAACCCTAGAAGTGTTTTATGCAAGGTGGCCATATAACCGAAAAATACAAATGCATCAATAAGGAACATTCAAAAGAGTCTTGCTTAGTTAATACGAGGTCTTAACTGAGGGAACATTGTGTCTAATGTCTCCAAGAGAGGACCAATCAAAGAATAAAAGATTCACAACTTAGGGGATGCAGTGAGTCACATCAAGCCACTAAGAGGAATATAATATGCTAAGAGAGATCACACTCTAGAAGAACATCACACCCAATGTCATCACAAAGAAAACAACACATTGCATGAAGTGAGAATATTGCACCATGAACCATAAGATATGAAAAATAATAATGCCAATGTATGCCCACATTTTAAAGAAATTGATAAACACCATACTGTGAGCAATGACTTTAAATTAGCAAATGATAAATGCTAACAATAAAGAAGACATGAGAGCCAACTTGGAAGGCCCTATTCCAAATCATATGTTTCCAAATGAAGCTATGTCATGCAAAAGAAAATAAAAGAGAGGGGTTACTCCCAAAATGAAACTCCAAATATATAGAAGGGATCTATGTTTCAGTATGTTCTTGAAACAATGTTTTAAGAGAGCTCAGAATTATCACCATTCCCCAAATACACATAGAATTGGAAGAATGACACAAAAAGAGTGAAAACAAAGTAAAAAAATCTTTCCAAGTCAACATGGAAGAGACATAAGTATCTCGATGCCTTGTATCATCCCCAAAAGGAAAACACAAGACAAAGAAAAGAAATAAAGAAAAGGTAAAGGAAAAGTTTTTGGTTCAAAATGGAAGAGATATAAATGTCTTGACGCCTTGCGTCATACACAAAAGGAAAACACAAGACAAATGAAAAAGATAAATGAAAAGTGAAAAAATGTACGACATAGAGAAGAATGTAGGTACAAATAGAGGAATGTCACAAAGAGAGAGAGAACATCAAACATAACATCGCGGGGGATGACATCATGCACATGCAATCACACAAAAAACAATGAAAAGGAAATTACACAAAATACTAGTAAGGCACATGCGAGTCTACCTAACTAAAGGGACAACAACAAATGTGTTACTAGGACAAGTCTATCTAATTATTTCCCCCACTGGGTGTAAGACAAAAATGAGTCGAGATAGGTGATGGGAAGGAGCTCCTTGCATCTTGAAATGATTTGCAATAAGTGTATAACATGTAATAGTGAGAATGTTAAGATCCTAAAACCATTACATGGAAAGGAGAAAAAAGGGTTCCACTTTAAGGGAATATTTATATGATATCAAGCCTTTTAAATATTTTTTTTAAGACATGACACTCATCAGTACTATGTCCATGAATTCTATGATATCGACAATGTGATGTGTTTTTATTCTTAGGATTTGGTTGTTGGTTTTCTCTTATGGGAGGTAATGTTATAAGTCCACGATGTAGAAGTATCTATAAATTCCTTTGAATGTCTATTCGTGGGTAAGGGAATCATTATTTCATTTGTTTGTAAGGTCTTCTCAACTTGATAGATTCACCAGTTTCTCGAGTTGAATGTTGAGGAAGAGGACCAAAGATGATTTCTTCTTCCTTGAGAAATACCAGTTATTCTTTAGGAAGGAGGACATTCATATCGGGAGGAGGTTCTTGATATCCTATCCCTTTTGTATTTTTAATTAGTATTTGCTCTAAGAGTTGATGAATTTCATGTTCACTTGTTGTATCACATCCTTGTTTACTTGAGATTGTAAATCCTTTTCCATATGTCTCTTCTAGGTTGATGGGAGTGTTTGTCACTTTGTTAACATAGAATGGTTGAGTGTTTTCTTTATTAGAGGAACTAGGTTCACCTATTGTAGGGAACTTAGTTTCAAATCTTGTTTCAATTTCATGATGTAAGTAACCAAACATCTCAGATGGTGGTATTATAGGGGGTATTGGTTGTTTCATTGATGGATAAAAGGATGCATTAGCTTCAAGGTTGTTAAGGAGATAATTTATCAATTTATTCATGCTATCATCATCTTCTCCAATGATGTCAACATCACTAAGAGGACATTCATTAGGATTCGATTGAGCATGAGTAAGTTCAATGTCATTAGAGTCATATCCAAAAGAAAAACTTGACACATCCACTAAGGACTTCAAGGACATCTCGAAAGTTTTCGAAAACATATATCTATGATGGAAATGCAAATTTTGAATTCTAAACTATGCAATAATTTGAAATGAACTGTTCTAGATGCAATTTTGAATTTAAGAAATGCACAAGATGAATTGATTTAAACTAGATGCAATGAACTGAATGAAATAGAAATCCTGTAAGATGAAACAAAAATGTATCCATAGAAAATAGAAGCACAAAAATAGAGTTTTAAATTTTAGAAAATGTAGTGCAGAATCTGCACAAGGACTAAATTGCCTAGAGGTGCATATGAGTCCCAGTGAGGATTTTTTTCAAGATTTTTAGAAAATTTTAAATGATTTTTATGCTTTTTATGATGTATGATCTATGACATAAGTGAAAATGCAGATTTTATATGATTTTCAATGATTTGAGATGCAAAAATGCAACCTATATTCACTTTCACTAATGTAAAATTTAGAAACCCTATAATACCAATTAACTAATGCGAAATCTAATGCAAGCAAGATCTAGGAAGATGTTCTACATGCAAGTTCACCAAAATGAAATGAAGAATTTTGTGTGTGGGGAATTCTATGCTTGAGAGATAGAACAACAAAATCCAACTCTCATTCAAGGACAAACCCTAGAGATCTCAACCTCAGGTATGCAAAAGATAAAGAGATCCTGCAATAGGGTTGTCCTAGGATCTGATTGTAAACTAAAGAGGGGTTCACCACCAAGATAGGACTTGAAAATACTAACGCAATGCAAGATGTAATGCTTAACCCTAATATGATGCAATATTAACACTAAATGATCTAAAAATGCATGTGAAACAAAATATAAAGATGCAAGATGAAATGTGTGCACCTAGAAATCTTAAGATGACTGAGTGAAGGCCTGAAATGATAGAAATACTAATTTTAAAGCCTGTTAGGAGTCATATGTGAGTCTGGGAAATTTAGTCCCAAATTTGGATTTTTGTGCAAATACTGGAATCTGACAAATGAGTGTCTGAAACTATAAAGACCTGAAAAATGACCTAAACTGGGACACATATTGTAGGATTGGTGTATTAGTCTAATTAGGGTTTTCTAGAACTTCAAGGTTTGAATCTACTCTTCAATTTCTACTTTATACCTCCCAATTGATTTTTGGATCTCTAAAACCCTAATTTTCAACTTGTAGAACTCTTCCAAGTATCTCCAATGCAAAGTGACAACTTTAACAATATTGAACACTTTGAAAAATTTCTCCAATAATTCTCTTCAATATGTCTTCAACCTAAACCTATAAATCACACACTAAAGAGAGGGAAAAATATGTTTTTGTTAGTGGATAGGAGTTTTCCTTGGTCAAACCTCAATTTGCTAATCAAACCTTGAAATCAAATGAAATAGAAATGGAGAATGATGAATGAACAAAATATGATGTTACTACTCACCAAACTCTAGCAATAAAGTGTTGTAAACATGTATGCAGTGGCTCCAATGGATGTAGATCTTGAATCTTGATTGGATAAGATAGATCTTGAATAGAATGCTAGCTTGAATCATAAAATCCTATATCACAATTTTTAGCTCCAAAACAAACATGATGCATGAAGACTTTGACATGATGCTTGATACTTGAATAATTCTCTAAAACACTTGATGATCTACCCTTGAAGACTCTTGAATTATCTTGAAAATTCTTGAATGCTCTTGTGAAATCAAACATTTAATTATAAATGCTCTCACAAAATTCTTAGGTGATCTCTTGAATGCTTAGGTGAAAATGAGTGAAAGAACCTTGTATTTATACATAATTATGCAAAAAAAATCCATATTACAACACTACAAGCTGACATCAGATCTAGGAGGATAAAATCTCACCAAGAATTTGAATTAATTTTAATTTTGGGCCACACGGGACTCATACACCCAAGGTGGCGCATGAGTCCCATTATGCATATATTATGGGACAATTTTTAAAAATACTTAGAAAGGTGTGAAATTAGGATCGAAACCCAAAACCCTAGGTGGGACCCATACGCCCAAGGTAGAATATGAGCCCCATACCACCAAATCTAGGCAACACAACCTGAAAATACCTGAATTATGATTGGATGTTGATTTATGTCAGGATTATCCTCAAAAAGATGCATTAAATGAGGCTTGTGGATGAAAAATAAGGCCAATTAAAGCATAAAGAAGCCCAATTATTAATGAAAACCCTAGAAAAGTGTGAAAGTGTGTTACAACACTTCACAATGCCTAAAATAAGGTACAATTAAGTTTATTTAGTTTATAAATTCTAAGACCTAATGTGAATGTGTTAAACACAATACAACACTACGTCAAGGCATCATTAAGCTCAATTTTATGAGGGCCTAAAAAAGTTTGAAAATGTCATTGATGACATTTTTTGACACTACATTTAGCCCCCACTTTAGTGAGAGGATGAACTTGCTTCAAACTCACACTAAATTAAACAAAATCACATTAAGAGGGGTCTAAATGCACCAATGTTGATGAGATAGGATGACAACAATCAAGAGCGGTGATCAAGCCCCTAGGATCAAGATCCCATGGTAAAACAACATGGGAACAAAAGAACACATGTGAAAAATGATATAAATAGCATCAATGAGGCAAAAGCATACATTGCAAAAGACAAGGAGAAAAGAAGAATAAAAAAAAAGGAGTGGATCAATCTTTGATCATTTGTCCATTGCGATGTTGATCAAATCTAGGTTTTTTTTCCAAAAATGTACACTCACTTTGAGGCAATGGAACTTCAATCTATCCATTCAGTGAGAATCCGAAAAAGGTGAGACACATACACACGCAACCGGTATGTGCTCACACTCACGCACGATTGGCTAAGGGGAAGTCATGCCTTGGTTGGGGTTCCCGACAAATCATACCAAATTTATACCTCTTGATAACTTTGATAAGGTGTCACACAATAATGAACTTTGAGCTTCATGAGGAAAGCAATGCTTTGTATGTGGGTATATGCAGGATCATCATGGAAAAAATAGGCCCTTAAGTGGAAATGAAAATTCAAAAAAAATCAGAGTTAGACAACTTGACGTAAAAATTTGAATATGTTATCTATATTATTTCAAAAATATGTAAAAAAAGAATCTGTAGAAAATTGAATGTAGTTTCTAAACTACTAGATATATATATATATATATCTATTTGGTGAAAATTTGAAATTTCAATGTGGTAGTACTTAAATTTCAAGGAAAAATAAGAAGTAGGTGTCTGTCTGACCACCCTAACCACAATAAAATGATAATATTTTTTATAATATTTCAGATATAAGTAGATGAATCATGTCCCAATGTGATGCATATTTTTTAGTATTTTTTCCAAGTAAATAATTAATTATGAATTTTTTATTACAACTTTTAAAAAATATAAAAAACCTGTATGTCTGACCACCTTAACTTGGTCAAAACTTCATGAAATTCAAATTTATTTATTTTAGTCATATAGTACGCAAAACATAGAATGTGACACATGTTTTGGATTCAAAAAATGTGATACAATTTGAAAGATATAGATGTTTTCAATCAGCCTATCAATCATGACTTTAGTCATAATTCAAATAGAAAATGAATAATAATTATTTATTAAATTCAAATTAAAGCATAATTTATATTGGTGGAAAGCTAAGAATCTCCTTTAAAAACCCTTTTCGCTTCATCAATTTAGGGTAAAAAAAAGTCGTCAGCCACATGGGCGAAGTCTAGAAAAGCAAGGTAAGTTGTTAAACACATTTTTTGTGATGACTTTTTAGGATTGGCATGTCCTAGCCAAATTCTGAAGAAAAACCGAGGCTAATCCCTAGGTAGTAGGTTTTGTGTCAGACATATCGGATATCCAATCCAAATCGGATATCCGTTTTGAATCGGATATCCTTTATATATATATTATTTTTTTAAAAATCTAATATATTTTTTAATATATGATTTATAAAATTGCTATATCCAAATTAGATATCCAATTTGAATCAGATATTTGATTTGTTCTATATATAATTTAAAAAAATCTAATATAGTTTTTAAGATATGATTTTAGAAATTGCAATAAATAGTTTATAGTTTATTTAAATATATCTAGTTGAGAATATACATTATAGTTTATAATTCAATATATAACATATAATATATGATAATCTCTTAGGGAATTATGTATAATATATAATATATTATATTATTATGTATAATATTTAAATATTATTTATATATTTTAGTTAATGTATAAATATTTATATATATATATATATATATATATTAAGTTAATATATAAAATATTATATAACTAATTAATATTACTAATATATAAAATATTTAAATATTATCTCGTTCCCTCTCTCTCTCCCTCTCTCTCTCCCTCCCTCTCTCCATTTCCCTCTCTCTCTCTCTCTCTCTCTCTCTCTCTCTCTCTCTCTCTCTCTCTCTCTCTCTCTCTCTTCCTCTTAGGTCTTTCCCTCTCTCCCTCTCTCCTCTCTCCGACTCTTCCCCTCTCTCTCTCTCTCCCTCTCTCTCTCTCCTCTGGGGTATTTCCCTCTCTCCTCTCCTCTCTCCTCTCTCTCTCTCTCTCTCTTCTCTCTCTCTTCCTCTTGGTCTTTCCCTATCTCTCTCTCCCCTCCTCTCTCTCTCTCTCAATCCCCTCTCTCTCTCTTCCTCTTAGGTCTTTCCCTCTCATTCTCTCCCTCTCTCCCTCTCCCTCTCCCTCTCCCTTTCCCTCTCCCTTTCCCTCTCTCTCCCCTTGATCTCTCTCTCTCTCTCTCTCTCTCTCTCAGGTCTTTCCCTCTCTCACTCTCTCCATCTCTCTCCCACTCTCCCCCTTTCTCTCTCCCTCTCTCCCTCTTAGGTCTTTCCCTCTCTTTCTTTCCCTATCTCCCTCTCTCCCTCTCTCCCTTTCTTTCCTATTCTCCCTCTCTCCCTTTCTTTCCTAGTCTCCCTCTCTCTCACTCTCTCTCCCCTTCTTCCCCTCTTCCCCTCTTCCTCTCTCCCTTACCCCTCCTAATTCTCTCTCTCTCTCTCTCCCTCCCTTTCCCCTCCTTATTCTCTCTCCCCTTCTTCCCCTCCTCCCCTCTCTTTCACCTTCTTCCCCTCCTCCCCTCTCTCTTCCCCCTCCTAATTCTCTCTCTCTCTATCCTTCTTCCCTTCTCCCTCCCCCTCCTAATTCTCTCTCTCCTTTTCCCTCTCTAGCTTTCTCTCCTGTCACTCTCTCTCCTCTCTCTCCCTCTCCTCCCCTCTCTCTCTCTCTCTCTCTCTCTCTCTCTCCCCTTCTTCCCCTCTCCCTTCCCCCTCCTAATTCTTTGTCTCTCTATCTCTATCTCTCTCTCCTTCTTCCCCTCTTCCCCTCTACCTTCCCCCTCCTAATTATCTCTCTCTATCTCTCCCTTTTCCTCTATCTTTCCCTCTCTCTATCTCTCTCTCTATCTCTCCCTATCTCCATCTCTCTCCCCTTCTTCCACTCTTCCCCTCTCCCTTCTTCCTCCTAATTTTCTCTCTCTCTATCCCCTTCTTCTTATCTTTCCCTCTCCCTTCCCTCTCCTTTGTCTCTCTCCCTCTCTCTCTCTCCCATTCTTCCTCTTCCCCTCTCCTTCCCCTCCTCTCTCTCTCTCTCTCCTCTCTCTCTCTCTCTCTCTCTCTCTCTCTCTCTCTTCCCTTTCCCTCCCTTGGACCATCTCTGGTCTCTCTCTCTCCCTCTCTCTCCCTTCCTCCCCTCCCCTTCCCCTCCTAGTTCTCTCTCTCCTCCTCCTCTCCCTCTCCTCTCTCTCTCCTCTCTCTCTCTCCCTCTTCCCTCTCCCGTCCCCTCTCCTCCCCTTCTAATTCTCTCTCCCTCTCCCCTTCTTCCCCTCTCCTTCCCTCCTGGTTATCTCTCTCTCTCTCTCTCCTCTCTCCTCTCTCTCTCTCTCTCTCTCTCTCTCTCTCTCTCTCTCTCTCTCTCTCCTTACCCTCTTCCCCTATCCCTTCCCCTTCGTTATTGTCTCTCTCTCTCCCCCTTTCCATTTCTCTCTTTATCTCTTGTCCACCCTCGACCTCCTAATTACTCTTGGGTCTATGTGTGCCAAAAATTGGATATCTAATTCAAATCAAATATCCAATTTGTGGCACCAAAATCTTATAGCCACAATACATTTTTAAATGTTTTTCAAATATTGTCCGACCCCAAATCGAATCGATTTGTAAAAATTAGGCTTGGGCATTTCTATGGATCAATGTACTGACACCCACCCAAAATAAAGTCAACTCAAGATTTTTGTGTTTTTTGGCGAGTGCAAAACGATACTTTTTTCATATTGCCACTTTTTGGCCCATCATGATCATGCACATGCCCATGTTTGGAACTCATGAATAGACAAGATGGATCCATGGGAATGCAAAGTATATTATGCAAGGTGGCCATATAACTGAAAATGCAAATGCAACAATAAGAAACATTCAAAGAAGTATTGTTTAGTTCATACGAGGTATTAACTTAGGGAAAGTTTCCTAATATCTCCAAGAGAGGAACAATCAAAGAATAAATGATTCATAACTTAGGGGATGCAATGTGGCACATCAAACCACTAAGAGGAATATAATATGCTAAAAGAGATCACATTCTAGAAGGACATCACACCCAATGTCACCACAAAGCGAATGATAAATCGCATGAAGTGAGAAGACTACACCATGAATCATAAGAGGTGCAAAATAATAATGCCAATGTATGCCCCCACTTTAAATAAATTGCTAAACCCCATACTGTGAAAAATTACTTTAAAGTAGCGAATGATAAGTAGTATTAATAAATAAGACATGAGAGCCAGCTTGGAAAGCCCTATGCCAAGTCATATGTTTCCAAATGAAGCTACATCATGCAAAAGAAAAGAAGAGAAGGATTGACCCCAAAATGAAACTCCAAATACATATAATAGGTCTATGTGTTTAGGGTCAGTATATTCTTGCTACAATATTTTTAGAGAGCTTAGAACTATCATCATTCCCCAAATACACATAGAACTAGAAGAATGATACAAAGAGAGTGAAAATAAAGAAAAAAAACCTTTCGAGTCATCATGGAAAGACATAAATGTCTCGACGCCTTGCGTCATCCCCAAAAGGAAAAAACAAGAAAAAAAAAAATAAAGAAAAAGTAAAGGAAAATATTTTGGGTCAACATGGAAGAGACATAAATGTCTTGATGCCTTGCACCATCCCAAAATGGAAAACACAAGACAAATGAAAAAGATAAATGAGAAGTGAAAAGATGTACGAAATAGAGAAGATTGTAGGTACAAATAGAGGAATGTCACAAAGAGAGAGAGAACATCAAACATAACATCACAAGGGATGACAATATACACATGCAATCACACAAAATACAATGAAAAATAAATGACACAAAATACTACTAAGGCACATGTGAGTCTACCTAACTAAAGGGACACCAACAAATGTGTTACTAGGACAAGGCTATCTAATTCTTTCCCCCACCGAGTGTAAGAAAATAATGAGCCGAGATAGATGATGGGAAGGAGCTCCTTGCATCTTGAAATTATTTGCAATAAGTGTATAACATGTAATAGTGAGAATTTTAGGATCCTACACCCATTACATGGAAAGGAGCAAAAAGGGTCCCACTTTAAGGGACTATTTCTATGATATCAAGAATTTTAAATATTTTTTGTAAGGCATGACACTCATCAGTACTATGTCCAAGAACTCTATGATATTGACAATGCGATGTGTTTTTATTCTTAAGATTTGGTTGTCGGTTTTCTCTTATGGGAGGTAATGTTATAAGTCCACGATGTAGAAGTATCTGTATATTTATTTCAATATCTATTGGTGGGTAAGGGAATTATAATTTATTTAGTTTCTAAGGTATTTTTCACTTTCTAGATTCACCAATTTCTCGAGTTGAATTTTGAGGAGGAGGACCAAAGATGATTTCTCTTCCTTGAAAAATACCAGTTTCGTGCAGGAGCACCTTAGGTTCATTGTTGGATGCATTATCATTTTTTTGTTTTCTTGTAATGGTTTTATATAATAAGGTCATTTAAGACCATTTCATGTGTATTTGAGTACATATTAGGTCACTAGGTGGGTTGGAGTGTCAAGTTGTATAAGTTGTCAATATTGCAAAAATGTTGTCATTGTTGTAAAAGTGCAAAAACAAGGAATATGAAGAGTCATCAGTTGTAAATGAAGGAAGTTGGACAGTTCCAATTTGAAAAACTATTGAGAACCATTGGGACATGTTAAAATAAGCTTGGGAAGGTCGAATCCAAGGTTGGAAAGTTGTAATTTTGAATAAATTCAATAAAATTATCTTTGATTCTATAAATTTGAACATTAATCTGCTATTTCAATGTTGTGTATGGTTCTTTATGAATTTTCCATTATTTTAATCCTATTAGAATTGATGAATTATTGAGTCTACTTTCTATTGGCTTTTGTTTCATTGAATTTCATCAATTTTTGAGCATTTTATAGCAAATTTTCTTAGACTAGTCAGAAACCCTAGGTTAACTACCTTAAAGGGAAGAAAAATTCAAATCTCACCATTCCACTGGTGAAACCTCATGAAACTTGGTGGAATGGATAAATTTAAGGTTATTTTAGTTTCTAAAATCTTGCAGGTGCGGGAGAGGTGTGCAACACGTGCTAGAGTGATGCCCTAGCCCAATATCTTCATGTATTAAGCATTTGAAACTACATAGGACTTACCTAGTTTGGTGAAAAGCTCTTGGGAAGTTGTTTGACTTGATTTGAAATGTTGATGCAGACCCTATAAGAAATTTTTAAGGAATTGGTGTGAAGATTTCAAGCCTAGACATTAAAACCCCATTGTTACCTAGTTGCCCAAGTCTAATTAGGCCTAGTGCAAAGCAGGATAGTAAAAAATTGACCCTAGTATTCCAAAAAACCCCATTCAAATTTTGGATATTTTTTCAAAGGTCATAAAGGGTACTCAATAAATACTTTTATAATCTAGTTTTGGGTTCTGCATAGGAATTTATGATGGAAAAAACAATTAGGAAGTACTACTATGTGATTGAGGCCTTGTGAGCAAAAACCCACCATAGAATGTTTGAAACTTTGAAAGGTTGGTTGTTTAGAATTGGTTTGATGCTACCTACCCCTAATCTACATAAAATTAGTATTAGAGAATAGGACTGATCTGAAGAGAAAAATTTGAGTTGAAGAAAGAACAAAATGCCTCCAAAAGGGAATGTCATTGCCAGAGAAGTGAGTGAATTGAAGGAAAAACATGCTAGAGAGATGAGAGAGCTAAAGGAGAGGATTACTACCTTGGAAACAAGTCAGAAGAGAGGTATGGCCACAAGAGACTTGAGTGACCTAGAAGAAGGGGAAGAGGAAATTTCCCAAGGGTCCAAGGAAGAGATGGATCCTGATGACTTGAGGATGGAAAACCTCCTAAAAGAAGTCAAGGAAGATGATCATAAGATTAATATGGATTTACCCATGTATGGAGGAAATATGGATGGTGAGGAGCTTTGGGATTGGATAGGAGCATTGGATAACTACTTTGACTGTGAAGATGTGCCAGAAGATCAAAGGGTGAAGTTGGCCAAGACAAAATTGAAGGGCCATGCTTTGCTTTGGTGGTATTATGTACAAAGTGAGAGGATAAAGAAAGGGAAGTCTAAAATCAATTCTTGGGATATGATGGTTGCTAAACTTAAGGAAAAATTCCTTCCCGATGACTACACCATTTAATTATTTAAGAGGCTTCAAAATCTCAAGAAAAAGGAGATGGATGTGCAAACTTATACAGAGGAATTTTACAATTTGAGTATAAGGGTAGGTCACATGGAGGATGATGTGGAGAAAATGGCAAGATATCTCAATGGGTTAAGATTTAACCTTCAAGATGAGTTCAGTTTGACAAACCCAAGAATGGTAGAAGAATGCTACCAATTAGAACTTAAGGCTAAAGATAAACAAAAGACAAGAAAAGACAAGAAAAGGAGAGGTAGAGGTAGAAATTCTAGAGGAAGAGGGTGATTTTCTGATCTAAGGCAGTCATATGAGAGTCAAAGAGAGGCAAGTAAAGTCCAAGAACAAGCTGCAGATTCAAGAGGTGGATTTAGAGGAGGTAGATAAGATTCAAGAGGGAAATTTGGAGGACAAGGAAGAGGATCACAAGGATTCACAAGGAAGTGTTATTAGTGCAATAATTTTGGCCATAAAGCATGGAAATGTCCTAAGAATCCATCCACTACTTCATTTGGAGGAGAAAGGAGAAATCTTATTGTTCAAGAATATTATTGTGAAAGTGTGAACTCTCCATCACACCATGCTAAGCTATAAGTTGGTGAATCACTTATGATAAGGAGAAACCTCATCAAGGTACCAGTGGAGAAGGAAGACTCTCTTCAGGACAACTTGTAAGTGCTTGCGTAAAATTTGTAAAGTTGTGGTTCATTCAAGTAGTACAGATAACTTGGTCTCTATTGAAATGGTTGAAAATCTTAAGTTGAAGAAAATTCATCATGCCACTCCTTATACAATTTCATGGCTGAATAAAGGGTAACAAGTAGTGGTAAATGAAAAAATTTGGTTGGAGTTTCACATAGGAGGGCACAATGACAAATTTTTGTGTGATATAATACCAATGGAGGTTTGTCATTTTCTTTTGGGGAGACCTTGGAAATATGACAGGTAGGAAAAACATGATGGGAGGAAGAACACTTATACCATAGTGAAGGACAAAGTTTCATATACCCTAAAACCTTTGCAAGATGAAAGCCAAGAATCACAATTAGGGTCTAGTTTCATGGTAATAATGGTGAAGGAATATATACAAGCCATGGAAAGGGAGGACAAGGGTGTTGTAAGTATAAATATACCTAGGACTATTATGACAACAACTAGGATTGATCAATTGTTGTTAGAGGTCTAGGATTTGTCGCAAGAGCATGTTACCCTAGTGGTAGATGGCATTCCAAGGAGAAGTGTTAGTCCTCATGCAAGGTTTTTAGAATGGGAAGACAAACCCTCCAAGGTGATTTAAGACACTCAACATTTTCAGTTGGAGTATGAGGGTGCATCCCACTGTATTTTTTCATTTCTTAGGTAGATTGAGGAAGACCATCCAACACAATATGAAGTTGAGGGTCCAAATTTCAAGCAGAGGGATCCATGTTCTATTTCGTAAACTGATACAAGTAAAGAAAAGGAAAAGGTTATTGATTGTGTAGACCACAAGGAGAGAGAAACATCCAACATTTCAAGTTTGGGTAGTAAGAGTTGTGTTGTTGACTCTCAATCAAAGCCCCTTCCAAACTTGAGAGGTGATGGTGTTGGAAAGGCAAGTGTAACTCAAATCTTTCTCTTTTTCATTAAGAATGAAGACTCTACACATTCATTGTAGGTGCAACACAAGGGGACATGGGAGGTTAGACATGATTTATCTCTTTTAGAAGAGGGTAGTAACATTGGTTAAGAGAGTAGGTTTGATGCCATGGTCAATAGGGATGAAGAGAGAATGTACAACACTCTTGTTCAGATTGCAGACTTAAGGAGTGACGGGCATAAATTCAAGATGAAACATGCTATTGAAGTATAACAAGATGTTGTGGCAGTGTATGTAGTCCCTAAGAAAAAATGGGAGTAACTACATGTTGGAGATGACAAATGCAATCAAGGTAAAAATGTGAATAAAGGGGCCATTGATTTCAAAGTTACAGATTTACCTTTTGATTTGTACTTTTCACAAGTAATTGTGGTTGTAGGTTATGATGCAGGTTCTTAGGCATTTACAGATTTTGGGAGGATACAAGACCTCCCACATAGGTTGGATTGCACCGTAGGCACTCAAAACACCAAGGCACAAGGCTTATTTTTCAGTATTTGATTGAATGGAAGGGTGTACTCTATGAAGAATCTAATAGGATGAGTGAGGATTATGTCTCAAGCATGGATACATGGTTGTAGACTCAAATGGGACTTGAGTTCATTTTTCCTTGGGAGTATGGTGTAGGAGCACCTTAGGTTCAAAGTAGGATGCATTGTAATCTTTTGTTTTTATTGTAATGGTTTTATGTAATAAGGTCATTTAAGACCATTTCATGTATGCTTGAGTCCATATTAGGTCACTAGGTGGGTTGGAGTGTCAAATTGCATAATTTGTCAATTTTGCAAAAATGTTGTCATTGTTGTAAAAGTGCAAAAATAGGGAATATGAAGAGTCATCAATTTTTAATGAAGGAATTTGGAAATTTTCAATTTTAAAAACTATTGTGAACCATTGGGACATGTTAAAATAATCTTGGTAATGTCAAATCCAAGGTTGGCAAGTTGTAATTTTGAAGAAATTCAATAAAAGTATCTATGTTTCTATAATTTTGAATGTTAATTTGTTGTTTCAGTGTTGTGTACAGTTCTGTATGGTTTTTCCATGATTTAAATCATATTAGAATTTAAGAAGTATTGATTCTACTTTCTATTTTCTTTTGTTTCATTGAATTTCATCAAGTTTTGAGCATTTTATAGCAATTTCTCAGACTGGTCAGAAACCCTAGGTTAACTACCTTGAAGGGAAGAAAAATGTAAATATCACCATTCCACAAGTGAAACCTCATGAAACTTGGTGGAATGGATAGAGTTATGGTGCTTTTGGTTTCTACAATCTTTCAGTTGTAGGGAAGGTGTGCAACACATTCTAGAGCGATTCCCTAGTCCAATATCTTCATGTATTAGGCATTTGAAACTACATAGGACTTAGTGATTGGTGAAAAGCTCTTGGGAAGATGTTTGACTTGAATAGGAATATTGATATAGACCCTTTAAGACATGTTTAAGGCATTGGTGTGAATATTTGAAGGCTATAGATTTAAAACCCCATTGTTACCTAGTTGTCCAAGCCTAATTAAGCCTAGTGCAAAGCGAGACGATAAAACATTGACCCTAGTGTTCCAAAACAACCCCATCCAAATTTTGGATATGTTGTCAAAGGCCATAAAGGGTACTCAAAAACTACTTTTACAATCTAGGTTTGGGGTTTGCATAGGAATTTGTGATGGAAAAACTGGTTAGGAAGTACTATTAGGAGATTGAGGCCTTGTGAGCAAAAACCCACCATAGAATGTTTGAAACTTTGAAAGGTTGGTTGTTTAGAATTGGTTTGATGTTACCTAGGTCTGCTCTACATCACAGTTTTTCTTTAGGAATGAGGAAATTCATATCAGGAGGAGGGTCTTGATATCTTATCCCTTTTGTATTTTCAATTGGTATTTGCTCTAAGAGTTGATGAATTTCATGTTCACTTGTTGAATCACAACCTTGTTTACTTAAGATTGTAAATCCTTTTCCATATGTCTCTTCTAGGTTGATGGGAGTTTTCTTCACTTTGTTAACATAGAATGGTTAAGTTTTTACTTTCTTAGAGGAACTAGGTTCACCTATTGTAGGGAACTTAGGTTCAAATCTTGTCTCAATTTCAGGATGTAAGTAACAAAATATCTTAGATGGTGGTATTATAGGGGTATTGGTTGTTTCATTAATGGATAAAAGGATGCATTAGCTTAAGGTTTGTTAAGGAAGTCATTCAAGAATTTATTCATGCTATCATCATCTTCTCTAATGGTGTCAACATCATAGGAGGACATTCATTAGGAGTCAATTGAGCATGAGTAAGTTCAATGTCATTAGGGTCATTTTGAAAAGCACAACTTGACACATCCACTAAGGAATTCAAAGTTTCCCAAAGCTTTCAAAAACATATATCCATGATGGAAATGAAAATTTCAGATTCTAAACCATGCAACAATTTGAAATGAAGTGTTCTAGATGTAATTTTGAATTTAAGCAATGAACAAGATGAATCGATTTAAACTAGATGCAAAATATTGAATGCAACGAAAATCTTGTAAGTTGAAACAAAAATGTATCCACAACAAATAGAAGTGTAGAAATAGAGTTTTAAGTTTTGTAAAATACAATGTAGAATGTGCACTGATACTAAATCACCTAAAGGGGTGTATGAGTCCCAGTGAGGATTTTTTTCAAGATTTTTTAGAAAATTTCAAATGATTTTTAGGCTTTTTATGTTCTATGGTCTATAACATAATTGAAAATGCAGATTTTATATGATTTTCAATGATTTGAGATATGAAAATGCGACCTATATGCACTTTCACTAATGTAAAATTTAGAAACCCTAGAATGCCAATTAACTAATGCAATGTTAATGCAAGCAATATCTAGGATGATGCACTCCAAATCAGAATTATGATGTTCTAAATGTAGGTTCACCAAAATGAAAGGAATAATTTTGTGTGTGGGGACTTCTATTGTTGGGAGATAGAACAACAAAATCCAACACTCTCATTCAAGGTCAAACCCTAGAGATCTCAACCTCAAGTATGCAAAGGAGAAAGAGATCTTGCAATAGGGTTGTCCTAGGATCTAATTGTAAACTAAAGATTGGTTCACCACCAAGCTAGGGATTGTAGAGAATAATGCAATGAAAGATGTAATGATTAACCCTAATATGATGCAATCTTTAATTAAATTACCTAAAAATGCATGCGAAACATAATAGAAAGTTGCAAGATGAAATGTGTGCACCTAGAAGTCTAAAGATGACTGAATGAAGGCATAAAATGTTGGAAATACTAATTTTAAAGCCTGTTGGGACTCATACACAAGTCTGGGGAATTTAGTCCCAAATCTAGGTTTTTGTGTAGAAACTCAAATCTAGCAAATGGGTGTCTAAAATTCTAAAGACCTAGAAAATGACCTAAAATGGGACTCATATGCCAAAACTGGTGTATCAGTCCAGTTAGGGTTTTCTAGAACTTCAAGGTTTGAATCTACTCTTCAATGTCTTCTTATATGTACCTCCCAATTGATTTCGAGATATGAAACATTGATTTGGAACCTATAGAAGTCTTCCAAGTATCTCCAATGCAAGGTGAAAACTTTGAAATTTTTGAACACTTTGACAACTTTCTCCAATCTTGCTCTTCAATATGTCTTCAACCTAAACCTGAAAATCACACACTAAAGAGAGGGGAAAATGTTGTTTTTTTAGTGAATAGGGGTTTGCCTTGGTCAAACCCCATTTTTGTAATAAAACCTTGAAATGAAATGAAATAGGAATGGATAATGATGAATGAACAAAATATGGTGTTGCAACTCACCAAACTCTAACAATAAAGTGTTACAAACATGTTTGAAGTGGCTCCAATGGATATATATCTTGACTCTTTCTTGGATAAGATAGATATTGAACAAAATGCTAGCTTGAATCATGAAACCCTACATCACAATTGTTAGGCCCAAAACACGTATGATGCATGAGGGTATGTGCAAGATCATCATGGAAAAAACATGCCCTTAAGTGGCAATAAAAAGACAGAAAATTAGAGTTAGACAACTTGACATAAAAATTTGAATAAGTTATCTATATTATTTAAAAAAAATGTAAAAAAAGAATCTGTAGAAAATTGAATGTAGTTTCTTAACTACTAGACCTTTATTTTAAAAAAAAAACTATTTGGTGAAAATTTGAAATTTCAATGGAGTAGTATTTAAATTTCAGGGTAAAAATAAAAAGTAGGTGTATGTCTGACCACCCTAACCACAATAAAATGATAATATTTTCTTATAAGATTTTAGATATAAGTATAGGACTCATTTCCCGATGTGATGCATATTTTTTTATAATTTTTTTCCAAGTAAATAATTAATTATGAGTTATTTATTACAACTTTTAAAAAATATAAAAGATCGTCTGTCTAACCACCTTAACTTGGTCAAAAATTCATGAAATTCATTTTTTTTTAATCCTATAGTATGCAAAGCATAGAATGTGATGCATGTTTTGGATTCAAAAAATGTGATACCATTTGAAAGTTATAGATTTTTTTCAATCAACCTATCAATAAGGACTGTATTCGTAATTCTAATAGAAAATGAATAATAATTATTTATTAAATTCAAAGTAAAGCATAATTTATATTGGTGAAAAGCTAAGAATCTTCTCTAAAACCCCTTTTCGTTTCATCAATTTTGGGTAAAAAAAAAATCCGTTAGCCACATGGGTCATCATATGGCTTACATATCTCCACTTTTTGGCCCATCATGATCCTGCACATACCCATGAAGACTTTGATATGATGCTTGATACTTGAATAATGCTCCAAAACACAATGATCCGCCCTTGAAGACTCTTGAATTCTCCTATAAATGATTGAGTTCTCTTGTAAACTCAAAATTTCGATTATGAATACTCTCACAAAAGTCTTAGATGATCTCTTGAATTCTTAGGTGAAAATGAGTGAAAGAACCTTGTATTTATACTTAATTATGCAAAAATTCTAGACATTACAACAATACAAGCTTTCATATCTAGGAGGATAAAATTCCACCAAGAATTTGAATTAATTTTGATTTTGGACCACATGGAACTCATATGCCCAAGGTGGCATATGAGTCCCATTAGGCATGAATTATGGGACCATTTTTAAAAATGTTTAGAAAAGTGTGAAATTAGGAGTGAGACCCAAAACCCTAGGTGGGACTCATATGCCCAAGGTGGCATATGAGTCTCAAACCACCAAATCAGGGCCACACAACCTAAAAAATACCTAAATTATGATTGTATGTGGATTTATGTCAAGATTATCCTCAAAAAGATGCATTAAATGAGGCTTTTGGATGTAAAATAAGTCCAATTAAAGCATAAAGAAGCCCATTTATCAATGACAACCCTAGAAAAGTGTGAAAGTGTGTTGCAACACTTTACAACACCTAAAATTAAGGTACAATTAAGTTTATTTAGTTTATAAGGGCCCAAGACCTAATTTGAGTGTGTTAAACACATTACAACACTAAGTCAAGGCATCATTAAGCTCAGTTTTATAAGGAGGACCCAAACAAGTGTGAAAATGTCACCAACGACATTTTTTGACACTACAGACATTAACTGTCTTTGAGATTTCAGTGACTTTTTATAAAGTAGGTCAATAGAGGCAAAAATTGACGTAGGTTTTGTTTTGGTTTCCTCTAGATTGATGCATAGATTGGGAGAATTTTGAGGGTTAGGGTTAGAAATAGGGGGGTGTTGGGAACATAAAAGACATTCACATGAGAAAAAGAGTGTATAGGAGAGTTGTTCGGGGTGGGATTCCACAACTCATCATTATTAGAGTTTTCAAACTTCTATGATCCAAAAGTAGAAATAGGCATGGCTTCTAACAAAGGGGTGTATTTGATCGAAAGGGGTTTTTTCATTAATAGGGGCTTTACCCTGGGCCTGGGTGCTACAAAAAATGGTAGGAGGGGTTTTATCCAAGGTAATAGAGTGGTTGGGTCCACAGAGGGATTGGTGGGGTCATGAATGGTCAGAGTGTTCTTGTGAATAGATGCATGGGAGGGTAGAAGCGTAGAATTAAACTTGTAGAGACAATAAATAAGGCCCTATTGGAGGGGTAATTTATTGCATTTAGCCTAGACATTTCTAACAAATTTCTCAAGTGAGGACAAAAGACGAAAGGAAAAGTTCATTTTAAAATTATACCTAAGATGATTTAGCATAGGGAAAAGATGAGCATGGAAGTGGTGGAAGCACCCTTTGAGCATGACGTACCTCATGATGACCTCTACAATTTTTCTCCAAATGCTAAGCAGGTCTACGCAATTAAAGCCATTTTGTAATATATTCATCCTCTGACCCTCTTTCAAAAAATGTTCCATGTCTTTCTGGTAATGCTATTTTGAATTACAAGAAATGCACACTCATTCCAAAGAGAGCCTTATCACCTCTGTAATTAACTCAAGAGTCGCCATGAAGGAAATCCCTTCAACAAAAATAGTGTCATTCACCCAAGAATTAGTGAACACCGTAGAATATTGGGGTCATGCCCCTACATACCCTCCATGAATAAAGCTTTCTTGCCTCATTCTAGAATGGCCCAAACCTCCTTGTCCTGCTTCCATCCCTTGTAGCTAGTGGGTTCATCCTGAACCAAATCATCCCCATTGCTAAAATCACAAATTTCAGAGCAAGGTAATACCAGATGTAGGAATGGCTATACAAAAGCTAGAGCCACAAGTAAATATATATATGAAAAGATAGATTATCAAGCTTAGGTTGTCATAATTAAGGAGTGTGACAACTATCAATAAGAGCTCACATCATATCTAGCTCGATCTCATTTTGAGAGTACTATAGTATAATGTTGAATTAAGTCAAGCACTTGACTTAGGATATGGAGGATATTATCCCATATTACTAAATTTGGAGTAAAGGCTCCAATATTTGCTAACATTTCGGTAACTTTATTACTGTATACACCTAAAAATGATTTGGATAATCTATTTAATTAAATACGACTTATTTGATTAATTAATCTTAATTTCATCTACTATTAAATAAATAGAAATATTTATTTATATAGTTCACATTTAATTCTTCTAAATTCTTCTATTATTCCATCTTAAATTAAATAAACAAATTTAGTACTTTATTTTATTTAATTATCATTTTTTTCTATTTTAAAATCACATCATTCTATCTTAATTAAATAAATAGGTTTGCATACTTTGTTTTATTTAATTGTTCATTTCTTCCATATTTAATTTAATAAATAAACTTCTATAGTTTGTTTTATTAAATTTAATATCTTATTTCTTCCTAAATTTGAATAAATCCAAAATATTCAAATCTTACATCTCATCATATCTCACCAATAAAATTAGATATTCTATGTCTAAATTAATTCAGCTGACATTCACGGGAAAGATTTGGAGACAAACTTGCAATCAATCCTCTTAAATCTCCTTCTTTTGATTCTTCCTATCATTTGGCCTGATGTTTTCATGGGGAGGAACCATTCCCATGATCAGCTCAAGTTTCTCCATCTCTCACCATTCAATCCTCAAGATTGAATCCAAGCCCTTGTTGTGCTACCCCTGTGCAAATGTGCTTCCATGAATCTATAAATACAAGCTTTCTCCATAGGAAATGGATCCCATCTTTGTGCAATCTTACTCTGAAGGAAAAGAAATCAATCATCATAGTAATAGATATAACATCTTTGCATCATAACATCATAGCATCAGTAGAATTCATATTACGGTTGCATCTTAGTTTTACTATAGCTTTCATTTATCAGTCTTCATGTAAAAATAGATTACAGTAGCTTCATATCATCTAGAAATCATTATCAATCATAAAATCATTACATTTAGCATCCTTCCATTCTCTAGATTGGCATTTTAACAGTCACAATGCTTATCAAGTCTGATAGCCCTTTGTGATTTAATAAATATTTGGAGATAAGAAACAATGAGACGCTTTCAAGTTTTTTGTGCTTTAAATTAGTTAATTATTGTTAAATATTGATATAATTTGTCATTAAGAAGTGTTTCTAGTTTGTTTATTTATTTACTTATTCACACTTACAATTTGGTGCCCACCATGGGGCCTAACCCCATATTTCACAAAAAAAAATTTCAAAAAGTGTCGCAGGATTATGCGTGTTCATTTTAGCGTGATCGAGATTTTTCGGTGCTCCGATGAAAATATAGTGCTTCAGAGGTTTGTTCCAGTGCTTTGATAAAAACTATGGCATTTTCTAAGAACTTTTCAGTGCTTCTAACGAAAAACTATAGCTTCCAAAGCCCACCGATCTACCAAATGTTCCCAGACAATCATATTTTTCAAATATTTAATAAATATTTGGAGATAAGAAACAATGAGACGCTTTCAAGTTTTTTGTGCTTTAAATTAGTTAATTATTGTTAAATATTGATATAATTTGTCATTAAGAAGTGTTTCTAGTTTGTTTATTTATTTACTTATTCACACTTACAATTTGGTGCCCACCATGGGGCCTAACCCCATATTTCACAAAAAAAAAATTATGAAAAAGTGTCGTACAGGATTATGGCGTGTTCATTTTAGCGTGATCGAGAGATTTTTCGGTGCTTCCGATGAAAACTATAGTGCTTCAGAGGTTTGTTCCAGTGCTTTGATAAAAACTATGGCATTTTCTAAGAACTTTTCAGTGCTTCTAACGAGAAAACTATAGCGTTTCCACAGCCTGTTTCACCGCATCTACCGAATGTTCCCAGCACAATTGGCCACTATTTTTCAAATTTTTATAGCACTTTGGCTAAATTCTATGGTGCTTCTACCAAATTTTGTAGCACTTTTGATGAAAACTATAGTGCATATGATCTAAACTATAGAGCTTCTACCCTCTGTTCCAGCGCTTATGTAATTTCTTGTCTAGATCCGACATGACCGCGGCTAGAATTTTATTTTGATGCATTTGGACTAAAAATAATCAATCCTAGGGTAGTCACTTGGTTTAAAATATATCAATCCTAGGATAGTCATCACACATTTTTTGTATCAGTTAAAATTAACATCATGATTTTGTGAAGCAACATATTCACCTAGAATAGTACATCATCTTTTTGAGCTTAAAAATTAAACATTGATTACTATGCTTGTGTGGTAAATATGATTATGCTCTCCCCTTAATTGGGTGATCAAAATGCCAGACTCGTCCTTTATTTCCATGCAATTTACATTTTTTTTAAGTCCTTTAGAAGGCCTGCCATAGTGGGAAAAAGTAATCACCCTAGGGGAATGACCTAAGTGGGAATGCCTAAAGCCAAGCATTCCAAACCAATCTAATCAAAAGCGAGTTTTGGATGAAATCCCACTCGACGGTAGTGTTCAAGATAACCATCCCTAAAGCCCTTGTTCTAAAGGTTAGGAGGTCTCCTGAGGGAGTCTATCATTTGTCGCACCACATGGAAACCCTATCTTCAAACCATAGTGTAGAATCCAACTGAGTCAATAACTAGACATTGTAATACTTACAATGCAAGCGGAGGAAAGAATCTACCCCCAAGACACTCACCATATAATTTCCAAGGACCGTTTTCTCAAGGGATTGATAAATCTAACCTTGAGTATGCACCTGAAAAAGACAAAAACATGGGCACCCTCTAGGGGGTGACATGATTGTGTGAGTCAACACAATTTTAAGATGTGGGCTATTGAGTATAACAATGACATTTTTGACCTTAAGAGTGAGTTTGTCTGAAGTGTATTTATGTTTAAAAAACCAATGAAAATAGGACCATGTGTGGTTCTTGGAACATACACTATTTGTTTAGATTCTAGACTTAAAAAAAATTGTTCTACAATTACTTGTTGTGTTCTCAAATCATTAACTCAGATAAAGATCATCCAGAAGAACACAAAAGAGTCAAACATAACCAAAGAATGAAATTTATGATTAGGGATTGGAAATCCATAATTTTTGTCAAGAAATCCCTCACGAAAAGAGTTAAACAACCAAAGAAACAAATCAGTTACAAGAAAATCTTAGAAAGAAGAAGATTTTTATATCAAAGTAGGAAAGTCTTCACCATAGAACCTTCATCCATAGGTTTCATGATTTTTCCAGAGGATATACTAATGGTTATGCTTTAGAACCTTTGTATTCACGAGACTATTTCCAAAGAAAATCCCTATCACAGAAACATAATCATAGTCAACCTATTCCTCAGTCTTCCATCCCACTACTAATGATAGAATATTCTAACAGGCCTAGTCAATTCTTACAATAGAGAAAACTTAGAAACATTAGGCTTGTCATCCAACATCATAAAATTACTAGCAAAAGTATCTTGTCAAAATATCAAAAATCCTGAAAATCAATCTCTTCACAGGAAGGAAAATTAGACAACACTATTAAAACCCAAAGTAGTGCTTGTACACTCTATTTTAGCGCTTTTGCGGTCTATTTTAGAGCTTTTGTATCCAAAGTAGTGCTTGCACACTCTGTTTTAGTGCCTTTGCGATATGTTTTAGCACTTTTGTATCCAAAGTAGCACTTGCACTCTATTTTAGCGCTTCTACGGTTTATTTAAGTGCTTCTGCATCCATAATAGTGCCTCTAGAGTCTGTTATAATGCTTACAGGGTCTGTTTTAGCAATTTTGCATCTAAAAATAGCACCTTTGTAGTCTGTTTTAGTGCTTTTGCACTCTGTTTTAGCGCTTCCAAAGAGCAAAAAAATAGAGAGCTTCCAGACACATCTATCAAAATTTTTGACATCTAAAACTTGAATTTTTTATTAGAAAAAAACATCATCTTAGTCCAGATAGTGTCTTAAACTAGAAATGAATAGGTTCTTATAGGTTAAAATTCTTTTCAGCTTGAACCTAGATCTTGCAAACTATAAAGTGTCCACAAATCAAACCAAAATCTTGGTTATCAAGTTAAGTTTCTTCATAAGGATATTATCATCCTACCATCACGAAACAAAACATAATAATCATATTTTTATTAACCTAGTCTCATTAATAGGATATATCATCCTATTTGACTATGTTAAAATTCATTTGACTCTCATCCAAACATAGAAGATCAAATTTTAGTAACAAAAAAGGAAAACACTTATATGCCAATCTTGACTAGGTTACAAAGACATAGACTCATAGAAAAATAAATTGAAACATCAAACACCATGGATGAAGAAAATCCTTGGAATATATTACACCAAAAGGACAAGAATGAAATAACCCAAGAGGAAATTCAAACAGCACAACAGGATCCAAACTTCCATAAATTTATGGAAAAGATCTTAGAACAAGATATGGAAAAATACCTCTTAATGCTAGCTGAATTAGGTGCAAAAATTCTAAAAGATTTCAATGTCAATAGATTAAAAGAAACACCTAGAGTGAATGAAACTGAAACACCACAAAACACACAAAACATAGATCAAGTTGTTGTCCTAATGCATCAAATGCAAAACTTACAACAACAACTTCAAGACATACAAAACGGAACCACGAAAAGGTACTCATTACAAGACATTTGTCCTTATCCTTTTGAACCGAGTGTGGACATGATACCATTCCCTAGACATTCTGAATTCCTGAAATATGAAAAATACAATGGTAAAATAGATCCAATTGACCATTTAAGGGAATTCAAAACCATGAGTTAGAATTTGCACAAGAAGAAACTTATCTAATGAGGTTATTTCCAAGAATCTTAGGAGGTCAATGTATGGAATGGTTTTCTAAACTACAACCAGGAATTCAAACTTTTGAAGAACTAGTCAACAAGTTTATATCACAATATTTGTTTAATATTCAGCATGATGTCACAATAAAGGACCTTTACAACATGAAACAAAACAAAGGTGATAAATTCCTTTCATTTCTACAATGATGGAAAAGGTTGTTTGCTAGGTATCCTCAATCTATACCTGAAGAAGAAAAAATGGAACAATTCATTGACAACCTAATAGATGAAATGAGTTATAGGCTAGAACTACAATGTCCACCCACATTTGAGAAAGTAATTGAAAATGGCCTCAAGATCGAAGAGGCCTTGGTAAAAAGAGGGGTGATAAAAAATTTCAGTGAAGGATCAAATAACACCAATTCCTCCAACACTATGGTAACAATGACAAGCATAAATTTT
Source organism: Sequoiadendron giganteum (assembly GCA_007115665.2). NCBI lineage: Eukaryota > Viridiplantae > Streptophyta > Pinopsida > Cupressales > Cupressaceae > Sequoiadendron > Sequoiadendron giganteum. The sequence goes on from CM021105.1 coordinate 503,352,226, forward strand.
GGAAAAAGAAAGAAATACTAAAAATAATGATACCGCAAATGATGCACAAAATGTGAAACCAGTAGTTAATTTGACGACTACTACTACAAAGACGAATCAAAATAGTGACCAAAACATCAAATAAAGTGTCAACCAAAACAACAATTCAAACAATGGAGAATCTAAACTGCAAACATATCAAAGATCATCCAACTAACGACGATTCACACCATTGGGACAAACAATTGAATTAGCAATGAGAGAACTTATTATAAATGGACTTATCACTTCACGTGAAGCAAGATTTTGGGATCCAAAAGTAAAACCACCTTGGTGGAATGATGCAAACTATTGTAACTTTCATAATAACAAGGGACACAAGAAAAATGATTGCATGTAGTTAAAATATCTAGTCCAAGATCTAATTGATAATAAAAAGGTATACGTAAAAGGACATCAAACCAACAATGATCATACTACATTTAAAGATCATTTACCAAATTATGAAAAGGAAGAGTCTTCTTCTACAAATGGTAAAGGTAAAAGTGTTAACTACTTTTATGATGGCACAATATTTTTTATTTCTAAAGCTAAGAGTTATACTGTCACTAGTAGTCATGAGGGAACCAAGGACATTATACCATTAGATCTTATCCCAAACATAGACATATCTGACAATCAGATAAATGTCCTAAAAATCAGGGAAAGACTATACTACCAACCGATTAATATAACGACAAGGGGGAAATCCAAGGTAATTTTGAAAGGATTTGCATCTAAAAACACCACTCCCCCACCAATTCAATATAATATTGTTGATCAACTACAAAAAAATACCAGCATAGATATCAATATTAGAACTCCTTAAACTCTCACCACCAAATAAGGAAGTTTTAGAACAAGCTCTTATAGCCACCATGATACCCAACAATCTGGATGTCTATCAGTTTCAAGCTATGGTGGGACATTTGACCACACCTCATTGTCTATCATTCATCGAACAAGATGATGTATCACTTAATAATCCACATAATACTGCACTTCACATTGAAGTCCTAATCCGCAAACATCATGTTAAATGTGTCTTAATAGATGGTGGAGCTGGTTTAACATTTGCACTTTGAAATTGGTCTGTGCACTAGGTTATTCTGATAATGCTATTGATGCACAAAGGAAAATGACAATAAAATCCTATGACGAAGAAGAGAGATCCTCCAAGGGATTGATTGTGTTGCCTATTCAAGTAGGACCAATGGTGAAGAATATAGCTTGCCAAGTACTAGAAAAAGAGCTAACATACAATATACTCTTGGGATGTCCATGGATACATAAAATGCAAGCAGTGCCTTCAACTTATCATCAATGTTTAAAATTCCTAGTCAATGGACAAGAGGTGACTATATCAGCTGACTATAATAATCCCCAACATTGTAACATGCTTAAAACATCTCAAGATACTTTTTTACCCCATAATAATGAATAAAAAAAATTTGGTTCATCTAACGGCGAAAAACAACCAACCATTGTATCTAAATGGGTTGTAAAAAAGGGTCAATCAAAAGAAACAAGTGCTGTTGATTCTACTTTTTCAAACAATAAGGGTCCTCTAAATTCTTTATCACAACAATTTCAAGAAAATATTGAGTTAACAAATAAAATCATGGGACAATATTCCCTTGGGAAATCACTATGTCTTTCACAGTTGCTGACATCCCCAAGGTCATATGGAAAACCAACATCAATAACACAATAGCCATCACAAAATACCATAGTTCTAGATGAAATATTTGTGTGAGTTGGTACTCTAGAAGATGAATCAGAAGACAAGGCCATCTTCAATTGGCTATACAAAGATGAAGAAGCCTCAACATCAGCAAACATCAACATAAAGACTAATCGGTATGGGAAAGGAAAGGCTATCCTAGAGAAAATGGGTTATGAGGGACAGGGACCTATTTGAAAAAGGAAAGAAGGCATCATAGAACCCATTCAACCTCTCACACTTTAGTTGAAGGACAAAATAGGACTAGGTTATATAGGGGAATCAAAAGAGCAAATGACTCAGAAAGCTGTTGAGAGAATCCTTCAAATGAGAGATAATTCTGAAAAAGATTCCAATGAGTATGAATGGGATCTTTACTCTGATGTATCATACATAGACATCCAAATTGATGTCATAAAGGCATATGCACCCACACATAAGGAGGGACAGAGCTCGAGGACTATACCACTTGTATTTGAATCACAAAATATCGATGACTCAAGTGAGGATGGACATACATCGAGTGAGCTAGATGATTTGGAGGAAAGTAACATCATAGACCTCAACATCCCTAATGACAACCTTGAAACCATAACTATTAGATGACTTTTTACCCTTAACACATCTGGAACTTATCGACTGGGAACCCACTAAACCTATTAATGTACCCATCTTTGTGAATGATGACGCTATTGTAAACTTCCTTTGTTAATGACGAATCTAACACAAGTTCTAATCATAAATCTCATAACGACACATATAGACAGGAGGGTGTCAAATCTTCCAGTTGAAAAATTGAAAACACGAATAATGGATCTAATGGTGAAAACCATTCTATGGCAGCATTAGATCTCAAAAAATTAAAAATAAAGAATGCATCAGACGGTGAAAACCTCTCTGAGGCACTGAAAGATGGGAGATTTGACACCCTTCTGAAGCATTATCATGAGAGGTCATTAGTATTGGTGGAGCCTACATAGTCTATTAACATTGGCACAATAGAGAAAGCAAATATTTTGCATCTGGCAGCATCTATGACTGAACAAGAAAGAACTAATTTTATTAAGTTCTTTGAAGAAAGAAGCATTAACTTTGCATGGTCATACTTTGATATGCCAGGTTTAGATCCAAATATTTTAATGCATCATTTATCTCTACCTACTAGAATTAAACTTGTAAAACAAAAAATAAGGAAGATGAATCGACATATCACCTTGATGGTAAAGGTTGAGTTGAAGAAGTTGTTAGACACGGGATTCATCGGGACTATCGATTATACTTAATGGATATCATATATTGTCCTTATATCAAAGCTAGACAATAGTATCAAAATATGTATAGATTTCAGAGATCTAAATAAGGCATGTCCCATGGATGATTTCCCCTTACCTAACATCGATATCATTCTGGAATTAACAATAGGACATGCCATGTTATCAATAATAGATGGTTTCTCCAGCTACAACCAAATCAAGATAGCACCAGATGATCATGAGAAAACTACATTCATATGTCCATGGGGAACCTTTTGCTGGAATTTCATTCCCTTTGGGTTGAAGAACACAGGGGAAACATATCAACGTCCAATGACCACAATCTTCCATGATATGATGCATACATTTATGGAGGATTACGTGCAATACAAAAAAATAGGAAATTAGCACCTAAAATAGCATCAGATTGGGTACTTCAGCTGGTGCAAAACTCAATGCAAACCGGTATGTTCACTTCAACGCCAGATTTAGCACCAAATTTAGCACTGGATTTAGCCCCAGTTTTAGCACCGACTTTTGTTGCTTCCAGTTTGGCTTCCAATTTTTATTTTGGTTTTTCTTCTTGTGTTGCTTCCATGTTTGCTTCCGGTTTTGCTTCCAAGTTTTCTTTGGGTTTTGCTTCCATTTTTTATTTGGGTTTTTCTTCCAAGTTTTCTTCCGGTTTTGCTTCCAATTTTGCTTCCAGTTTTGCTTCCAATATTTCTTCCAATTTTACTTCCAATTTTGCTTCCAATTTTTCTTTCAATATAACGTCGCTTATTGCATCTAGCTTTGCTTCCATTTTTGTGTTTTTTGTTGCTTCTAATATGGCTTCTATTATTGCATCTCTTTTTGCTTCTAAAATTTCTTCCATTATTACTTCTTTGTTTGCTACCTGAATTGCTTCTATTTTTTCTTCCTAGATAACGCCAAGTTTTGCTTCCAAGATTGCTTATAGTTTGCTTCTGGTTTGTCTTCCATTGTTGCTTCTAAAAATGCTTATTTTTTTGCTTCCATTTATTAATTTAATATGTTTTATTTCAATTTAATTAGTTAAATATATCATGCCTCTTAAATAACTCATATGATTAAATAAAAAGATAATTATTATAACATGATCATCATTTATAATTAAAAAAAGTGATTCAAATATCTATATAAGTAGATCAAAACAATTGATTAAAACAAGTGATTCAAATATCTATATAAGTGATTAAAACAAGTGAGTCAAATATGCCACTAGATTAATAACATGTCAAAATGATAAATGTCCAATAGTCGACATAAGTCAAAATGATACATGTACAAATGATATAAGTAAAAATGATAAATTATATAGCTTAAAATGATACAAATCAAAATGATACATGTCCAAATGATATAAGTCAAAATGATACATTTCAAAATGACACAACTGAATAATATGGTACTGCAAGCCATGAAAATTATACATATTATAATAACCATGAAAAGAGGCATCATAATGATATATCAGCAATGATCCATAATGCAGTCTATATGATCATGAATGTCACTAGCTACTACTAGTAACTGCCTCATCATCATCATCATCACCATCATCATCATCGTCGTCGTCATCATCATCATCATCGACCTCGGTGTCTTTTGTATCTGCGTCATCATCATCCTCTGCCATGTGATCTATACCAAAACCAACATATTCTGGATCTATATCATGAGGATCATCTTGATCTTCTAGAAGACCCATTTTCTGCAAAAAAAATCATTTAAAATAAAAATTTATTATTTATTTCATGCAATAATTTATTTTTCCATTATATATCTAATATTACAACATGTGAAACAAAACCATAATCATATTGCATCATATCAAAGTGCACATACCATAATAAAATTTCAAAAATTTACAGATAATATTTCATTCCAATGATGTAAAACATGCAACAATTCTAATAAGCGTTAGTAAAATATGACAGCATTTGGTGGAAGAGGAAGAAAGATGACTGGAACTTTGGAGGCCCACCATAATGTATTTCGATATTCAACCATGAGAGCAGAAGAGGGAGTTGATATCATGTATCAAAACATTAAGCATGCATTCTTCCAAGAAGTGGAGAAGGAGATGATTACTTTGCTTCGTTTTCATTTGCATAACCATATCATGGTGTGAACAAAGAAGACCAAGGATGTTCAGCTTTATGTGGAGGTAACGAATGTGGTCCAAAATTTAGGAGGGGCAAGAAGGTCAATGTATGATCCTGATGAAATTGAGGAAGAACAACAAGAGAGGGACAAGAAAAATAAAATCAATGTAGAGTTTCAAGGATTTGTCAAGCGAGTAACAGAGCTATGGGAGCAGCCTCATCTAAAAGATTTTAAACTAGAGTTTGATAGACCATTTAGAGAGCTTGGTTTTCATGGAGTTCCTTTCAAAGTGTCTTCTTTTATTGTTCCTACTAGAAACTATTTGGTAGAGTTGGTGGAATTACCTTTCTTAGTAATCACTATTAGTGAGATTGAGATTGTTAACCTTGAGATAGTAGGCCTTGGGAAAAAGGCATTTGATATGGCTATTGTTTTCATCCTATACAACCATTGCAAGAAAAGTTAAGCTAGCATCAAATAACCAACAATTTTGAAAACAACATGAAAAATTTTAGTTGCTACTATGTCAGGAATAAAATAAAAGGAAACAATGTTCCTTCCAGTGGCTTGATGATTGCAAATGAGGATTTATTGAATTTCAATGGAGTAAAATGAAAATTAAAAGTAGTTGATTCATATAATATATGTACATTAAACAGTTTATGGTGCAAAATTATTTTTGATGCCTTCTATAGCTAAATGCTACACTCATTTCAGGCATTAAGAAAATGCATCCCACCTAGAGTTTGTGTGATATTATTTTTTCCCTAGAATCATTTTCAAAATCATCACCCTTAGCTTGATTTAGGATAAAACATCAATAATGAGAAAATTAACAAAAAGTCAAAAGTGAATAATACATAATCTATGTTGTAAAGTTAAAAAGTCTTATAAAAATACATATAAAACTCAAAAACATTTTCCATTTGTTCTCTAAAGTTTAGTCCAATCAACCAAAATAAGAAAATTATATCTTATTACTATTTAAATCAAAAGAAGATATCTGATATACAATTTAGAACATCAGCATATGAGCTTATTTGTTAAAGTACTTGTTCTCCTTCAAGTATCGATTCCTTGATAAACTCAATTTGGTCCTCAAATACATACCTGTCACAAGTTTCAAAGGAATCTATCATGACTATATGTAACAATCTAAAACATTCATAATCAGAGAAAAGTGCTTTACGAATTCTACTACACATTGATGCATTCTTCATGCTAAAATGAGTGTTTAGAGCTATGATAACCACACTCATGTCTTGAGGGAATCTCACTATCTAAGGAAGAATTCAAAGTGCCTTGGAGAAACAATAGCATTCAACATCGACCAAATGGTGTCTACATTTAAATAATTCAGAATGGTCAAGTTCACTGAAATGCACTTGTGATTGGAAAGAAACAGACCATAACTCCCTATAAATAGGAAATTGGAAAAGAAAGAGCAAACAATCCCTTGCAAACTAATTACAAATTAGTAGCCTAATAAGCTTCTTAGAGGCTTACACAAGTGATCTTTTAAAAATATACGTTTGTGTCTTTGAATAACTTTGAAGCCCACCATGCTCTGCATCAATCATCTCCATTTTTGTCTTGTTCAGAGAAAAATGAACATACAAAAAAACAAGCAATTGTCTTGTGAAGTGGGTTCTGAAAAATGAAAAAGTAAAATACTTGCAAGAAAGGAGAAGGATATGCAAAATATTACAAACCCATGGTTTAGGGTTTCTGGGTCGAGCCCCAAATGTGGAAGGATTTATTTTGCTTTCTGAGAAGTGAAAGATTGTGCCAAAAGGCTTGCACTCATTTTTCTGAGAGCTCATGTCTGCAATAGGAGTCACAGGTTTTCGAAAAACCCCAAATAAAAGAAAAACCCAGAATGCCATTGAATAGAGCCCACAACCATAATCATGGAGGCATGAAGGAGGCTCAAAAATATAATAAAGAAAATTTTACACTCTGTCCTTTTTGGAAATAGAAAAAATATTCTAGAGAGGCCGTGACCAAGCTATCACCAGGAAAGAGAAAAAATGCAGAAATAAAAATATTTCATCGTTTGATCAAACCAAATATGGAGAGTATGATTTGTTTCATTTATTTTTCTAGTGAGCTAAGTCCAGAGAAGTCGAGCCAAGATAGAAGGGTTACAAAATAAGGATGCATGGTAGAAATAAAACACCCATTCATTTGTATCTATTGAGTACAAATTGAGCTTGTTTTGATAGAAAAAAGAGGTAAGATACAAAGAAATGGTGCATAGAAACTTACTCATCTTCTTGTTGTTCGAAGAAATGCGAGCTCCAGAAGTGCTTTGATGTCAGCCTCAAGACAAGAAAGGCATCGACAAAGTAAAGCAAGAGAAAAATGCTTGAGAATCCGAGAAGGAATGTCTTTGAAAATGCATTTAGATAAGTGGAAAAAAATGATGAACCGTGAAAGCTTTACCTGATTCAGGCTCAATAGAAATTTTTGTGAAGAAAACTCTCAAAATCAATGAGAAATTTGATATATACTCCTTCAAAAATCTCGAGGTTTCAAACTTTAATGATGGCGGCATGTTCAAGGCAAGGGAGCTTGAAAAAACCAAGTGAAAATGAGAGTTAAAAATTAGGGCTTGGGTATTTTGTTCTAACTCATCATGGCGGAAAAAATATTGATGTGAAAAAACTCAAATCATGGTGGAAAATATATTGATGTGAAAATACTCAAATATGTTTAACCATTAAATCTTTGAATATTCAAACAAATTTAGAAAACAAAATACAAATATTTTATAATAAAAAATTACTATTATCTATTAAATTCATAAGTGTTAAGTTCATGCTTTTACCTTTGTACTGTTGGATGATTGTGAGAGAGGTATGGTAGCACGATATACCACCATACCATGGGAGATTTCTTACTACCTGGTGGTAGTGTGGTGTATACTGCCATACTACGAGAGGATTTTGACTGTCTGGTGGTAGCGCGGTATACCACCACCTCGCAAAAGCCTTCTAGTAGTGGGATTGCAGTGTATACCGCTTTACCACATATGTTTCTCACCTTCCCAGCGGTATAGCGATGTATGCTTTTGATCATTACTTGAAGACTGTCGATGAGACAATCTTATTTGTCTTACCGATATCTTAATGTCTCATCGACATTAGATAGTATGTTCCTCTAATGTTGTTTGTTGGTGTCGATGAGACAAGTTAATATCTCTTACCGATATGCCACTATCTAAATTTGACACTAAATCAAACTGGCTAATACCACCAATACAGTCGGAGATTTCTTACTTCCTAGTGGTAATGCAGTGTATACCGCCATATTGCAAGAGGATTCTAACTATTTGGCAATAGTGTGGTATACCACCACCCCATAGAAGCCTTCTAGTAGTGGGGTTGTGGTGTATACTACTCTAACGCATATGTTGCTCACCTTCCCGGTGGTATAGCAGTGTATGATTTTGATCATTACTTGAAGAGTGTCAATGAGACAATCTTATTTGTCTTACCGATATATCAATGTATCATCGACATTAGATCTTATGTTCCTCTAATGTTGGTTGCCGATGTCAATGAGTCAAGTTAATATCTCTTACCGATATGCCACTGTCTAACTTTGGTGCTAAATCAAACTGCCTAATACTGCCATACTATGGGAGATTTCTTACTGCTTGGCAGTAGTGCGGTGTATACCATCATACCGTGAGAGGATTCTAACTGTCTAGTGGTAGAGCAGTTTACTGCCACCCCACGAAAGCCTTCTAGTAGTGGGGTTGTGGTGTATACTGCTCTACCGCATATGTTTCTCACCTTCCCGGCAATATAGTGGTGTATGCTTTTAATCATTACTTGAAGATTGTTGATGAGACAATCTTATTTGTCTTACCAATATATCAATGTCTCATCAACATTATATCTTATGTTCCTCTAATGTTGGTTTCTGATGTCGATTAGACAAGTTAATATCTCTTACCCATATGCCGCTGTCTAAATTTGATGCGAAATTATGTGCTAAATCTGGCGCTAAATCCAACGCTAAATCTAATGCTAAACCCGACGCTAAATCTGGCACTAAATCTGGTGCTAAATATAGCACTAAAATCATGCTAATCAGCACGTGATTTAGCCCCTACCTATCCTGATCGACGCAAAAAATGCCAAAAAATGGCACCAACCCGATAAATAGCGTCGACTTTTTCAATAAAATGGAGGAAAATACATTAAAAAAGGGTGGAAGCAAAAAATGGAGCTAATCATAGTGATTTTTGGTAGTGGTGGATGATATCTTAGCAAATTCATATTCCAAAGAAGGACTTCTAGATATCTTGGGAAAAATCTTTACAAGGCTGGAGAAGTTCAATGCCCGACTAAATCCTAAGAAATGTGTCTTTAGAGTTACATCAACAAAACTCTTAGGATACATAGTGTCAGAGAAGGGTATTGAAGTGGATCCCAAAAAGATCAAAGTAATAATGGAAATGTAGCCACCAAAGAATATCAGTCAACTAAGGTCTTTACAAGGCAAGCTACAATCAATCAAGAGATTTATCTCCCAATTAGCAGATAAAAGTCATCCATTTAATCACTTGTTGCATAAAAATATCTTGTTCAAATGGGATCAAGGGTGTGAAATGACCTTCAACCAAATAAAACAATATCTGATGTCACCACCTATTCTCATGCCACCTATAGAAGGTAGACCTTTACTACTATACATTGCAATAATAGACACTTCTTTAGGAGCATTGTTGGCAAAGGAAGATTATGAAGGAAGGGAACAAGCCATTTACTACATCAGAAAGACTCTGAATGGCTATGAAATAAATTACACCTTCATCGAGAAATCTTGTTTTGTGGTGGTATTTTCTACCCAGTAGTTGTGACATTACATGTTGACTCAAACAGTCAGGCTCATAGCAAAGATTGACCTGTTAAAATATCTCCTTAACAAGGTTGCTTTAACAGGTAGACATGCCAAGTGGGTCTTGATTTTAAGTGAATTTGATATCCAGTATGTGGAAAGGAGAGTCATCAAAGATCAAGTGATTTCTGAACAATTAGCTGAAGCTCCATTAACTGATGATCTTCCTATGACAATGGATTTTCCTAATGCAGACATTCTTACTATAACAACACAACAATGGAGGCTTTATTTTGATGGGTCATACACACAAAGGGATCTAGCACAGGAATATTATTTGTTAGACCTCAAGGACACTCCATCCCAAGGTCTTATAGACTCATGTTTCCATATACCAATAATGTGGCTAAGTATGAGGCATTAATCATTGGAGTCAAGGTAGCAATTGAGTGGAAGGTAACAAAGCTACAAGTATATGGAGATTCACAATTAGTCATTTATCAAGTCAATGATGAATATTAGATGAAAGATGAGAATTTAATGCCATATAAGCAATTGATTGATAATCTCAAAAAGTACTTTGTGGATATCAAATTTGAGAAAATTCCAAGGGCAGAAAACAAAGTGGTAGATGTTATGGTGATAATTGCTTCTCTTTTGCAGTTTCTAGAAAAATGTGGTCGTTATGAGTTTATGGTAGAACAAGTGTCAAATCCTGCTTATGATAATCTTGAATTTCAAACCATATGCCATTTAGATGTTGTTGAATCCTCACTCTATGTAAATACCCGTGCTTACCTAAAACACAACATCCTTCCTCCTGATCTTTCTAGAAAAAAAAAATGCAACTTCATCCATCAATCCGCCCGACATACCTTAATCGTTGACATAATTTACCATCGAGGCCTAGATAATACTCTTCTATGGTGTTTAGAGCATAACAAATCTGAGATAGCCTTACAAGAGGTTTATGAAGGTATTTGTGGAACTCATTCAATTGGATAACTCTAGCAAAGAAACTCCTACTTTTGGGGTATTACTGGTCGAACATGGAGAAGGAGTCTTATCAGTTTGTTAAGAAATGTCAGAAGTCTCAGATCCATAGTAATCTAATCCACACGCTAGCTCAAGAATTACACCCATTCACATTAACATGGCCCTTTCATCAATGGGGACTGGATTTGGTAGGAAACATAAACCCATCTTCATCCAATGGGCACAAATTCATAATCACAAAAACAAAATACTTTAAAAAATGGATAGAAGTGGTTCCTCTAACAACATTCATTGGAAAGTAGATCTCGTCTTTCATACTAAACTACATAATCTATCGGTATGGCATACCTCGGTCCATTATCACTGATAATGGATGACCATTTAAAAACCAAGACATCTAGGAATTGTGTGAAAAAATTCATATCCAACATCATTTCTCAACACTGTACTATCCTCAGGGAAATGACCAAGCAGAGGCCTCCAACAAGACAATTCTGAAAATACTCAAGAAAATGGTTAACAATGTTGGACGTGATTGGCATGTTCAACTCAATCCTGCATTATGGGCCTATAGAACCAGCATCAGAAAACTGATAAGAGCTACATCATATGCCTTGGTATATGGATCAGAGGCCATACTACCCATTGAGGTGGAGATTCCATCACTCCGTGTGTCACAGAAGGAAATTATTTCAGATGAAGATTATAGAGTATCTAGGCTTCAAGAATTGGAACTGTTGGATGAATGTCATCAACAAGTTGTCAATCATTTGACATCATATTAATAGAGAATGTCTAAGAGCTACAATCATAGGGTAAAGCCTAAAGTCTTTCAATTTGGTGACTTGGTCCTAAAGGAAAATTTCTCAATTAGCAGGATGGAGAAAAGAAAGGGAAGTTTGAACCTAATTGGCTAGGTCCCTTTGTCATCATATCAGTCTATGAATCAAGAGCCTATCAACTGTCAACACCTAAAGGGGATTTTTTTGATGAAAATATCAACAAAATTTATCTCAAAAAATTCTACACCTGAATCACCTAGTGTATGGTTCAAAGTCCTAAAAAAAATCATAAAATATGAAAAAGTGCAATAAAAACATGTAGCGAAAACTTGGAAACAGTCACTATTTGTGTTTTAACCATATTTTCCATCTATTGGACGCATGACATGGTCATTACTTTCACCATCAGTTTACATCCATTATCATATCAATGCAAGTGGTCATTTCTCACCCTAGCTTGGGGGCAACATCTAGACCTCACTAGGGGCAATAAAACTTTGAGCTTAATCAAATGGACAAACAATAGTATGACAAACGCAACAAAAAAAATGATTGAAACACAACCCAACATGGAACATCAATCACCATCCGAAACACATTAGAAATCCATATCACAACACAAAATACAAAATACAAAAAAAAAAAAAAAGTCAGTCTTAGAAACCAAAAAAATATGAGTCTCTATCAATTAAACTACGTGGTCTCTACATGTATAACGTAGGCAAGGATAATATTTGATATGCCCCCGAGACCCCTAGGATAGGTCTTTAGGTTAGGTTTGATCCAAAATCTCAAATATTCACAAAAACATCATAAAATCAGGATGGATGATCTAATCTGACTAATGGTTGAAACACTTTAAGTAAAGGTTGGATATGTTGTACTTTGATTATTTATTATCATTTATTTGGAGCAACTCGATGATGTATTGAACCAGAGAAACAAGGAAGGAGAATGATATTTTTCATTTGTCTATTGTTTATGAATTAATTATTTATTGTGCAAATTGTTGTGAGACGTGCTCTATAAATGTATCGCTGATGACATTCGAAATTCACACACTAAAATAATTAATCCTTGTTTTTTTATGTAAGAAATGCTCGATTCATCTCAATTTAATTATACCTAGATGCTTGTGTTCGCTTGCAATATCAAAAATCATGAAAGTAGTACTCAGGTTGTCATTGGTCTGTCTAAAATATACCATTGATGCTTGTACTCACCTTCAAAAAATTTAAAGCTCTATGATGATACAAATCACAAAAGTACTATTAGAATGCCAATATTTTTGCATATAGGTGTGCATGATAAAATTAGATTGCATTCATAATAGTTTTTACATCTGCAGAGTGTTTTTTTATAAAAAGATCGTAACGGATTCAAATTGATGATTTTATTTTCTCATAATCGATTGAGTATACTTGACGTTAAAAAAACATCATCATAACCATGTAGTTACATCATCATTTCTCATATAACATATCATTCATCATTTCATTTATCATACATTTATTATAGCATATCATTCATCATTTCATTTATCATGGCATTTTCATTTGATCATATCATTGCATTTCCATTCATATTCATTCATTATTTTATTATCATACATCATTATCATCCATTTATAACATCATCTATTTACATTTACACCGACATAAAAAAGCACACATCTCATTTACATCGCATATCAATAAATTATTTAAACCATTACATCATACATCCAAATCAACATGCATCCATACATCATCATTAAATAGAACATCATAAATCATAGCATATCACATGATCATTAAATACATCTATAACATATAATATAAATATCATCACATAGCATATAAACATATAAAATTAAATGCATCCATCATAGAATCATAATAGAACACATTCTAGATCGATAAAAGTCTGCTACATATCATATAGATCTCAAAAATCATCAATGTCAAGTATACAATGAAGTCTGAAATAAAAGAGATACAACATCAAAACTGGTTGAACCGGAGTATACATCATGTCTCAAATCTATCAAAAATCACATCATACATCTAGGATCTGCTATTTCCAGATGGTGTAGGCATCTAGGGACCAATACCTCCACCACCAGATGGATTAGGACCTCCAAGATCTTTGCATGGCGGTTGAGTCACACCCTCACTAGCAGTTCAAGAATGGATCCTTCATGATCGTGATGGGGCATAACTGACTCTCCGCTCAAAAGGGACAGCATCATGGTATCTACCTCTGTAAAACTCTGCCTCTCGTCCCACACAAAGAACCTCCCTCATATAGTCACCAACAATAGTACCATCGGCTATCCATTGTAATCTCTTTATATTAGCCAATGCCTTCTCTGCAATCTACCTAGCACTATCCCTCTCGGTAGTCAAGGTTGTGATTTGTGCCTGCATAGCTTCTAGCTATGTCTGTATCTGTAACTATGCCAGCTCTGCGATCCATCTGGTTGCATCCCTCTCAACAATCAAGGCAGTAATTTGTGCCTAGGCAGTGGCCATCTGTGCCTATGTCTGAGTCTATGTCTGTGCCAACAACCCCTATGTCTAAGCCAGCTGACCCTGTAACATCTGTATCTAAACCTATAAGTTGGCAATCTGTGTTTGATCTGTAGAGGATGTAACCACTGCTTGCCTCTTACAAGGCACACTAGTAGATGGATATGTACTACCTACCACAACTCCTCTACCACCATCCCTTCCATCGTCTCCATCATCACTACCCTCCCCTCCACTGCTATCATCACCACTGTCCTACTCCTCACCAACATCCTCCACCTCGACATCAACATCCTGCTCCTCCACATCCTCCTCTCGCCTCCATCATTGACTAGGTGCAACAACAACCTCCTCCTTCATGGGTAATGGTACTAGCTCATTAGCTATAGGGATCCACAGGCATGGATGCAATGCAAGATTCTACGCATACTTCATAGTCACTAGTGCCTATGCAATATCATGATGCATGTCCCAGGCTGAAGGCCGAATGACACGGTATCCCTCTACTAAGGTATCATACGATAGACATGGTCCCCAATTTGTTATGTCACTCTATCATTGGGCATAATGCACAACGCCCTAGGGCATGCACCGAACAATCCCATAATGTCTATAAACTCTCTACAGTAGAAATCTCTCTAATATGACGCAAGTCCTACCAATCAAGTACATAGAATCACATAGATAACCTAGCTCTACATCATCCTCATCGCAATGCTCACAATCCAAATATGGACACCTTGTCACAGCCTCTAGGTCATCCAATACACACCTCCAATGCTCCAACTTACCTATCCTAGATTGGGTAAGGCGACCTTTGTATCTGAAAACATATGGCCTGGTGGCAGGTCTCTCTCATACTGGCACTGGTTGTGTGACAACAATATGCTCCCATGCCAAAACCTAAAGCAAAGTGGCTCTCGATGATAAGATACACCCTCTCAAATATACAATTGTATGTAAATAATGATACAAATGTGCCAACATGCACATCCCCCAAGCATATCGAAGCCCGTGCACGACCATTCTCTTTACTACATGGCCCCATCCAATAGATAGTCCCTTTAACCTGTGATCAGGACAAAGGAACCCTCCAATGAATCCTACAAGAACTAAAGGTAGGATGGTATATACGTCCACCATATCCCATCATGGGATCCACATCCCAGCAATATGAGGATCCTTAAAAACTCTACGAAGAACATTTATCCTACCCACCTCTTGTGAATCATATACTATGATCTCCCCAACAAATGGTATCCGTAAAATCCGCCATACATCCTCTGGGGTGACTATCATCTCACCAGTGGGTAGGTGGAAAGTGTTATGGCCACTATGCCACCGCTCTACTAATGTTGTGAGGAGACCTTGATTAATCCTAATCTGGGGGATGTCAAGAAGTGAATCTAGTCCGCATCAAACAATGATCTATGTCTCCTCTGGCATAAGCTGTGGTATCAAATCAAATGTCCACAAAAAATGCTCTTGTATCTGGAGGTTACCCAAATGCTCCTATCATCATGAAATGCCCAAAATCAGTACACTTGGTCAAAATATGACATATCAATTATCCTATCAAATCTAATCATCTCTTGGTGTGAATTTTGATCAAAAATTGTGAGCAAGCATCATCAATCCTCACCTATCATGAGGTCATCATTATCAATCTTTGATTGTACCTTGCCTATCATGAGGCTCATCACATTTGTAATTATTCTTCGCCTCTCATGTGGATAATTCAAGTCTATCAATCATTAGACCTCACTCATCATGAGGTTGAACATCATCAAGGTTATTTAGATCATCAAATCGTATCAAACCAAACAAGTGACATGATCGGAATCGACAAAATCAAGGAAAAATTTGACAAATTTTATCAAATCTGACTTGGATGTGCTAAAATAGGCATTCAAGGCACTAAAATATCAGAAGCGCCATTTCATCAGTCAGAAGCGCTAGAATGGACTATCGAAGCACCACATCATTCAAAGCGCTATTTTAGGTGGTCAAAGCACCAGAACAGTAGCTTGAAGTGCTAAATCCCTCAAAGCGCTAAAGTTTTTAAAGCACTAATCTATCATGTCGAAGTGCTACAATTACTTGTCAAAGCGCTAATATTTTTAAAGCACTAATCTATCATGTTGAAGCTCTAAATTACCTAATAAAAGGACTAATTCTTTGAACGCTAAAAAAACCTTAGGATTTCTACACCGGAGTGTTGAAGCGCTACAACACGTTGGTTGAAGTGTTAAACTACGAAAAAATTCAAAATGCGGAAAATTGCATGAAAAATGAGAATGCATGAAACACGAGGAGGTTTATGGGTACGTACCAGAGGTCCGTAAGCAGCAAGTCGCTAGTGGCGTCGCATACACTCAAACCGATGGGTGTGGTAGGAAATCAGCATTTTTCTCCAATTTCTCTCTCACAAGATTTCAAAGCTCACATGTACAAATGCATTTGAAAATGACCTTTTTGACCTTTTATAAGTTATTTTAGAGGGATTTTGGTGGGATTAATTAATTTTCTCAAGGGAGATTAATTCAAATTCATCGAGGGCCAAACTTTCTACATTTTTAATCAAGAGATAAATTATTTCACTAGCGAATCTTCATCAAATCATCATCAAATCATTGAAAAATCATAATTTTTTGAAAAAATCAAAAAATCATAAATTTATCTCCTGAGGGGGCATATATTCATCGATCATCTGAAAATAAACATTTGGAGCATAATGAAATTTTTTTTGTTGATACTGGCAGCAAAAACACAAAAATTTCTTTGAAGCAATGCGTAAACACATCACTTCAAAGAGGGGCAAAATGTATACACCTAAAAATGGCCTGTATAATCTAATTAATTAAAAATGACTTATTTGATTAATTAATCTTAATCTCATCTACTATTAAATAAATAAAAATATTTATTTATATAGTTCACATTTAATTCTTCTATTATTCCATCTTAAATTAAATAAACAAATTTAATACTTTGTTTCATTTAATTATCATTTTTTTCTATTTTAAAATCACATCATTCTATCTTAATTAAATAACAGGTTTGCATACTTTGTTTTATTTAATTATTCATTCTTCCATATTTAATTTAATAAATAGACTTCTATAGTTTGTTTTATCAAATTTAATACCTTATTTCTTCCTAAATTTGAATAAACCCAAAATATTCAAATCCTGTAGCTCATCATATCTCACCAATAAAATTAGATATTCTATGTCTAAATTAATTCAACTAACATTAACGGGAAAGCTTTGGACACAAACTTGCAGGCAATCCTCTTCAATCTTCTTCCTCTGATTCTTCCTATCATTTGGCCTGATGTTTTCATGGGGAGGAACTATTCCCATGATCAGTTCACGTTTCTCCATCTCTCACCACTCAATCCTCTAGATTGATTCCAAGCCCTTGTTGTGCTACCCCTGTGCAAATGTGTTGTCATGAATCTATAAATACAACCTTTCTCCACAGGAAACGGATCCCATCTTTGTGCAATCTTACTTTGCAGGAAAAGCAATCAAGCATCATAGCAATAGCAATAAAATCTTAGCATCAGTAGAATTCGTATTATAGTTGCATCTTAGTTTTACTGTAGCTTTCATTTATCATTTTTCATGTCAAAATAGATTACAGTAGCTTCATATCATCTAGAAATCATTATCAATCATTAAATCATTACATTTATCATCCTTCCATTCTCTAGATTGGCATTTTAACAGTCACAGCTCTTATCAAATCTGAGAGCCCTCTGTAATTTAATAAATCTTTGGAGATAGGAAACAATGAGATGCTTTCAAGTTATGTGCTTTAAATTATTTAATTACTGTTAAATCTTGATATAATATTTCATTAAGAATTGTTTCTAGTTTTTTTATTTATTTACTTATTCACACTTACAATTACCATTCCTATACACACAATTAGCACTGCAATCTCCAATGGAAATCATGATAGTGTGAGCCAAGGACATGAGGTCCTGGAGGGTCTAGCAAGGAAAGGATTTCCCTATCAGCAAGAGAGTCATGTTTCTAGAATCTCCTATAACCAAATTTGAAATCCCGACTTGTGTGGCAATTTGTATGTTGTGGAAGGTCACCACCACCTCAAAAAAACTAGACGATTGAACCCATAAGTTAATCACATAAGCAAAAATTAATTTCCCCTTGTGGTCACAGATAACCCCACCCCCACCCACCTGACCTGGTTAGGTTAACTAATAATAAATGTTATCAGAGAATCACACATGTAACCAAACCATATGGTATGGTGGAATATTTTTGTGTAATACATTAAAATATCATTGAAGATTTATTGAATTTAAGCCAATATGAATCACACAGATACTGAAAAGGTGGTCTTAATTAGTGCAAACAACACTTTGGGGAGAAATATTAAAAATAGAAAATCAACTCCAAAATGAAATCTAAAACTTGGATTTAGTAGATTAAGCATAAAACTAAAGGAACCTACAAAGTTTCTGATAGATATAGAAGGAATAAATGTTGTGCACCTCTCAAAAATTAGTGTTTTCAGAAGTTGTATCAGGACTCATTCACCCTATGGTGAATGGGTCCTGGGTAGGGCTCTCCAAAATCTATTTATAGTTCCTTTTCTTTTGTATCTACACTTCGAGACTCTGGATTTTCATTATCACATAGTAAGAAATAAATCTGGGATCTGACTTTTCGTGAGATGTCAACAAAGGAGAAAAATTTGACAACTTTACAATTTGCACCTTTGAGATCTTCAACTTTTCTTCAACCTACAAATTTGCAACACACAAAGAGGGAATTTTTTTTTTTTTTTGGTGAATGTGAGTTTTCCTTGGTCAAACCCTATTTTGGTAATCAAACCTTGAAATTTTCCAATAAAATAGCATGGAAAGAACGATGAATGAACAACACTCTGTCACAACTCACCAAATCCTTGAATAAACCTTGAAATGTAGATCTGTAGCTTGCATGAAATGACTTCAATGGATTTGAATCTTGAACCTTGAATCTTGACTTGAAACAATGCCTTGAATGCTTGAATGGATCATGAACCCTACATCAACATATTATCCCCAATAATGTGCATGATGTAAGAAGACTTTGACATGATAATTGTATCTTGATTGCTGCAATAATTTTTCTCTAAATTGATCTTGAATTCTTTGAAATTCTCTTGTGAAATCTAGATTACTTCATAAAATTGATAGCTTGAAAATCTTAGGTGAAACATAGTGAAATGACCTCATATTTATAGGTAAGTAACATTAATTCTTTAAAATTCAAATAAAACAAGCTGGCATGTGAATATAGATTTAAAATTATTAAAATGTTGCCAGAAACGTAATTTAAATTTAGGTCCTAGGTCTAAGTGAGGACTCATTCACCCATGGGAAAATAGGTCCTAGGACAAATATTTCTCAATCATAAGTGTTAAGTTATGGCATTAATGAATGTCGGGCTATCCTTTTGGAAAATACAATTAATTAGGCTTGGATTTTAATTAAAGGAGTCAATTAAGTCAAATTAACCTTAATTAATTAAGGGAGACCTAAATAAGTGTGAAAGTGTAAAGGGGTACACTTTACAACACCACATTAAGGCATAATTAAGTCCATTTTAATTAATAGGGCCCTAAACTTAATGTGAATATGTAAAATACATATTATAACACTAAATTAAGGCATAATTAAGTTTATTTTAATATTAATTCCTAATTAGGTGTGAAAAAGGTATACTTTTTTCTACACCACATTTAGCCCCTACTTTAGTGAGAGGATGACCTTGCTTTAAAGCTACACTAAAATAGACATTCAAGACACATATGTATGTAGAAATGACAAAGATACTCAATCATACAACATCAAAGACCTAAAAGAAAGGATGTGGATCAAGCTTTGATTGTCCAATGTGATGTGGAACAAATCTTTGTTGTTTGTGCATGAACTTTCACAAGTATAACTTGATTCCACTATGCAAACAACATGCACGCTCACTCCAAGCTAATGGAACCTTTGGTCTTCCACTAGGTGAGCCCATTGGAAAGTGGCTTAGTGAGAAAGCCATGCCAGCTCTACAGGCTCTCATTGTACAAACCATATGAAAGCTATCCTTCTGATAACTCCAATAGGGCACCACACAACTAAGGCTTCGAGCTTCATAAGGCCTAACAAGTTATGTTATGCTAAGCACCTATAAACAAGGGAAAGGCTCCACTGGAAAGCAAATTTTTTTATGTTTGGTGGCCTTGAAGGGATGGGTTCAAGCTTTATCAGTCTAACAATTTGTATTATGCTAAACACTTATTAACAAAAATGTGAGTAGAGGTTTGTTCAAAGGGATGTTTCTTAGTTCATTCAAGTTCTCTTCTTAGGGAACATTGTGCCTAATGTCTCCAAGAGAGGACAAATCTAGGTGTATGAGCGTGAATTTTCTCTCCTAATGCAAATTCCCCTTTCACCCCTTTACACTTTAGAAGACCAAAAGTGGAGGTTTAATTCCACTTAAGCACACTGCTTGCATTCCACTTGGCACCTTATTTGTGTGTCGGTGGGGGCATTTCTATCAGGGTTGCCCACACACTGCACAGACGTTCACACGGCGCACTTACGTCCCTAGCAGATTCCTTCAGCTGGAGATTGCAGAGGCATTACATTTTCAATTGGAAGTCTAAGAGTAACATCCCTCTTCGACTGGTTGACTCGAATATGGACCTTTTTACCTTCTCCTTCATATTCTAACTCCATTCTTCCATTCTCAATTTTTTGAACAAATTGGCACACTCTCTCCATACTTTGAGCATTCACTTCCAAGATTTGTAGTAGCATTCTTCACTCCATTACAGCAATCTACCACTCCACTCTGATAGTGCGAGCACAGGATACACACCATGGTAACAGAGGCTTGAGTTCCTCTCATTCACTCCTCCACAAGCCTTGAACACTTTGGACAAAGGTGGTAAGCTCCTCTCATCTCCTCTATCATATTTGGTTGAGTAAGTACATATGATTTTGTAATGTTTCTTGCATACATAGCTTTTATTTTCCTTTCTTTATTGTTATCTCTACTATTACAAACTTGCCTATCCATGGAGGTGGAAACACCAAGACGAGGGTCTGACTGAGGCAGGCCCCTAAACAACCCCAACATTCCCCCTTTTTTTTACGTGCAGGTGGAGAGATCTTGAAGGAAGCTAGCGAGAAGACTATTCTACGAAATCATCTTCATTACCCTTGTGGTAACACATTTCCTTTATCATGCCAATTTCTACTTTTTCATAGTTCTTAATATTATTTTTTCATTCTAGGAACTTGTAAACTAGGTTGTTAGTCCTTCCTTAGAGAAAAACCTCATCTCTCTGGTTTTCTAGGCCGTACGGACATCAGTGCACTTGTGAGATGCTAGCACCATGCTGTCATCCTAGAACCATGCTTCTGTCCTTGGACAGAGAGCTACCTAAGACGTAGAGTTGACTTTGGAAAGTGACTCTTCTAGTCTCCCTTTAATTCCGAGATTGCAGAGTGATCGAAGGACACATAGTCTTCATCATTTGCATCCTTGATATCCTAACCTTCCTTTGAACTGAGGTAAATTAGGGTAGCATTTCTGCTCTTGGCCTTTTATGAACTAGGGCCTTGCAGTGGGTGGTCCACCTCTCTTACATTTTGGTGAACTTGACGTGAACCAACGTCTATCCATTTGTCGAATCCTGAAATTTTTCTCATATACCTCTTGGTTGTTGTACCCTAGTGTGTTGTGAAAGTTTATGATCTTCACGACCCAGTCTACGACCTCTGGGCATATTGTTAGAAGAATTCTATGACACCTTTTGATGGACAAGACAAAGGTCTCCTCTAGCTTCTCTACCAACCTTTTCTTTGGTTCTCTAGTTTGTATGTCTGCACAGAAGCACGTAGCATGAGGAAAATCTAGATTTCTCGATGATAATGATCGTATCCCTACTCCTCCTCTATCGCTGACCTCTTCATCTGTAGAAGAGCATGAGGTCATATGTATCCCTTCCAAGTATGATGTTAGCCTCGGTAAATGGTTAGGTGCATTGGAAAATCACCTAGAAGGCATCCCGAAGTTGGCTAGGGCTACTAAGATGATTGGTGAAATAAGATACATGGTGGAAAAAGATCGTATAGGTGTGGAACTCTTGGCTACTCTCGCTGGTTTTTCCAAAGCATGTGCCCCCTTGAGCCTTGGTCACATGATATGAGGTGGCCTCTTTGAGGAAAGCGAGAGGCAGATGGAGATGTCAATGCCTTCTATATCCATGTATATGACTGACATGGTCAAGTCGATCAATATAACCTCTACCTCTGAAAGTTTAGAGATTGTCAAAGTAAACAGGAAGCCTTTGGGTTTCCACTTCACACATTCTATCACCTTCGGTGGTGAAGGATTTGGCGGAATGATGGGTAGAGGCTTTGGCGGAAGAAACTTCAGAAGTGTGGGTGGTATTGGTAGAGGCGGTGTCGGTGGAAGTCATGGCAGTGGCTTTAGCTCTGGCGATGACTCTGATGGAAGTCACACTGGTGGCAGTGGCATTAGTGGTAGCTCGAGCAGTGGTCATAATGGTGGTGCTGGCAGAAGTCACACTGGTGGCAATATATTGGTGGCGGTTCTAGCATGGTCATGACAGTGGTCATGGTGATGGTGATGGTGGTGGTTCCAGTGGTCCTATGTCTTCTAATGACCCTATTCTGAATACCCTTCTTCATAATATGGGGAAGATGTAGAAACAATTGGAAAACCTTTCCTAGGCTTCAACCTAGCCTATCTTCCAGCCCTTCTTCTGACATAGCCCATTATCAGTTGCAATCTTAAACACTCCTTTCTTGTAAGGGATGGAGATTTTGAAATTTAAGAAATACAGTGGTAAAGGGGACCCACAGACACATGTGTCCACCTTTAATGCCTTATGCACAGACTTTTTCCATCATGATGTGTTGATGGCCAAACTATTTCCCCAAACCCTCAAAGATACTGCACTGGATTGGTACCGTTCTTTGACCGATAACTCCATCTTCACCTTCAATCAGCTTGTGAATAAGTTCCTGTGATAGTTCCAAGCCAATATCGGGCCAAATATGACTTTCTCATACCTTGTTAGATGCAAACAAGGGGACAATGAAAATATTAAAAACTTTATAGCACAATACCAATCACTCTTCTCACAAATCTCGTATCCATTACTTGATTCTGATGTACAAAAGGTCTTCATAAGTAACTTACAAAGGCCTTGGCAAGAGAATTTCACCCTCATGAAGTATCCTTCTTTTTGCAAACTTGTGTGCAGCTTTACGAAAGTATCAACAAATGGTGGTTGAGTTTGAGGGTCCTCCCTCACACTCCTATTCTGAAGGAATATCTATCGTATTGATCTTGAGAAGAGGCAAAATTGTTGTGAATGTAGTAGTTGTTGTGGATAAAAATAGCCTCAGATGCGACCAAAAGTTTATGAAGCTATCAAAATATTATTCTTCCATCTTGTAGAAGTTGGTGAAGGATAAGATCCTTACTCTACCACCTCCTAAATTGGTTAGAGAGCCATACCCTATTCAATATGAATAAAATACTTATTTTCAGTACCATCAAGTTAATGAACACGATAGTGAATGTTGTATGCACCTACTTCATGAGATACAGGATTGCATTGAGGATGGTAGTATTTGTCTTGATGGAGGTAAGAAAAACATGAAGAAATCAATGGTGAAAGCTAATAGTGAATTGTAGATATAAATAGACTCATTTTCATCACATTCTACTAACATGATTATCGATCCCACTAATTCTCCTTCTCACATTAAGGCGTATGTTAACATGGTTACTATTACTCCCTCTCCCCTCCTTGTGATCAGTTCATTAGATATAACATTTACTTCACAAGACATACCAGCAAATGGTAAATCATCTCTGCTCTACATTCCTGCTCACCTCAATGGCAACATTGTGATAGGGGTCTTGGTCGACCTCGTGAGTAGAGTGAATGTCATCACAGAGTATACATTGCTCTTGAAATCCCTACAAAGGGAGGAATATGATAAAACAAATTCCATCATCCACACACATGATGGACTTTCTCTTAAACCCTATGGATCGATAGCGTTATCTATCCTAGTTGGACCTAGGAGTGTAGACACGGTCTTCGATGTTATCCCCAAGTTAGACCTATTCAAAGTGAAGCTAGGCATACCTTGGCTAGCTTCCATGAACGAGATCACCTCCATGATTCATAAGTTCCTTAAGTTTTCCCATGAAGATGTCATACACATAGTGCATGACATTGGATATCAGCCTGTGGTATCCCATGGAGAGGATACCCATTGGATCACTTTTGGCCCACTCTAGTCGGTCCACTCCCACAAACGATGGACCTACTTTACAAGAACTATGTGAAGTAGAAAACTAGGGGCAAGGGACAACCAAAGTTGACCATTCCTATAGACAAGCTACTAGCTACCTCCTCCTCCTGAAAAGGAAAGGATAATTTTCTCCCTCTCGAGTTGACTTGTCCACTCCTCTCTCTTGGGAAGAGTACTGGATGAACAAGCCAAGGTTCTACCCACTAAGTCTGTTGATGTCTCCTTGGTGAAAGCCCAAGGTCAGAATATTGGATCTCCCTAATGGGTCCCCAGGACCCTGGTACTATTTGTATGGTAGAACGAAAGGCTCATGGAGAGATTTTTCCCCTCGACCTCTTCTTGTTCCCCCAAACAGAAAAGGATCCACCTCTAAGGTGGTAGAGTCGAATCCTCCTACAAATTCTAAACCTGCCCCTCCTTCTCCCATTTAGGATTCTTCCCTTCCACTAGAAATGGCCATCGAGGACACTCCCATGGCTGAATAGAATCCTTCCATCCCTTCGCAGATCCCAGCTTCTAGTTCGAAGAGCCACAGAAACTACCTTGTGTGCTAGTATAAGCACCGGAAAAAGGATCTCCTAGCTGAGCAAGCCTCCTTACAAAAGAAGGAAGAGAAGACAAGACCTCTTGTTGTGTCTTCCTCTTTCCCTCCTTTCATCTCTGAATCTCTTCTGACTCTCGTTGTGATCGCACATGCACTTAGAAGGGTGCAAGTGTTCATCGCTCCTTCGATGGAGCCGCCATTGTTGACTTCTATCCTGGATGTCTTGCCTTTCCCAAAGCCCGTGGACATGGTGAAAACTTTGATTGTGTCCACTACATTTCTTTCCTCTTCTCCCTCAACCCTCATTTTTTCTATGGGGAGTTCACCTTCTCCGATGAAGAAGAAGGTAGAGTGTGGCCCCTCTATCAATGGAGGACGTAAGAAGAGCCCACCTTCTCTGAAAGGTGGCCCCAAATTTAAATTGTTATGTCCTAGCAATGGAACCAATCCTAGCCTCCCCTGAGTTTGTCACCACTCCCAAGTCTATCAATGAGCCCAACAGTGAACCTCGGGTGCAAATTCCTCCGTCCGCTGAGGTGAAGCATGGCACTCTTGTTAAGTGCATGTTTAACTCGGTGGATGAATTTATAACCTTGTCAACGATCTTTGTGATGTCATTGACCTTGGACATAGAAGAGTTGAGTGACAGAGACCTCACCATTCCCTCTGCCTTACTCATTGTTGTGGGGGGACCAGAAGCTCCTCCCTTAATATTACACCATTGTAGGCTCGTCATCCTTCCCCCTTCGATGATCTAGATTGGGAAGTTGATGACCTCTTGGTCGACCAGTGTTAGGGGGAGACCCTCTTCTTGATCTTTAGATTAGATGTGTGGGTGTTGTGATGTGCTTCCCCCGTAATCGTGCTATATGTGCCTAGATGACCCTCGTCACTCTCGTTGGTGCTTGGATACAGGCATGGTGTTTGTGTTGTGAACCTTCTTCTATATGTATCTTTATTCTTCCATGTTTGTGATTGACTTTAGGTAAACTAGGGACAATGAAAAGTGTCAGAAGAATTTAGGCCTCCTTCCATGTTGACCCAATTTCTTATTTTTACTTTATCTTTCATGCATTCTTCCTGATCTAGTTGGGGATTGATGATCTTTCATCTCTTCTTGCGGTTACCTACTATTTATAAATAAAGGTAGATCTGACCCCGTGAAACTATATCCCCCTGTGCCCTCTGTGTGTGATATATTTCCTTTTTCTTTTCTCTTTATCTTTCTCTCATCTTTGGTTGAGTTGTCCCTTTCATGCGCGACAACACATTTTCTACATCACTTCATCTTTACAAAAGGCATTTGTTGTCGAATGAATCTTTTCTCGAAGACCCTTCACACACTTCTTTGTCGGAATTGCATTCTCAACTTGAAACCCTAGTGGAACATGTTTCCTTCATCATGGGTTCATAAAGAAAGGACTTGGAAACCCTCCTTCAAAGCAGGAATGGTCTTAGTCTTCACCTCACATGAGTAAATCTCCTTCCTTTCAAATTCCTTGATGAAGTGAACATCTTTCAAAAGGATTCCTTGCCGATGAATCGATTCGAGAAGGAAGACGTTAAAATTTTGAACAGTGTGTCCCTTAAGTGGACCCCTTCCTTTCACGTCGCTTTCTCGAGGGACCCCTTCAAAAACTCTTAACAAGTTCTATGGTGTCTAGCTTGGGGGTAGCCCGACTAGATTGGCTTCACACCTCGACATCTAGTCCGAGGGCGGCCCGACTAAACCATCTTCACATATTTATGTCTAGCTTGGAGGTAGCTTGACTAGACTTCACCTTTCAAAAAGTGCATCCCTTTAGTGGAACCTCCTTCCTTTTGAAGGGTTCTCGAGGGACCCCTTTGAAATTCTTACAACTTAGCGATGCTCTGTGTGACTATTTGTTCACTGGCATGCGCAGCCGCTTGCTGATGTGTTCTATCTATGGGTAAACATGTCACCCTCTCTGACTTTGTGAAGTCCGCTTTACTCGGTCTTTCTCATGTGAGAGTTTTTGGGGGATACCTTCCTTGCAGTTCTATGGGTTTGTAAGGTGCTTTACTCAGTGTCCCTGATGTGAGAGTTCTTGGGGGAAACCTTTCTTACAGGTCTATGGGTCTATAAGGTGCTTTACTCGGTCTCTCTCATATGAGGGGATACCTTCCTTGTAGGTTTGTAGGACAGTAAGGTGCTTTTCCTGGTATACTTCATGTGAGAGTTCTTGAAGGATACCCTCCTTGTAGGACCATGAGCCTATGAGACACTTTCATACTTTAGCTTTGTAGTTCCACAAAACTATGAAGTCCTTTCCTACACTTTCGAGTTCGCCATACCGTGCTCAGCTTCCTCATCAGTTTAGGTATACATCTCTTACTCTATTACTTCCTTACTACTCTACTTTACCGAAGAACTCATCAGTACTCGTGCACGCTAAAGTGGGGGAAAATGGTATGAGCATGAATTTTCTCCCCTAATGCAAATGCCCCTTTCACCCCTTTAAACTTTAGAAAACCAAAAGTGGAGGTTTAATTCTACTTAAGCCTGCTAATTGCATTCCACTTGGTGCCTTGTTTGTGTGTCGGTGGGGGCATTTCTATCGGGGATGCCTGCACGATGCATAGATCTTTGCATGACATGCTTACGTCCCTGGTAGATTCCTACAACTGGAGACTGCAAAGGCGAAACATTTTCGATTGGAAGTCGAAGAGTAACATCCCTCTTTGGCTGGATGACCCGAATATGGCCATTTTTTACCTTCTCCTTCATATTCTCACTCCATTCTTCCATTCTCAAGTTTTTGAATAAGTTGGCACACTCTCTCCATACTTTGAGCATTCACTTCCAAGCTTTATAGCAACATTCTTCACTCCATTGCAGCAATATACCACTCCATCACTATGATAGTGCGAGCGCAAGACATACACCACGGTAGCAGAGTCTTGAGTTCCTCTCATTCACTCCTCCACAAGCCTTGAGCGCTTTGGATGAAGGTGGTAAGCTCCTCACATCTCCTCTATTGTATTTAGTTGAGTAAGTACATACTATTTTGTAGTGTTTCTTGCATACATAGCTTGTATTTTCCTTTCTTTATCATTATCTCTAATATTAGAAACTTGGTTGTCCATGGAGGTAGAAACACCAAGACGGGGGTCTGATTGAGGCAGGCCCCTGAACAACCCCAAAATTCCCCCTTTTTTCTGCATGCAGGTGGAGAGATCTCGAAGCAAGCTGGCAAGAGGACTATTCTACAAAATCATCATTGTCACCCTTGTGATAAAACATTTCCTTTATCACGTCAATTTGTACTTTTCATATTTCCTAATATTATTCTATCATTCTAGGAACTTGAAAAATAGGTCGTTAGTCCTTAGATAAAAACCTCGTCTCTCTGGTTTTCTAGCCGTATAGACATCACCGCACCTGTGAGATGCCAGTGCATCATGCTGTCATCCCAGAACCGTACTTTTGTCCTCGGATAAAGAGCTACCTAAGACACAGAGTTAACTCTAGAAAGTGACTCTTCTTGTCTTCCTTCAATTCCTAGGATTGTAGAGTGATCGAAGGACACATAGTCTTTGTCATTCTCATCCTGGCTATCCTAAACTTCCTTTGAACTAAGGTAAGTTAGGGCAGCCTTTCCGCTCTTGGCCTTTCATGACCTGGGGCCTTGCAATGGGTGGTCCCCCTCTCTTACACTAAGATAAGATAATCACAACTTAGGTAATACAGCATGTAGCATCACCACTAAGAGGAAAGATGTACACAAAGAGATATCATGCTCTCAGAGGACATCAAACCCAATGACACCACCAAGAAGAGAACACATCACAAGAAGAAATAAAATTATACAATTAAATGCAAGAGTTGTCAATGTATGCAACCACTTTAAGGAAATTTCTAACACCATTGTTGTGAGCAATTTTCTTTAAAGTAACCAATGGAGAAGACATGAGATCTTATTCAAAAATCCTTATTCCAAGGCATATGTTCCAGAGTGGAACTAAATCATGAAAGAGAGAGGAAGGGGTTCCCCCAAAAAACACATAAGGGATCTATGGATTCGGGGTTAGTGTATCTTTGCTAAAATATTGTTATAGAGCTCAGAAACATCATAATTTCCCAAATACTCATAGAACAGGAAGAATGACACATAGAGAGTGAAAACAAAGAAAATTATTTTGGGTCAACATGGAAGAGACCTAAATTTCTCGATGCCTTGCATCATCCCCAAAAGGAAAACACAGGACAAATGAAAATTTAAAGGTCTATGACATAGAGAAGAATGTAGATATAAATAGAGGAATGCACATAAAGAGAGAGATACATCAAAAAAAATAGTATGGGGGATCACATTATTCAAATGCAATCACACAAAAAAACATGCAAAAGAAAACAAAGTAAAAGACTAGTAAGGAACATGTGAGTCAACCTATATTAGGTCTTCCACTTCCCAATCTTGACCAATATATGCAGAAGGTGGATAACTAGCCAAAGGGACAATATCAAGTGTTGAACTACAACAAGGCTATATAACACCTTGCCCCCACTAAGTGTAGAACAAGGATGAGACAAGATGATTGATGAGAAACATGATAGAATGAAAATAAGTATCAATTAGAGGAACTAGGTGCTTTAACACAAGGAAGAGCACCACAATCCTTAAGATGTTGAATTTTATACCAAAAACCTTATATTCATTAGTATAATGACCATGAACTCTATGATATGCACAAAATGAACTCTTATTGTAAAATTTATGTCGTGTTCTTGGAGGGAGAGCTATCAAACGATCTTGGAGGAGTCTCGACAAGATACTCTCTTGATCAATAGTAGAATATGTTCCTTTAGTTAGCGATAAATATATCTCTTGCTTAGTACTAGATTCCATACTTACATAAGAATCTTTAGATTGTGGGATTTTGTACTCTCCTTTAAGGGAGGGTGTAAAATCTAGCAAACTCCAATCAGTAATAGGAATTTTCCTAGGAGAGTTTGTGTGATGACATTGATGTTAAGCGACGATTTATTTGATTCTTTTATTTATTTCAAAGGATAATAAACAAGACCACTAGTTGTTTCTTGTGTATTAGGCTCTAGAGGGACACAAATACCTTGTTCTCTAGCACCACATCCTTTTCCATTATAACCAAGTTCTTTCAAACATTCATAACCTCTTCCATAAAGCTATTCCATTTCTTGCGATTTCAGTGGTTGTTCATAATCAAATTCATCAAAGCTTTTTGTGTAATTTGTTTATTCTCTTAAAGTGGTTGAAGTGAATGCTTTCAATGGTTCTTTTGAATTTAGTGTTGGCATTATCGCTTTTTATTTTCCCTTTCCAAAATATTTTGTAGTGATCTTGTATTCACTCCTGAATGTAGGTGTAAAATCCAATGATCGTCAATCATCTTCCAATAGCTTTGTGACTTCCTCAATATGATGTTCTTTGTCTTTCTCTTGCACGGGTTCCACTTGTGTAGTTTTTTTTAATGTTTCCAAAGGATTTTCCTTATATTTCTCAATAAGGAAACTACTTGGTTTAGGGTTAGCTTTGACTGTATAAACCTTGTTTTTATAGACATATTTCATTATATAATGATGATTATAAGACACCCCATTCATTTTATGAATCCATGGCCTACCTATAGGAAAATTATATGAAATTTCATGAGGTATAACACATATAGTATTTTGTAATGTGCCCTCTCCAACTGTAATAGGTAACGTGATCACACCAAGTGGTTTTTTTCCTATGTTATCCAACCCATGAATAGATAAAGAGTTAGGTTGAATATTATTCTTATCCACTCCAAACTTATCCAAAAAATTTACACTGAACACATTAAGGGAGGAGTCATTGTCAACAAGGGTTATCTTTATTCCTTTCCTATTAATAATGGCTATGATCATGAAAGCTTCATATTATTTTTTTCACTTCCAAAGGAGGGAGCTCAATTTAGTGGAAAATAATGTCTGCATTCATTCCTTGAGTTAGGGTTGCTATATCATCTGGTTGAACCTTAGGAGGGATAGGAACTTGTTGTAAATAAATTTTAAGTATGTCATGGTAATTAGGTGAGGCTTGAATAAGATACCATAAGGATATCTTAGTAGGAGTATTCTTAATTTGTTCAACAAGATCATACTCCTTTCCATTATGTAAAGGAAAATGAGGAGCACTAGGAAATATAGGTTGAGGCAATGGTAACAAAGTAGGAATGGTTTTTGGTTTCCTATTATTCCTTGTATTTTATGTGTGAGAGATGATATTGTAACTTGGTTGTTTCAAAACATTGTGTTGAGGTGGTCTTAGGATAAGTACAAGTTTTTTTTCAACTTGTGGTTGTTGTGAGGGTGGATAGAGGATAAGTTGAAGCTTAGGTGGTCCAATAATTAAAGGATTTCTAGGAGGTCTAAGAATTAGAGGACTTGAGTGAGTTCTAATGTTCATAACCTCAACAAACTTATCCTTATTTTCATGATCTCTTAGGGAATGGGAGTCTAATGTCACTTCACCATCTTCATCTAAGGAAGCCACACCACTATTGTTTCAAATACATGCGTCAATGTTGTTATTTTCTTGCACCATGATGTCTTTCCTAGTAGGAGAGTTTTTATGAGAGAAACGAACTAGATGTTCATGAATTTCAATGGTTGGTTCTTCTAAAATAGCTTCATCACAAGTAGGGGATTCACAAATGGTTGGATTCTATTTCTTGTAAATAATGGTATTCTCTTGTTTCAAAACATTCTCACAAACAGGAAAATTGGTATTAGGGGATGTTTCAATGGTCTCATCCTTCTATCCAACAATGTCTTCCCAAGTGGGAGAGGTAGGGAAAGAGAGACAAATAGGACTCTCATTAGTTGGATCTTCTAACACCAAAATATCTTCACAAATAGGAGAGATATTGGGAGAAGACCATGTTTGATTGTCATGAGTATCCACTATTGTATTCTATTATCTTAAAAAATTATCATTAGTGGGAGGGATGAACTTTTCTTGGCATTCTTAGAAAGGTGATATACTAATATTGTGTGCCCAAAAATGAAAAATACTTTTATCCAACTTATGCAAAGCTTCAAGAATGTAAATAATGTGTATCCAAAAATGAAAAGAACTTTTATCCAACTTATCCAATGCTTCACGAATATAAAAATTGTGTATCCAAAATTGAACAATATTTTTATCCACATTATGAAAAGCTTCAAGAATGTAAGCATTGTGTAGCCAAAAGTTAAAAGTACTTTTATCCATATTGTGAAAATCTTCAAGAATGTAAAATTTTTTAGATCTGATCATTTTTTATACTAAAGTGATTTTAGAATGATTCAAAAAAGACTACATTAAATGGATGATTTGACTTATATGCATAAAAAAAAAATTCTTGAAACTTTCTAGACTAATATTGAAGGTTACCAGCAGGCCAAGGAAGTGCAAAAAACCACAAAAAAGCTCAAAAAAGATGGTTTCTATAGGCCATGAAGGGCTCATTTTCCTAGGGGCTAATCGGTCCCTATACAAGTTTTTTTTTAAATGAAAAATTAAATTTTTGAGTGATTATATGTGTTCTCTATTCTAGTTCTTAAACTATAACTTTTGTAACAAAATTTTCCAAAATTTGATGTCTAAATGCAAGTGAAATGAAGGACAAATGATGAACTATATGACACTTTTTGAAATGCAGTTTTGAATCAATTTTTGAATGTGAATGATTGAACATACACTAATATGCAATTACTATGCAAAATTAGTATAAGATTACGCTTTTTTTGTTGAATTTTAAGATTTAAAATGAATGCAAAATGCAAGTTTACACCTTAAATGCAATGCAACTTTCGGCCAAATTTAGAAACCCTAAATAAAATTAATTACTTCAAATCCAATATTTAGGGATTGAAAGTAATCTAAATCATAAATTATAATGTTCGAAAACTCGGGTTCACCAAAATGAAATATACAAAAATAGGAGTTAGGGGTTCAAACACATAGGGTATTATACTAAATTTGGGATATTTCACCAAACTTCCTATAAATAGAGAGGAAAAAATGGGCTAAATGAACCTACCTATTCTTCTATTTCATTCAATAAATGAGATCCCTCACGTTAAAATCCACTTTCAACCCTTAGGTGAGTGAATTCTTTGAGGAAACATGCAATTTCCCTTTTTTGTGCAAGGATGGGGGTCTAGGTCAAATAACACTTTCAAGAGAAATATTAAAAAATAGAAAATCAACTCCAAAATGCAATCTAAAACTTGGATTTCGTAGATTAAGCATAAAACTAAAGGATCCTACAAAGTTTCTAGCAGATCTAGAAGGGATAAACGTTGTGTACCTTTCATAAAATGGTGTTTTTTATAAGTTGTCTCAGGATTGATTCACCCAATGGTGAATGGGTCCTGGGTAGGGCTCTCCAAAATCTATTTATGGGTCCTCTTCTCCTATGTCTACACTTCCATATTCTTTATTTTCATAGTCAACTAGTCAAAAATAAATCTAAGATCTAAGTTTCCATGAGATAACAACAAAGGTGACAAATTTGTGATTTGTCACCTTTGAGATCTTCAACTTTTCTTCAACCTACAAATTTGTAACACAAAAAGAGAGAGAAAATTGTTTGGTTTTGGTGAATGGGGGTTCGCCTTGGTCAAAACCTATTTTGGTAATCAAACCTTGAAATGTTTAAATAAAATAGCATGGAAATAATGATGAATGAACAACACTATGTCACACCTCACAAAACCCTTGAATAAAACTTGGAATGTAGATCTACAACTTACATGAAATGGCTTCAATGGATCTGGATCTTGAGCCTTGAATCTTGACTTGAAACAATGCATTGAATGCTTGAATGGATCATGAAATCTACATCAACATATTAGCTCCAATAACATGCATGATGCAAGAATACTTTGACAAGATAATTGGATCTTGATTGTTGCAATAATTCTTCACTAAATCTGCTCTTGAATGCTTTGAAATGCTCTTGTGAACTCTATATTGCTTCATAAAATTTCTAGCTTGAAAATCTTAGGTGAAACATAGTGAAATGACCTCATATTTATAGGTATGTAACATTAATTTTTTAAAATTCAAATAACACAAGATGACATGCGAATATAGATTTGAAATTATTAAAATGCTACCAAAAAAATAATTTAAATTGAGGTCCTACACTTTACACTTTACAACACCACATTAAGGCACAATTAAATCCATTTTAATTAATAGGGCCCTAAACTTAATGTGAATATGTAAAATACATATTACAACACTAAATTAAGGCATAATTAAGTTCATTTTAATAATAATTCCTAATTAGGTGTGAAAAAGGGATACTTTTTTCTACACTACAATATCATATACATTGTTTAAACATTATGTATGCTAAAAAAAATTATTATTCAAATGCAGGAAGCCATTAGTGAATTCAAATGCAGGAAGCCATTAGTGAAGGGTATACACCTAACTGTGGCAGACATTAGAATTCTTATATGTTTTAAAATAATATGTTTGGTCAAACTTATTTCAACTCAATAGATGATTTGGGTAATTTTTTCGTGCACTTAAAATATGAAGAGTAAATTCCAACATAGAAGAGGGAATTCACTTTATTGCTGGTGTATCTTGGATACATGTTGGAAAATGATAAATATGTCATTTTCTTTCGGTTGCTTATTTTAGCTTTATAGGATAATATGACAGTTTTATATTAATTTTTATTTTATTTTTCATTTTATTTTTTAATGAAATTATCATTTTGGATGTATTTTTTTATTGGTTCTTGCAAATATTATATGCATGTTAGATATATTTTTTTAATTTATGAATTGAGGATTTATTTTAGTTGTATTCTTTATTGGTTCAATCTTAAAAAAAAATATACATACATTAGATATAGTTTTCTTTTATTTATGAATTTAGGATTCTAATGAGGTTATTATGCAATAAAAAAGAAAAATGGTACCAAAAAACTAGTAGAACTAGAAACTTGCAACATCAAACTTCAATCTTATCAACAAAAATGAAACAAAAGTCTTAAATGATAAACCCAAAAAATAATACTTAATGATCGAACTCTATAAGAAATTGAATGCACCTAAAGCTTGAAGCCTATCAAGAAGTCAAGAAAGAAGAACAAATATCTTCGACCTTTTAATGATAGTAACACTTCATAGGTAATTGTGACCCATATCCAATAGCCACTAATGCCTCTTTGTGAAATCTCTAAACCCCAATTTTATTTTTCCTCTTCTTATTAATTGCTTCTAAGGAATTGATCATAAGGGGGAAATATAAATACAAAATTGATATACCACTTGCGATATTAAAACCTATAAAAAATATTTTCAAATGGGGAACTCCACAAATATAACCCTATTGAAGAATCCTTTCTAAATTTATAGCTTATACACAATAGGAGGAGCTTTTAGATACTCGAAAACAATCTCTTTTGAAGTAGTGTTATACATAATATCAATCATACTATAAGGCATTTGATCCAATAATTTTAAATGATTTCTCCAAATAAAATGTTAACTAGGTTTGATGCTCTTAAATGCTTCCAATTCTAATTCAAAACCGAGATCTAACTATTAGAAAAAATGTAGAGGCCTTGATTTTGTGTCTAACTTTTTTATTTAAACCATCTTAATGATAGATCCTCATAGTCCACCTTTTTAATTTGATCCCAAAGAGGAGTATAAAACTTAAAAGAATGATAAGAGGCTTTAATGTGTTAATTTTTATGTGCGTGTGAATATTTTTTATCCCTTTCAATTAAATTATTTTCCTTTATGATTTGATTAATCAAACTTGTAATCTTTAGCAAATGTCTTTAAAATTCTCCATTTAAGGATTAAAGGACAAGGTCCTTGGTGCTACAAGAAATCTTAGAGTTACATGCAAATTTCTAAAATTTTCTCTACTTAAGGATTAAAGGACAAGGTCCTTGGTGCTACAAGAAGTCCTACATAACCACAAAACCATTGGACAAATAAATATTTTAGAGGAGTGCATTTCACCAATGTCATTGAAATCCAAAGATTTAATTCTTCCATATAAATTTTCTTTGCACTAATTTTATAGATTAAATCCAATCAATAAATTTGGTAGAGATCCCTTCAAGTGTTTCATTTAATACAATTACCTTTGAGATCTCCTAAGCCAAATTGATTGGTTTATCTCTCATGAATAAGAAATCATTTTTCTTGTCCTTTAGCCTCATTTAGAGGTTTCCCTAAATAATTTAAAATTCATGGGATTGATAGGGAAAAGGATTTCTTTAGAGAAAGATGTAGGAACCAAGATAGTGTCCAAATTTAGGTGCCAATATGGCATCCAAATTTAGGTCTTCTTATTTAGGGGAAATTTTCTCCTCTCAAAGAGAAGAGAAAATAGAAAGAGAGGCCAACTTATGAAAACTATAATATGAACATTCATGAAAGGAGATAGTAGAATTGACATATCCAAAAAGTAGCAGAATTTTTTTGACACAATCTTGGTTCTCCATTCAATGGTTACCCAAACTATCTCCATTCTTCTCCAACCTAGAAGCATTTAGAACCACCTTTGTGCACCATTACATGTATTTATCGCTACTCCCATCATCTTTCTCTTTAATGTTGAAGGTAATTTCATAACCTCAAGATTCTCATATATCCCTTTTTTTATCAATAGAAATGTAGCATTAGGATCTAACAATTTTACCATCCATTACTAAAATACATAAATGAAGCTCCAATAATTTATTTTTGATATGAACTTATAACAAACATAATTTAATAATATTCTTTTCTAACCTAAGAAAGAATAGAGCCAAAAAAATTATTAAAATAGGCTTGGTTTACTCAATGTTAATGTTAAGTGGAATAGATTCAAAATCCAACTAGAACAAGAAAAACAAGAAGTCATGCAATAATTTATAAAAATATAAATCTTATAAAATTAGGAACTCATTGTGACATCAATGATATCCATAACACCATTAACTCCATGACCCATATCTACACTTTGAATTATTACTTCTATTATTTTATATACTTATATAAATAAAAAAATAAGAGAATTAGTAAAAGGGAGTTTTCGTCTATCCAAAGATATAAAAACAAAAAATTATTTCAAAATTTTGTCACACTCTTGAGAAATATAGAAATATAACTTTTCAACTTTCTTTCTAAGAAAGATTATGCCTTATTGCAAGATGGCATAAATATATTTAAATACAATCTTGAAACTCTTAAAATATAATAAGTTTTACAAAAATAAAATAGTAACTTATTTTTCATCATTTAACTAAATCATAGGATGATCCCACAAAAGTGGGTTACACTTTTTGGCCAAACTTAACATTGTATTTTTTTTTAAAACTAAATCTTCACTTTCGGGCACCTATAGCTATTAAACCATGAGGAATTTGAAGATGATGCAAACTAGCAATTTGTGACATTTTATCTGTAAATTCTAAATATATATTTTAAATAAAAAATTGGAACCAAATTGTATTTATTTTCCCATCTCCTTCAAAATCTAGTTTTTAACAGTAAACAACATTTTTAAAAAGTGATGTGTACTTGCTAACACATAACTTTTTTCTATGAAGGAGAAAAGTATTTATTTTTTTGAATTTAGAATTGTAACTACAATACCTAGATTATTCATTTGGTTTCATACTTTTTTATTTAATATTTTTTCCTTAATTAATTTTTGAATTCAAACAAATTACAACTTAGACATAGGTTTACTTGCTAACACAACTTTTTTTGTATGTATCAAAATGCAATTTTTTTTGTTGGATCAAGGTGTAGTAATGGAAAAATTATCCCTTTCCCTTACTTCATTTGGAAATAATTTTCATTGAATTAACCTAATGTTTCCTAAGTTTAGTGTTGTAATTTGTGTTGTAACACATTCACATTGATCTTGGGCCTCTTTTTGATAAAATGTACCTAATTTGTACCCTCTTTTAGGTGTTTTAAACTGTTGTAACACACTTTCACATTTATCTAGGGTCTCATTAATTAATTGTGGTTATTTAGAGTTAATTATCCCCTTTAATTCAAATTAAGCCTTATTTATGACACCTGAGGATCCATCCCGACACCCATAATTCAAATTGTCAAACATTTAATTGGGAAAAATAAAGGTCCTAGAAAATGGTACTAGGACCAGTTTGCCCTAGGTGGAGAATGGGTCCTCCCTCTATAGGATCCCCCTTTCATTTCACATTTAACATGGGTTTTTGATGTTATTTCACCCCCCAAAGGCAAGGTCCTAGAAGCTTGTGCCAGGACCCATTCGCCCTAGGTGGAAAATGGGTCCTCCCTTAATGAGGACCTCCTTTTTAATTTGACTCTGGTAAGGTATTAATAATTTTCATTTCTAGATAGATAGTTTCGGCTTGAATTGTTTGAATCTCGAGGTTAATCTCTAGATTTAGTATAAATATGGGGTTAATTCATATTGTTTCTCTTGGAAATTTTACAAGAAGCCTAGCAACTTTAAGAGAGCATCCTAATAATTTACAAAGAGAATTATGGGGCACTTCAAGAGAATTTCAAAGCAATTTCAAGGAAGATTATCAAGATTGTATAGTATAAATTCAAGATCATTTCATCATGTCTAAGGAATAGTGCATTCCCACATGTTGTTGAGCTAAGAAAGTGGATGCAACATTGAAGATATACTTGCAAGAAATGTTCCACATCTTATTCAAGATTAAATTCTACATTCTTCATGGCCACTACATGTTAGATTCCAGATTTATACTCCAAGACAACATCCAAGGTATCATCAATTACATGCTTCATGCTTCATGCTTCACTTTCATTATTTCATCATTTGGCTTGATTACCTAAATGGGGTTTGACTTAGAAAAACCACTATTCACTAAAAATCAACAATATTTTCTCCTCTTGAGTGTGTGTTTGTAGATTTATAGGTTGAAGATCAAGTGGAGAAGAAGTTTAGAGAAAAATTGTCAAAATTGTCAAGTTGCAAGATTGACCTTCATAGTACAAGAACAAAGAATTGTAGCCACAAAATTTATTATAGGTTTTCAGGAGCTACCAATCAGGGATCTAAGAGTGTAGGAATCAAGGAAAATAACCCATATCTCATTTTCAGGAACCCATTCGACACTAAAGGCGAATGAGTCCTTGGTGCCCTAAAAATAGGCTTCTTATAGCAAGGTACACACCATTTTGAGCTTGAAAAACTCTCTTCATAGTTGTTATAAAAGTTAGGTTTAGTTTCTGATTGTTATTTTCATGTTTTTCCTTCATAATTGAATGTTACATAATAAAAATTAGTTTGTTCATCATCTTGATCCATTCACCTTGATGAACCCTATTTCCCTATGTTTCATTTTGGTGAATCCAACATATTGAATATTGCAATATTCTGATTTTGAAGTCTTTTATTGCATCATAGGTTAGATCTTGCACTTATTTGCATCTCATTTGCATTGAATTGTCAGATCTCATTTAGGGTTTCTTGCTTTTCATTCAAAACTTGCATCTCGTTTAGGGTTTAGATTTACATTATGTTACATCTCTCTAAATCTAAAAAATATAAAAATGAATTAGTCATTGTTCATATCATTTAGATCTCATAAAATTGTATTTGAAAACCAACACAAAATTGCATTCCAACCTATGCCTTTGCATACATTATTTCATTGCATTTCTAGAAAATTTGAAACTAAAACCTACTGCCTTAGACTTGGAACTGAAATACATCACTAAAAGCTTGAAAATCATCCAAAAATAGTTTTAAAATGCCTAACCAAGACCCATTCGCCTTTACTAGTGAATGATTCCCTAATCAGGCCAAACCCAAACCTTCTGGCATTTGAAAAGGTATTAAAAATCACTCAAAAATCAACAAAAACATCTCAAAATACCTAACCAGGACCCATTCACCCTTACTGGCAAATGAGTCCCTACTCAATCTTGATTTATATTTTTTAGAAATCAAAATCTTAGTTTTAGGCTTCTATTTTCTACTGTTACTTTCATGTTTTAGTCTTTTGATATTTTGTTTCATCAAATTCGTTGCATATATCTTATATTGCTTCATTTAGTGGATTTTCAAAATTCATATTCAAACATTTCGTTTTGTGTTTATTGCATTTTTTAATCAATAAATTGCATTACTTAGAATCTGAAAATTGTATTTCATTCTAGGTTATTGCATTGTCCCTTTTCTATTTTAGGGTTTACACATTGGGGTTGTAAAACTTGTATGAGCTTTACAACTTGGTGTCCTATTATCAATACTATTGTAATACATAGTTTGAGGCTCATGTCATCCTATGATATCTCACTCACCGTGGATCTTGGGTTTCATAACTCTCCTTCTAATACTGTTGATAATCAACCCTCCATGTCTCATAGTTTTCATACTACACTTCCCATGGCTTGATCTCCTACAACTAGTGTGCCTCTTGTTAACAACACCATAGTCCACTCAAGCTTCAGGGTCTACCCTAAGCAAAGGTGGAATTCCAATTCCATCCTCCAAGATACCAATGTCCATTCCTACATACACTAGTACACAACCCACAACAACCTTTCAACCTACAACAACCTTTCAACCTACCACAACCATTCAACCAAACATAACAATTATACCTACTAGCACTGTGTACACTTCCATAGGTATTCCCATAGGAAATACTTCCAGCCATGTCCATTTGAACATAATAAATCTTCAACAATCCACCTTCACCAAAATACAATTCACTATCCCTTTGCATACATACACCACTCCACTTTATTCCCCTCAGCCTTACAATCAAAATGATCCTCTCATTAGCTCATTTTTGCAAACTATGAAATCCCTCCAACAAGTTGTAACATTACAACAAAACAACAACAATCAACCTTTGCAATACATCAAATCCAACTCGCTATCATTTTACATATTAATAGATCAAATGCCACAAGGTATATAATTACCTCGATTCGAGAAATATGGTGGAAAAGGGGATCTTGTAAGCCATGTTTCCACTTTCACAACCTTGTGTAGTGATTTCATCTTTGAGGACAAAATTTTGGCTAAGCTATTCCCTAGGTCCTTGAAGGATACTGCTTTAGAGTGGTTCTCTTCTTTTCCAAACAATTCAATTGGTTCATTCAATGAACTCATTCATTCCTTTTATAACCACTTCCATATTCACATGGGTCCCAAGATGACCCTTTCTGATTTAATGACATGCAAGAAAAAAGAAGATGAGAAAGTGACCGATTTCATAGCAAGATACTAAACACTGCTCACAAAGAAACATTAATATTCATGACGTCAACCTTCAATGAATTTTTATCACCGACTTACAAATAAAAATTCAAAGAAAACTTGAAATTTTGAGATTCCCATCCTTCGCACAATTATGCACAGCCCTTCCTAATTATCAAAACTTGACTCGCAGTCATGATGTGAAAAAACTCCCTAATCACCCTGAAAGTTATAAATCCACAACTCAAAACAATTATCAACCTTTCAAGAAACAAAAAAAATGAATTTTAAAATTAAATTCCCCTCAAACAAGTCAACAAACTAATAATCAAGTGGTCGCTATCAAGACAACAACTCCTTTCGGGGAACGGGGGAGAGAGTTCTCTCCTTTACCTAATACCCTTCACAATATCATGTTGCATCTTATTGACAAGAACATTCTTACATTACCTCCTATTTGAGAATGTGACCCTAATATACCATTTCCTAGAGGCTTTTGAAAAAATATATATTATCATTACCATTAGCAAAATGGACATGATACAAAATATTGTAAGCATCTTAAACATCTTGTGCAAGACATTAGTGACAATAATCGACTTAAAATTAGAGGTGTGAATGATCAAGGTAATAAGTTTGTAGCTCCTCCTAATCAAAATTTGGAAATATTTACAAATCTCATGCCTAAGCATAATATTTCATTTTTCAAAGCTAGTGAAATGAAGAATGAAGTTATGAATGTTAACACAGATGATGAAAACATAAATGAAGAACAACTAATTGAAACAGTAGCATTTATCAAAGCTAGACCTTGTAAGGGATCAACTAAAAATACTTTACATTCATTTCTTACAAAATGGCATACTTAAGTGTGCACCTGATGGTCCTCTTTACATAGCTAGCCGAATCAATGACAAACCCACTAATGGGATATTAATTGATCCTATCTATGAAGAGAATTTGATCACTAAAGAATCTTATATGTGCATGACCTATATCAAGAAACATATGAAAAACCAAAAGCATGGATCAAGATGCATAATGGGTTTGCTTTCCCTACAATAGGCTTGATAGATCTCCCTTTAAAGGTTGGATCAAAAACACTAAGTGTATCATTTTCCATCATCCCACAGTCAGACCAATTTCGTGTGAAGCTAGGATATCCATGGCTTTGCTCCATGAATTTTTTCCCTTTGGTTGTGCATAAATGTTTGAAGTTTCTATTTGGAAATGATATATTTACTATCCATCATAGTGGATCTAATCCTGCCTTGACTCAAGGGAATTTTTAATTAGATTTATTTTGGCCCAAGCCTATGGAACTTATCAAACCTCATGAGGATTTATTTTTCAAATCATATCAAAAGATCAATGCAAATAAATAGTATAACTATCCCTTCAAAATATGCCTCAACCTATAACTGAAACACCTATCCTCAATGAAGCAATGATTGAACTGAGATCCCTACTGAATATACAAGAACAATCTATAGAAAAACCTCCTACCATTTCCTATAACAGACCGCGACATAACACAAAAAATCTCGTTGTCCCCCCTAGAGTCAAACAAGTTTACAAAGTCAAAGAGAAAGCGGTTGAACAAGCTATTGTTGTTTCTTCTATTCCTCCCAAGGAAGAGAAGCCACCTATAATTGACAAACCCACTCTTACACAAACACAAATTGACAATAGATTAAAAGGAATTGAAGTTCTAGAGAGTGTAGGCATAGACAGCATGCTATTTCTCATAAGTTACAAACTCAAGAATACAACAACATAGAAAATCAAAATCCAATCTTACCTAAAGTAATTCATGATGATTTTATACCCTTTCCACAACATAAATAAGAACCTAACAATAACATAGAAAATCAAAATCCAATCGTACCTGAAGCAATGCATGATGAT
This sequence comes from Sequoiadendron giganteum, assembly GCA_007115665.2. Taxonomy (NCBI): domain Eukaryota; kingdom Viridiplantae; phylum Streptophyta; class Pinopsida; order Cupressales; family Cupressaceae; genus Sequoiadendron; species Sequoiadendron giganteum. Next base: position 503,395,539 of record CM021105.1, read on the forward strand.
TTTATACCATTGCCACAACATAAATAAGAACCTTCCATGGAAATTGTCATTTGACCTCCTGTTGTGATAAATATAGATGATGACATTGACATTGTAAAGATTCATGAAGAAGTGCATGATGAGTTGAATACATTGCTTTCTTCTTCTATGAGATTAAATGACAAATCTCCTAAAAAGAGTGTTGAACCTGGTGCTTCCCCTAGTTCGGAACTTGCTCTTGTCCCTTTGGCTAGTTGTCTACCTTCCATTTATACCGACCAATATTGGGATGTAGACGACCTAATTTAGGTTGACTCGCATGAGCCTAGCTAGTCTTTTTGTTTTTCATGTTTTCTTTATGTCATTGCATGTGTGTAATGTGTTCTTCATGTATCTCTCTTTTTCGTGCATTCCTCTATATTTATCTTCATTCTTCTCTATGTCATGATCATTTCACTTATCTTGTTTTTTCCTTTTGAGGATGACACAAGGCATCAAGATATCCATGTCTCTTCCACATTGACCCAAAAGCTTTCCTTTATCTTTTTTTCACTTGTCTTGTGTTTTCCTTTTGGGGATGATGCAAGGCATTGATACATTTAGTTCTCTTCCATGTTGACCCAAAATTCTCTTTCTTTTCTTTTTCTCTCTTTTTTGTCATTCTTCCAACTCTATGAGTATTTGGGGAATGATGGGAGTTACATGCTCTATGACAAAATTGTAAAGAAAAACATAATGACCCTGAATCCATAGATCCCTTATGTATTTGTGGGGGCAAACCTTCCTATTTCATGATGCATCTTATTTTGAAAACATATGACTTGGCATAGGGTTTTCCTAGGAAATATCTCATGTCTTAGGACAAAACATTGGCTAATTTAAAGAAATTGCTCATAGTAATGGGGTATCAACTGCTTTAAAGTGAGGTAATAAATTGATGACATCTTTTGGCATATTTCATGGCATGATTTTTTATTTTTTTTGTGACATGTCCTTTTCTTGGTGGTGCCATTGGGTTTGATGTCCCCCATGAGTGTGATATTTCTAAGCATACAATCTCCCTCTATGGTATGATGCGAACGAGGCATCCCATAAGTTGGCGATTTGATATCCTTGACTTGTCCTATCTTGGAGACATTAGTCACAATGTTCCCTAAGAAGAAGACCTTGAACAAAGAAAAATCCCCTTTTAACAAAAACTTACATATATGACATTACAAAATAATTTACAAAAAGCATTACATTGTGGTGCCTTATCGAAGTTGTCAGGAGGATAACTTTGATATGGTATGAGAGACTAATATGATTCTCTCATTTTCCACCTCATTGGGATAACTCATCTAGTGGACAAACTGAGGTTCCACTACCCCAAAGTTAGCATATACATATTTTGGGACAAATCACCTAGTGGAAAGACTGAGGTTCCACTACCCTAGAGTGAGTAGTGTATGTTACGAAAAAACAGCCATGTTCCACATTGCGTTGGAATGGTTGTGCTTGATCCTTTTGTTTTTTTATTTTTATTTGCCTTTGATAGGGTATCATTATGTATCTTTTTATTGTTGCATACTTAAGTGTCTTGAATGTCTACTTTAGTGTGAGTTTGACATGGGGTCATCCTCTCACTAAAGAGGGGGAAAAATGTAGTAATAGAAAAAGCATCCTTTTTCCTTACTTGATTTGAAAATAATTGTCATTGAATTAACCTAATATTTCCTAGTTTTAGTATTGTAATGTGTTGTAACACATTCACATTGATCTTGGGCCCCTTTTTAATAAAATATACCTAAATTGTACCCTATTTTAGGTAATCTAAAGTGTTGTAACACACTTTCACATTTATCTAGGGTCTCATTAATTAATTGTGGTTAGTTCGAGTTAATTAGCCCTTTTAATTCAAATTTAAGTCTTATTTATGACACCTTCTGAGGATCCATCCCAACACCCATAATTCAAATTGTAAAACATTTAATTGGGAAAAATCAAGGTCCTAGAAAATGGTGCTAGGACCCATTCACCCTAGGTGGCAAATGGCTCCTCCCTCTATAGGACCCCCTTTCTTTGCACATTTTACATGGGTTTTTAATGTTATTTCACCCCCTGAAGGCAAGGTCTTGGAAACTTGTGCCAAGACCCATTCCCCCTAGGTGTCGAATGGGTCCTCCCTTAATGAGGACCCCCTTTTTGAAATTTTTTTTGGAAGGATTTTAGTAATGTTCATTTCCAGATCTTGTGTTGTCTTGAATTGTTTGAATTTTTGGGTTAATCTCTAGATATAGAATAGATATGGGGTTAATTCACATTGTTTCTCCTGGAAAGTTTACAAGAAACCTAGCAACTTTGAGAGAGCGTCCTAAAAAATTACAAGAGAATTATAAATAACTTCAAGAGAATTTCAAAAGGAATTTCAAAGGAATTTCAAGGAATATTATCAAGAGTTTATTGTATCAATTCAAGCTCATTTCATCATGTCTAAGGCATAGTGCATTCCTACATGTTGTTGAGCTAAGATAGTGGATGTAGCATTGAAGATCTACTTGCAAGCATTGTTTCACGTCTTATTCAATACCAAGATCTATATTATTCATGGGCACTACATGTTAGATTGTAGAGTTACACTCCAAGCAAACATCCAAGGTATCATCAATTGCATATTTCATGTTTCATGCTTCAATTTCCTTATTTCATCATATGGTTTGATTACCTAAGAGGGGTTTAACTTAGGAAAACTCCTATTCACAAAAAATCAACAAGTTTTTCTCCTCTTGAGTGTGTGTTTTCATATTTTTAGGTTGAAGATCAAGTTGAGAAGAAGTTTAAAGCAAAATTGTCAAAATTGTCAAGTTGCAAGATTTAACTTCATAGTGTAAGAACAAAGAATTGAATCCATAGAATTTATTACAGGTTTTCAAGAGCTGAAAACCGAGGATTTAAGAGTGTACACATCAAGGAAAATAACCCAGATCTTAGTTTCAAAACCCTAACAAGGACCCATTCACCACTAAAGGCGAATGAGTCCTTGGTGCCCTAAAAACAAGCTTCTTGCATCAAGCTACACATCATTTTAAGCTCTAAAAACTCTCTTCATAGTTGCTATAACAGTTAGGGTTAGTTTTTTTATTGTTATTTGCATGTTTTTACTTCATAATTGAATGTTACATAGTGAAAATTAGTTGGTTCACATCTTGATCCATTTACCTTGATGACCCTTATTTCCCTTTTTGATAATATACTATTTTCTACATGTGCAAAATAGAAAGCTTAGCTTTCGGTGAAAAACCTACATTTACAATAAATACAAAATAAATATATAATAAAATAAAATATATTTCAAGTTATTTTTTTTGGGAAGCTTATAATAAGGACTACTGATCCCCCATAAGGTAAATCAAAAGTGGTTTTTTATCAGCATTTTGGTAGGTGTAGAGGAGACTCCATTATATAGGTATGGTTTAAAACTAGTGGGGTTCTATTCAAGTGCGTTTGATCTAAGGGGGTTTGATCAAACCCTCTTCAACTAAAATCCTATAAATGGAACCTTTCAATGCTTAAATCGTTATATTTTCTAAATATATGCGATTTCAACAAAAATCAAGATGTCCCAGAAAGTGTAACCCATTATTGTGGCAACACCTCATAAATGATGCCAATATAAAAATATCCCATAGATTTTCCTCACTCATTTTCCTCTTGATTTCACCCAAAATTTGGTTCAACATTTTCCCACATGATTGCAACCTTGGTCTTATTGAGCCAACTAACAAGTGAATGTTTTCTCATATGTGATTTTTTTATTATAAAAATAAATAACCATATTTTCAAATTGAAATGGTAGTTCTTTCTATATTAAAATTAAGAGATGTGTAAAATAATATTGCCCAAGATATATTTTCAATGATTAAAGAATATAACTTCAAAGTAGGAAAAAAGAGTAATCAAGAGATACATGTAGAATTTAAAAAGTAAATAAATAAATTATACACATATAAAAAGTAAGAGAAAATCCATTGATATTTTTTGGGAAGAAAAAATATAGCACAACCAAAGAATCTCGTGGGGATTTGTATCTTCATTGGTTTCAAAAATTTCTAATGATATTTGTACATATCTACTATCATGTGACTTGGTTGTTGAACCAAACTACTAAAGTTGGCACTAAGTAAAAATTCATCTATTTAGTCACATGACAAAAAGAATACAAAGAATTAAAATGAATATTTTATTCTATTCTATTAATTATGTTACTAGATGTTCAACAACCATTTGATATCAAGATTGATGCATAAAACTATGTACTTGGAGTATTTCTCACTCAACGTGGTCATCTATTTTCTTACCATAATGAAACATTCACTATAACAAGGAACTACCCAGTATATGGTCACAATATTTATGCACTTGGTTAGGCATGTAAGAACTAGAACCATTGAAGCTTTGGTAGGATGACTATTATCCACACATATCATAATTATTTTAGTTCTTGTAGATTTAACACAATCAAAAAGAAGAGTAGCATCATAAATTTTATTATCTTCTATAATTCCATCTATACATCAAACATAAGATGGGTAGTGATAATCTAGTCATTGGTTATATAATATTTACACTTGTTTAAGATCTCATTTTTGTTATTGATGCATGTAAACATGGATTCAACGCTTGGTTAGAACTGTATCCTTTTGACAAGAATTTTGTAGGTATCTATCAAAAATAATTGTGTAGTAGATTAGCTCTAGATTACAAAGATAATAAGTTGAAAAGACCCATGTGATGTTGTAAAACTACTTCATTTGACCATATATTGGATTTGATGTCACCAAAAAAGAAATTCTTGCACCACATGCACAATTTCTAAACCAATCAATAAGAAGCAAGATTTATACAGACCTCTCTCAATTCTAGTGAGATCATTGAAATCTATTTCTAGGAGCTTTATCTTAGGATACCCTAATGTAAAAAATGATAATGATGGTATATTTATAATAGTTGATATATTCCTAAAGATGATTTTTTTGATTCCTTGCAAGGAAGAAATTATAACTTTATAAATGACTTAACTCTACTAGGAATTAGTGTTTATATGGGTGTTATGATAGTATGTTTAATAAAATAAATTTATGTAGTGAGTGTTTATTTTTATTATGATTTTTTTTAACAATTCATATATTTAGGAGTTTTTAATTTGTTATTCATGTAATTATCTATGTAATAGAGTTGTTATAGGATCTCTCCTATAATGTAGGAGATGCAAGTCCTATGAATATGTAATGTATTATTGAATAAAATGGAAGAAATAGAAAAATAAAATTATTGGTGTATAATGGATACCGAATGGGTATGAACAAGTTAAGGAAATTTATTAACTTATATGTAATACATAATATGCTTCTATATAGTAGACAAAATGAAGTAAGGGATTTATCTACTAAATGGTCGATATTTATTGTACTATAAAAAAATCTATCGGTTTATATTTTCACACTTGTTTGGGCCCTCCTAATTAAAATGGACTTAATAATGCCTTAATTTAGTGTTGAAAAATGCATCCCTTTATATTTTCACACTTTTTTGGGTCCTCTTAATTGAAAATGAGCTTAATTATGCCTTAATAAGCCCTTTTATTCATTTTAAGGCCTAATAAATTACACTTTTCAAAGGGGAAATCCGACAATAATTAATGAAAATACATCATAACAATTTACTGTTGATGGGTTTTTTTTCACTTCTCAACACATAAAACACATCAGTGTGATGTCTCTCTTGAAAGGTGAAAATTTGCAACTGGGTTTCAAAAAATCACCCCAAGGTCTCTCGGGTGTCAGGTCATGACATGGAAAAACAACTCAGTTGTTTGATGTGATTTGTGGGTAATCACAAGGGGCCTTTATGGTTCACAAATCATGGAATTCATGGGTCTACAAATTAAGTTTCAAAGCTTTGGAAACAAATGAACAATGACTACAAATTCAGAACAACAAGCTAAAACTCACTTCAATCGCCAAATTTGACATTGTTATGGTGCTTGGAATCTTAAACTAACTTAGATTTAAAAGAAATAGAAAAAGGTGAAAGGGTTTAGAAAGCTATCATAAGTCTAAACTATGAATATTAGTAACAATAACCAATGCTACAGTAGAAAAAATCCCATAACACTAAGTTTTTCTTAACCAAGAGAAATCTATAGTGCCACAAAATCAGTGCAATCTTCAAAGGGTCTTTACAGATTTTTAGATTGTGTATTCACCTATTCAGCATAAAAATATAATTAAACTTAAGTGCAACATATGGAATAGTTCAGACTAGCCTTTCAAAGTGATATATCATCAATAAACCACAAAAAGCATGAGCTAGAAGTGCATCAAATATTGCAACAAGCAGCCACCATTAAATCCATTCAAGAAACTAACAAGCTAAAACAAACATGGAGGCTAAATCATGCATACATAATGAGCAAGCTCAAAGAGAAACACCTAACTTCAATGTTTCATTCTATTGCTTCAAAATGCCTCTTTACAACAATTCATCTCTCTTTGTAAATGAAGGGAAAGCCCCTATTTATAGTTTTCCAAAAGCAAAATAAATGGTTGGGATTAATTTGCAATAAATAGCCCAAATTTATTGTCAACTTAGGTTTTACATCAAGTCCAAGATGAGTACAATATTTGTAATTTAAATTGGACAATTTAATCTTCTTCTCTATTTTTTCTTGTAGTCTATTTCATCTTGTAGCTATTTTGTCTTTTAGCTACTTTTTTCTTGTATCTTAAAACTATTAAAGTCTTCCTTTTGTTGATATACTTTCAGAAATTCTTCATCCAATCAGGTGAATCCAGTTGTAGATCTGCATTCCTAAGAAGTAGAAACATCCTCCTCGGCCCTCGAAGGGAAGCCCCTAACAATCATCATCATTTAGTGAAAATAAAATAGCCCCTTTTGTCATCCCGCTTGACAACACTTCTCCAAATCCTCTTCATGCATGCACAAACAAGCACATCTCCTTTTTGAGGCATGGTTCCATATACTGGCCCCTCCTTTTGAAAACTCTTTGCAATATCACCTCCACATTAGTTTCCTTTTCCAATCTTGGAAGCACAAAACCCTGAGCGTATACCATCTTAACCAAAACTTCCCTCAGCATGCCTCCACTTTACAAGACCTACACAATAACAAATTGATAAATTAAATTAGGCCATTAAAATAAATCCAAATCAAAAAAACTTGAATAATATAACATTACTCCGCATGGCCTCGACATAAAACCCTTTAAATTTACCATATGTCCTTTTAACCAAGGTGATTATCATTCATAGAGCTTTGAACATTTAATCACCCCTAAATTTTAAAAAAAAACTTGTTTTCAATCCCATTTTCATCATAAAAGTAAAATACAGATCTTTCAACTCAATAGTCTACATGCTCCACGTGAAATAATTGACAATGCATCTAAATTATCATATCACCACTCATGAATATCTTCCACATGATCCCTATCTTGCAAATGGAATACCTTTTGATGACCCATCCATCACTTTGCATTGGTAGAGAAAAGGCTTGTGGAGATCCAATGCAGGTAGGACGTGTGGAGAGGCCATTGTGGGTTAGTGTAATGGGAACGACATCACATGATCGGAATCCCACACTATGGCTTGCACATAATACAAAATCATAGTTTGAGCGGTTCCCAAAACCCCTTAAGCCTTACATCCTGGCTTTGCCTTACCTTGCCTTGCTCGGGTAATTTAAATTGCATTCTAATCATCACTTTACCCATGCCAATTGAAATCATTATAAGAAATTCATTGATAATAATGCTCGATACACCCCACCACCTGATCATCAAATTTTCTACACCCAAAAAGGATCAAAGTCTCACTTAAAAATAGATAAGATAATTCTACTTGTGCTTAAATCATCAATGAGTCAAAAGACCCGACAAATTATGTGATCAAAGAATCTTTGAAGCATGATGTCAACTATATTTCAGTGCTTCCCTTTAATTTCATGGTTTCTCATAGACACCTCCCATCATAAAGACCATTGAATGCACTCTCGTGGTTACACTGATGATGCAAACTTGCCACTCTTTAGTGATCGGAATGCCCATTACCTTGCTATGAAGAATCATTAAATTATAATGACAAAGATCCAAGCTTATCCAATCGGGCCCATTGCGTACTTTTCACAGCATGAGGTTTCGCTACATTGAGCACTATCCCAACCTTCTCTTGTGGGAATTTTCCTTTTATTGGCCACATATCATGTAGATCGGATTCTCTCATAATAATCATTCGCTATAATTCATCACCACCTTAAAAACATTGCTATTCTCAAACACCTCATGCTTCACCATTTTTTCTCACTGTTTCACTGCCTACAACCATAGAGATTATCTTTAATGTCAAACTTACTATGTAGAGATGTACATCGATTGAGCTAGTTTTACTTCCACTAAGTTCATTTCCACATCCTCCTTTTTTATAGTTATGCACCACTTTGAATTTCATGTAGCCACGTACAAAGTGATTGCGAGGAATTCTAGGTGCAGGGAAATGGTGTGGGAAAGTCATGGAGGAAATACCATAGAAATTAAATTGATAGGATGAAAGCCCACACAAGAAGTTTCAATGGCATAAAGGAGGATGATACCCACATACCAAAGTATTTCAATGAGATGCAAAAGGTGGACAAATTGGGGACGGTTGTGGAGGGTCATATAAAGTTCAAAAACTCCCTCAAAGCTTGGTGTTGATTGATCCAATAGAATTCACTGCTAGCTAACGAGCTCGACCATGCTCATATCCATAACATTTAGATGAATTTTTTAACACAAGCACCATTGAAAAAATAATAACTTGCTTGTTTTCTTAATAAATATTCACATATCGAATGATTTTTCATTCTTCATTTGTTCATGTTGTTCCTGAAAATGCAAATTATGTTGGAAAATGTATTGTCTTTAAGCCTGTTGTTGCCTTACCT